>CM076572.1:1386076895-1386402518 GCA_034641835.2 Pinus albicaulis | reverse complement strand
GAGGTGGTTTACCGTTTGCTGCTAGACCTTGTTTGGATGTTTGAAATACATTCTTCCTCGAAGTGTTGGATTAATATGGAGCTAGGGGGGGTTGAATCAGTATTTACTGCATATTCAAAACTTTTACTTTTTCTTGCTACTAAAACCCATACGCTACTTTCCTGATACAGACTCGCGTATATACGCGGATACCCTTTATGAAACTCGCGTATACACAGAGATCTAATTATGTCATTAATTCTTCACTTATATCATTCCATCATTCATTCATAAGATGTTTAATAAACAGTAAACATGTGCAGTAAGAACAGAATAAACCATCACACAAAGCATCACACATGAACACTGGGATTTTTAGGTGGAAACCCAAGTCGGGAGAAAACCACCACTGCAGTTGCTCAGCCTTCAATATTTTATTATAGAGAAAACATCTTACAACATATGTGCTGGTGCAGACTCTACCAAAGACGCGCACTCAATTGCGCTCATTTACCAGCCTCTCCTGAAGGGGAGCTACGACCCCGATTCAAGCGCCTCACTGAAGGGAGCTACGACCTCTGACTTTATTTAATAAATTTTCCTGATGGAAGCATTGTTCCTCATGTCGCTATCAGCCTTTACCCTGAAGGGAGCCACAACCCCTAAATCGATGCTACAAACCCTCAGCACTCCTTTGGACCACGTTTCATCATTCTTCACACTGATCCAACACTTCAAAAAGAGCAACTTCAGATAGGCCACGTTTGTCATATTTTCAGACCGGGACTCTCCCCTATACATTTAAGCACGCCAAACATCAACAACATATAAATAAAAGACGCAGATCATCTCGACATTTCATACCCCATACTAGCAACCCATGTTTGTATACGCGCTTTCACTGATGTCGCGTATATACGTGCTTCCATCCACATCAACCAGCGTATACATCTGCACATAAACTTCACTGCGCATACGCGATTTTTCTTTAGAGAAGCCGCGTATATACGCACTTCCTCTGCAGCTAACTAGCATATGGATCTTCAACCATTATAGAGCTGCATACTTCTTCAGATCATATATTTAGTTCAGATTCAACCCTTTACTTTAGACAGATGTTCGCCTCATCACAGATCTAATCACTCCATAAACAGATCTAGCAAATACAGATACATTTCAAATCTAGATATCTCGCTTCATCATTTCTTCATAGGTGCATTATAGATTCAAATCTATCATCAAACCATTACCCTTTCCATACAGATATACTTCACAGAGAAGTATTCATTCAAGCTCTGACATCTTGCCCCCTCACTCATGATTTGCACAATGAATTCCTCCTCTTTATATAGGTTTACCCTTTCTCTTCACACCATATCTCTTTTTCACACCATGAGCCCAAAACTACATTACTTCCGTATGGTACCTCATTCCGGGTCAGTTTAGATGAATCATTACCCGTCACAATGGTCACCATGGTGTATACCTGTAGTTCTTTATCTCTTTATTTTTTCCAGATACACACTTCGCACGTTCTTTCCGTACACGCGATTTCCCAGACAGATCCGTATGTCTTGAGACATTCTTTCATCATAGATCTAGCTCATCCCTAATGTACTCACTATAGATACATCAAATTTACTTTATCAAGAACATATTCTATTAAGCACAACTTCATCAAGTAAGTTGCCATCATCTTCATCAAGTGGGTTGCCATTCAAGGAGACAACACTTAGCATCATATTGTCAACAAACATCATATCACATCATTTACCAAGTCCTTCAAGTCTAGAATAACTTCATCAAGTGGTTTGCCATCAAGGACAACACATGTCAATAGTCGCATGTCTTCATCTTCATTCAGTGGGTTGCCATCAAGGACAACACTCTTCATCATATTTCCAACAATCTCCCCCTTTGGACTTGATGGAAACCACGATGGTGTTTGGTTACCACAACAGATAGGTACATTAAGAATACAATGACACCATGTCACTCTCTCCTTTTGACACCATTCTTTCTCTTCATTCAAACACCATGTCACTCTCCCCCTTTGACATCAAGGGCAAAGGGCGAACCAAAGCCAACATACTCTCCCCCTTTTCTCCTCATGTGGAAGAAGTGTTCTACAGATCTGATATATACTGAAGTGACCAAGCTCCCCCTGAGTTCATGCTGAAACTTCAAACATATTTTCCAAAGAAGTACATGACTCTATGACTTTCCTATCACCAAAGACTCATACTTACATCAAATATCCAACCAAGTGGATTTACATATAAGACTCAAGTACCCAACCAAGTGGGTTTACACATTTCAACTCAGCTACCCAACCAAGTGGGTTTACACATTTCAGCTCAGCTAATCAACCAATTGGGTTTACAAATTTGACAAGTCCTTTACATGACTGAATATTACAATTTTACATCATGGGTCTCAATATGACCTTTTCATCAAACTACAAATATAACTTTACATTATCAATACCAGAAATACCTCAAGAAAGATAACATATTTCAGAACCATCATAATGCCAGCAATGCATTATACTCAGCAACGCTAATACTCCCCCTGAATCTGTGCATCCAAGCATCCTTTTCATATGACTAAGGCTCCCCTTAGTTTGTGCATCCTGAACACTTTCACCAACAAATCATCAAGGCATCTTTATCAACACATGAGAAATAGAATTATGAGAACTGGAACACCACCAGATATACCAAACAGTATCAGAGATACCAAACATCACTGCAGCTGTGCCGAAGAGAGCTGACCCCAAACAAAAATTTTTCAGCAATCATACATACGCGGTTTTATGTGCATGAACTCGCGTATATACGCGACTGTGTTTCAGGAAACCCGCGTATCCAATACCATCTTCTAAATTTTAGCCAGATCTGATCCTCTGTGAGAAAAAGGAAGTGTTGAGATTCTTTCTGAGATATTTGAATGCTTCCCTGGAGTGCAGATAGATAGAGGCAGTGTAGTTTGTGTCTTCAAGCATCATCCACCGGTTGTAGCATAAGCCCATTAGTAACCAAGCTTTCAGATTCTTTGCAGCATCAATACAATCTTTCCAAGAGAGATTATCATACCAGAACAACATTTTCAACTATGTGTCAATCATCCATGTGGTCCAATATCACCATGATCTTCAAGATTTAACATGAAGTAACATATGTAGGCAAAATATCTCAACCATAGTAACAAACTCTGCATGATATATTCTTATTTCTGAATCAAACGAAATCCAACTCATCCATGTGTGAGCACAAAAGATACTTATCAGCAACCAGGGCTCAAAATCTCATCATAATAAACCATGTACCAAGTCATCATCATTTGAGCATGAGTATCACAAAAACCAAAGAATAAGAAGTCATATTGCCAACAATGCAATCATTAGAATTCAACGTGCTACTCCCCCTGGACCAGTGCTCCTTCTTAACTTGTGCAACATGAAAACGTTCATCAGCAAGTCATCAGCAACAATCACTGCATGGGCTGCCCTTATCTCTGAATTATAGGACTTTCATCTCAACAATGAATACTCTTCATCAACAAGCAAACAGGACTCATCCACAATCTTCAACACAAGAAACCATGTATCATTTCCTCATTATTTAGAACTGAGAAACTAAGCTGAAATTGAGTCAATAAAACAGTTATTAACAGTCAGAATGATGCTCCCCCTGAACCTCTGCTCCAGATCTTCAGCTAGCATATAAATTATCTTATCATCAATGCATACGTGACTGTGTCTGATGAAACTCGCGTGTATACATGACTTTTGTTAATATAACCCACGTATGGAAAGTGAAGCATAGAAAATTTTCATCTTCCTTCATCTCCTCCTGAGCTTGTACCTCCTGTACCTGTCCTTTCCACATCAGATGTGCTGTCAGAAGTAAACATAACCAGAATAATCAAATCAACCATGAGAGTCACCATGCATTGCTTCCTATGTGACGATACATTACTAAATCTCATAATGTATCCCACATCATTCCTGTAGTCAATAAGAAAAGTCAGCTTCAGAAGCGGATGACTGCAGTCGGGTCAAAATTCCCTACGTTTCTGATTGGTCTTCCATCTTTTTCTAGATTTGTTTGAACATTCTATTTGTGTGCTGGAAGTTATCCAATTTCTCAGATCTGTTCAACCTGCATTCCTTTTCTACATGTCCATACTTGTTACAAGAATAACATCTCATGTGACCAAAGAAATAAGCATAAGAATCATAATGAGTATTTCTAATCTTCCTCCTTTTACAATCAGCTGCTTTATGTCCATACTTGTTACATGAAAAACAATATCCCTTGAAGAAACCAGAGTACCTTTCAGCATAACTGCTTGTCGTACGAATACGCTTTAATTCGTTGCTGATAAGTCGGCAAATATGACATTTAAAGCATTCAACGTTATTGAATGATTTTCTTTGAGAATTCATGATTTTTGGTTGACCTTTTGTTTCGTTCAACACTTCTTGTAGTATTGACATCTCAATTTTAGCACTTCCTTTTGAGCTAGATTTCTTGACAGTTTCATAAAAAACCACCACTCTGACAAGGATCTTATAAAATCAGAATATTGTCCAAAATGTTAGTACTATCTTGAAACCTCAAAAGTTTAACCTTTTCTTCTAATTTACCTTTGAGAATGTTTAACTCAACTTCCAAGGCTTGACATTGCTTTGTCACGCTTTCTTCTTTTCTTCTTCCATCTTCTACTTGATCCTTCAGATTTAGAATCTCTTCTTTCAACCAATTTTCGTTTTCTTCACAATTTTGTTGTAGCTCTTCATTCTTCTTATTGGATTTTTCCAGATCTTCTTTGAGAGAGATGATTTCTGCTTCAAGGCCTTCCTTTTCAAATGGTTGTAGAGGTTCCTCATTCTTCTTACTTGATGCTTCAAGATTTACTTTCAGAGATATGTTTTCTGCTTCAAGTTCTGCATTCTTCTTATTTGATTTATCAAGGTCTTCTTTGAGGGAGATAATTTCAGCTTCAAGGCTTTCACTTCGATTGGCTACTTCATCCTGCAGTCTTTGATGTATTTCTAATTGTCCCTTCATTGTTTCTATCTGTCCATTCATTTTAGAGATCTTCTCTTTGTTGATAGATTCTTGCGTCTTAGATGAACTTTGTAGTTCTTCAACTTTAACCTTGAGAGCTTCTTCTAAATCCACAACTTTACTTTCACTATCTTCACCATTCATTGTACCAATGAGACAATCAGGACCCCAATCACTATCTGATTCAATTTCTTCTAACCATGTCTTCTGAGAGATCTCCTTGTTTCGAGTAGACTTCTTCTTTTGCTTCTTTGCCATGAGCACTTTCAGATCATGGTCAGAATCTTCTTCATCTTCACTGGACACTTCATCATCATCTTCATTTGCATACAAACTCTTCCTCTTTTCAAATTGTTTCCCTTTACCATGTTTTTCTCTATAAGGACATTTAGCAGCATAGTGACCAACTTTTCCACACTCAAAACATTTGAAGGGAAGCTTACCTTTGAATCTTCCAGTGCCTAGTTGGAGTTTTCTCACAAAATTCGCTTCTTCTTCTTCGGATATATAGCTGGTTTCTTTGACAACTTCCTTTTCCTTTCCTTTTTCAGACACCTTAAAAGCAACTTCTCTGATTTGAGAAGGACCTCCTTGTCTCATTTTAAAAGCAGTCAAAATACCATGTAATTGAACAATAGTAAGAGTTTGCAGATCTTGCCTTTCTTCAATAGCTGAAACTTTAGAATCAAATCTTGAAGTCAAGGATCTTAAGACTTTTTCTACCAGAGTAGTATCAGTTATGGTTTCACCAAAATTTCTCATCCGATTTACAATATCATCTAGATGGAGAAAGAAACTGGCAACACTTTCATCACTATGCATCTTCAAATTTTCATATTCAATTCTAAGAGTTTGGAGTTTTGCACTTTTTACCTTTGTATCCCCTTCATAGCTCAGAATGATTTTGTCCCATATTTATTTTGCTAAATGTAGCTGCATCACTTTAGCAAATTCTGATTCAGACATGCTTCCTAATAAGACATTCACTGCTTTGGCATTGATTTCATACTTCTTCCTTTCTGCTGCATCAGTTGGAATACTTGTCGGGTATTGATAACCTTCTTCCATGATTTCCCATACATCTACACCAAGACTTTGCAGATATGCTTTTGTTCATACCTTCCAGAATATCAGATTGCTTCAATTGAATAGAGGTGGCTTTATAGACATCACTCCTTCTTGACTTCCCATTGCGACGGATCTCCTTCAAGCGATCAAGCTTCTGCAGAAAAACCTGCTCTGATACTAATTGTTGGAAAAATACTGAGGGGGGGGGGGGTGAATCAGTATTTACTGCATATTCAAAACTTTTACTTTTTCTTGCTTCTAAAACCCATACGCTAATTTCCTGATACAGACTCGCATATATACGCGGATACCCTTTATGAAACTCACGTATACAAAAAGATCTAATTATGTCATTAATTCTTCACTTATATCGTTCCATCATTCATTCATTAGATGTTTAATAAATAGTAAACATGTGCAGTAAGAACAGAATAAACCATCACACAAAGCATCACAAATGAACACCAGGATTTTTAGGTGGAAACCCAAGTCGGGAGAAAACCACCGCTGCAGTTGCTCAGCCTTCAATATTTTATTATAGAGAAAACATCTTACAACATATGTGCCGGTGCAGACTCTACCAGCACGCAGGCACCCACCTGCGCTCGTTTACCAGCCTCTCCTGGAAGGGAGCTCCAACCCCCTGACTCGTTTACCAGCCTCTCCTGGAAGGGAGCCACGACCCCCTGATCTCGTTTACCAGCCTCACCTGGAAGGGAGCCACGACCCCCTGATCTCGTTTACCAGCCTCACCTGGAAGGGAGCTACAACCCCCTGACTGAAGGCTACAACCCTCAGCACCTCTATGGACCACGTTTCATCAATTTTCACACTGGATCCAACAACTTCAAAAGAGCACAACTTGTAGGCCACATTTCATCATATTTTCAGACTGGACCCTCTCCATACATTTAAGCACAGTCAAACATCAACAACAGATAGCTAAAACACAGCAGATCAGATCAGAGATTTCATACCCCATACTTCAGCAAACCCTAGTTTGCATACACGCTTTTCTTTCACTGATGTCGCGTATATACGCGCTTCCGTCCACATCAACCAGCGTATACATCTGCACATAAACTTCACTGCGCATACGCGCTTTTTCTTCAGAGAAGCCGCGTATATACGCGCTTCCTCTGCGGCTAACTAGCGTATGGATCTTCAACCATTACAGAGCTGCATACTTCTTCAGATCAGATATTCTGTTTAGATTCAAGCCTTTACTTCAGACAGATGTTCGCCTCATCACAGATCTAATCACTCCATAAACAGATCTAGTAGATATAATTACATTTCAGATCTAGATATCCCGCTTCATCATTTCTTCACAGGTGCATCATAGATTCAGATCTATCATCAAACCTTTACCCTTTTCATACAGATATACTTCACAGAGAAGTATTCATTCAAGCTCAGACACCTTGCACACACACTCATGATTTGCACAATGAATTTCTTCTCTTTATATAGGTTTACCCTTTTTCAATACCATGAGCCCCTTTTTCAATACCATGAGCCAAAACCATATTATATCCGATGGTATTCCTAGACGGGGTTATTTAGGCGAATCATTACCCAATACAATGGGTCAATACCATGGTGGTTACCCCTGGTTTTGCACTTTTTGAGCGCTTTTTCCCATACGCGACTTGGCACGTTCTTTCCCGCGTGCATACGCGACTTCCCCTAGATATCCGCATATGCCTTGAGACATACTCTTTTCACCATAGATTTAGCACAAGCTGAATTCCTTTCTTCATTGTCTTCTGTACTCACTGTAGATACATCAGATTTAGTTCATCAAACCATATTCTATCAAGCACAACTTCATCAGGTGGGTTGCCTTTCAAGGACAACACTCTATCAAGTGGGTACCCAGCATCATATTGTCAACAAACATCATATCACATCAGATTTACATCATTTACCAAGTCCATCAAGTCAAGATTAACTTCATTAGGTGGATTTCCATCAAGGACAACACATGTCAACAATCTCATGTCTTCATCTTCATTCAGTGGGTTGCCATCAAGGACAACACTCTGCATCATATTTCCAACAGATGGTGTCTGTCAAGGAGTTGGAGAATATTCTAAATATGCTAGATGACATCATTCAATGGCAAACACAGTATCCTGATGAGGGGGTAGACATTCCTCAGCTGCGTGACTTGGGGAAAATAATCTATTTTTCTGAAGCTTGTAAATGTCTCGATAGGGCTAGAGCCTTAGAGGAGAAGGTTGAGGAAGCTTTCAAAATTTGCCTCAAGTTTGGAGGAGAGGTTGATGCAGTCTTAAATAACTTCAAGTTGCCGATGTTCCAGTCAAACTTTGGTCCTGTACCTGTGGAGCAATGCATATAATAAAAGGAGAGAGTGATAGACAGCTGCAAGCAGGAGATCTAGGCATTAAAAGTTATCACCAGGGACAACACAATTTATATGAAGATTTTCAGAATACAATGCTGATCCAAATTAAAAAAGGAAGGTGTCTCTATTTCTAACAAGGTTTGCATAGGTACGAGGCTATGGCAGTAAGTGAAGAATGTTGAGTAGTTAATCTAGGACTTGGGTTAATCTAACAAATTTTTTTTCCCTTTATCTCATATAATTTTATAAAAATAATTTCATATAATTTTATAAAAAAATTGCCCAGATGAGAAGTTTCTATTTCACTCAAAACCTAAAAGATATTGAATTTTTGGCACTGTGCTCAAATGGGTTTAAAATTCATAAAGTCATAACTCCACTAACATTTACAAGCAACCTCATAACATAAATAAGAAAAGAGAGACGGAATCAAAGAAAACCATCATAACATACTTAAGTGTCTTGTCATAGCTTCCAGTTGCAAGAAAGTTCATTGTTGGAATCCATGCAATTTCCTTAATAGGTGCCTCATGCATAGCCACAGTCAATGGCTGGCCCCTAGTCAGCAATGGCCACATTTTAGCTTGTTTATCACAGCCAACAGAGAAAATAGCAGTGCCATCATCCTTCCATGTTGAGCTTCCATGTCGAGCAGAGAACCTGCACACGAACAATTACATAATAAAAAAACTTAGAAGCACACTCTGAAACTTCAGTAATGGTTCTTGCCATATGTAATATAGCCCTGGTTCCTTCAAGCATATTACAACTTCCGGATAAAATTCAAAAGAAAAAATAACAGGTACTAGAATTCCAGCCACAATCTGAAGCACCTCACTGGTTGGTCATGTGACATTGTTGCTTTTGGCATGCCAGCCCTAGTTTGAAAGACCTTCCAACATCTAACATGGCAATATAAATTCCAAAATATAATAGAATATCAAAACAAAACACCAGTCAAAATTATTACAATAATATCACTATCCCCAAAATCGCAGATGAACGAGTCTGCATTTCAGTAAATGGAGATAGTTGAGAACACGGTGAAGCGCAGCAGAATTCCTAAATTCACACTTACGGTGGCCTAAATCCCTCCTTTCCGCCTGTTTAAAGGTCCTTAGAAACCATCACTACACAGAATCTCTGAAAGTTTTGTTTTCACAAAAATGTTTAATGGCCAAAACTGCTGAACCCTCAAATCTCCAGGAACCCTGTGCTCGTGCCTTAGCTTTCCCTCCAATTGATAAGCCACCAAAGCTCAAATGGTTAACACACCCACCAAAGTTCAAATGTTATAATTTTTTGACATATGTTTTGTCATATTAAAAATAAATACAAGAAGTTGTAAAATTTTATTACTTAAAAATGTTAGAGCATTACTCTATATTTTTTAAGCATATATTTTTTCAAATTTAAAAAAAAATAGCTATTGAGGTTAATCTACGGTAAATAGAGATAGTATTTGTAATATAGTAGTAATAATATATTTTTAAGACCTTAGTGAGACCTTAATTGTTTTTAGGACTCTTATGATGATCTTACCTTATTGTGAACTTATTGTTGGTAGAACTTTTATTGTGATCTTATTGTTTGTAGGACAAAGGACTTGAGTCCGCTACACTCTACAAAGGTGTACATAATCTACCCCTTTAAATTTGAACCTGTGACATCTTATGAGGAAGCACATGTTCTTAACCATAAAAAAGTTGACAACTTGCTCCAATATTCAAATATTAGGACCCATGGTCATCCAAAGGCAGAAGCTTCTACTAAAAAAAAATCCATAGATAGACCTGAGGTTTGAAGGGGATTTTATTATGAAAAAACATAAATGGAAACATAGAAAAGATATTGCAAAGAGTAGAGTAGTAGAACAATATCCAAATTCTATTAATGGATGAAATAGAAAATAACTATAAATTGCAAAGTGATACACACTAACCGGAATGGAGGTAGCTTCTTTATGAAGAGAGATGTGTCAACTACTCTTAATCAAAAGAAAACATTACAAGATGTCAAAACTACCTTTGAACATAAAGTATGATGTCCTAAGATCCAAAAACTCTAAAATCCAAATCCCTAGCCCTAGGAAATGGCGTGCCAAAAATAACGTGGGCCCAAATAGGCTAATTGATATATCAACTTCGTGGGGCTACAACGTTTGCATGCAAACTCCATTTAGGAAATTTATTGGACCAATACAATCCATACTATGTGTCTTTAGCCTATGAAAAATGCAAGGGAAATGCCCATAAAAGGCACCAGAAGTTTGAGACCTAAAACATTATAATATAACTACCAAGACGTGGAATAATGTTGAATCAATGTAACAAGTGGGTGGTCACTAGTATTCCATTGAATCAATTGTCCCCCCTTATGAATAAGTTGTCCATTTTGTGTTAAGTTCCTTCGTCAAGTGGGGAATTTTTTGTTGAATATGGCTCCTACTGAGACATGTGTGCCAAAGTAGGAACATGAGGTGCCTATGAGAGGTGGAAAATATGGTTGAAGTAGCTCCACATTAAGTATAAGGTTCAATCCAAAGAAAAGGAAATTTTTTACTAAGCCAGTGGGAGATAACAAAAACACATGTTTTGGGCGGGAGAAATGTTATTTTAACTGGGGGTCTATAATTTAAAATAAAAATGAATACTCCTGCCCTCCATTTTTCCAAACATCATTTTTAATATTATGCCTTCAAATATCATTTTAATATCATACCCAATTTTTTTCTTGTGGATGTTGAGCGCACTCTGTGATTCTTTGTAATGTCAACAATTGATTTAAAAGGAAGCTTCAAAAATTAATTCAATTTCATTCTAATAAATTTATTTTAAAAACATTGATGGCAAACCACACAATGGGTGGTTCTAAAGGCGTGTACCTTAAAAATTTTATGTGATTTATCCAGAAGAGTTTTTAAAGAAATTAATTAATTATTATTAAAATAAAATTGAGATAAAATAGTAAATTTAGGAGAGGTTTTTGCAACCCATGGTTTTTCTCATGGTATTCCACCTTGCCAACAAGGGGGAATTAACCCAATAATAGGTCCCAACTAGACCTGCTGCTCTCGTTTGGGATGGCTAATCCCAACGGGTTTTAAGGATTATTATAAGGGTTAGGGGAATAATTAGTTAGTGGTTAAGGGATTAAGGATTAGGGGCTTAGGGTTTAGAGGTTAGGGGAATAATGAGATAGTGGTTAAGGGGTTAGGGATTGGGGGCTTAGGGGTTAAGGGGTTAGGGATTGAGGGCTTAGGGGTTAAGGGATTTAGGAGTATTTATGGGTTAGGGAATAATGAGTTAGTTGTTAAATGGGTTAGGGGTTAAGGGAATATTATGCGTTTAGAGGTTAAGGGGTTAATATTATGCATTTGGAGGTTTATGGTTTAGGGGGTTAAATGGGTTAGGGGTTGGGAATTAGGGTTTAATGGGTTAGGGGTTAAGGCGTTTTAGGTTTAGGGTTTAGGGGGTTAAATGGGGTAGGGGTTAGGGGATTTAGCAGTTAAATATTTTAGGGGTTAGAAGTTAGGGGCTAATGGGGTTAGGTTTTAGGGGGTTAGATGGGTTAGGGGTTGGAAATTATGGTTTAAGGGGTTAGGGTTAAGCGTTTAAAGGTTTAGGGTTTAAGGGGTTAGGGGGTAAGGGTTTATAGGTTTAGGGTTGAGGGTGTTAAATGGGTTAGGGGTTTACTAGGGGTTTAGGGGGTTAAAAGGGTTAGGGGTTAAGGGTTTAGGGGTTAGGGGTTAAGGGTTTAGAGGTTTATGGTTTAGGGGTTAAATGGGTTAGGGGTTTAGAGGTTTAGGGGGTTAAATGTGTTAGGGGTTGGGAATTAGTGTTTAAGGGGTTAGGGGTTAAGATGATAATCTCATTGGTCTCTATTTGTGCACAATAGTTGCTTATTCTTTGTGTTTCATTGTAAAAATTTTGTAATTATTGTTGCTTGTTGCCATGTCTTCTTTATTTATTAATTTATAGTATTTGTTAGCCATTGCTTTACATTTATTGATGAAAATTTCTATTGCAATCAAGCCAAATGTATGTTCAATATCCAGTTTCAAACTCAGCCATAGTGTTGTCACATAATTTAAGTCCAGAGAATGGCCATCTGATGAAGTCTTAATAACCAGACTGCATCTCATGACTACTCCACAAAATCTTAAGTTCGAGTGTCCCACATTCATGAGAAATTTGGCTCTTATAATGTTGCTCCACCTGACTGTGTCCTGGAAATACCCTTGTTTATTGAAAAAACATCCTAATGTTGTCGAGCTTGTCCCTTAATAGACCAAGGAAACATATGTGACTGAGAGGAATGGAAAGCAGTACAAAGTTGAAGAGAGTACAAAAGACTAATATGGTTTAAAGGATAAGCTTGAAGAATGTAGCAGTGTTGAAACAACTAAAATTTGTCCCAAACAAATAGTTGATAATGTGAAACCTTCATCTGTACCAGTCAAGCAAGACTACATTCATGTGAGAGCAAGAAGAGGCCAAGTGACTGATATTCATAGCTTGGAAGATAGGGTATGGTTCCCCCTTTCTGATGAAATATTTGATATACATTTTGTCTATTAAAGATAACCATTTTAACCTTGCCAATAAGGCAGAATTAACCCAATTGTAGGTCCCAATATGTCATGATATATATTAAATCTAGATATATATGAGAAGGAATAATAAAGACATAGATTGATAGAGGTGGCGAGACAAGGGGAGTCACAAGGGAGAGATGGAGATAAACTGAAGGAGAGGGGAGAAAAGGAATGGAGAGAGAGAGGGAGGGAGAGGAGTGAGAGAGGTAGAGAAGCGTAAGAGAGGGAGATAGTGACACAAAGATGGAAGGGGGGAAGAAAGAAGGATAGAGGGAGGGATATAGTGAGAGGATTGGAGGGTAGAGAGAGAGAGAGAGAGAGAGAGAGAGAGAGAGAGAGGTAGGAGAGAAAGGGAGAGAGAAGAAGGAAAAGAGATAGGACTTAAGAGAGAGGAACCAGTATCATAGAAGAAATAATATGTGACCAAATTACTCTATATGGAGATGGGAGATAGGGGCATCCTACCTACCTACTAAATGTCTAAACCAAATGTGGTGTAAATGTTTGTAATGGTGGTCGATTATAAAAGGAGAGGATTTTATGAGGAGGCACTGGATTTTTAATGTGATGGTCTACATAAATAGCTTTTAAGGCCCATTCATCAGGGTATTTGATGAAATGAAATGATTATCGATGATCACCAACTAATGGTACCTGCAGAGATTTACTCTAACAATTCTATAGTTTTCCCGTCCCAACAATTATACAACATTTTAACCTCATGAATTAGTCTCCTCTATTCTCTTAGCTGATTCTATAAGCACTTATTGTTGTGTCAAAGCTTTTACTCTCTAGTCCCATTGAGCTATTTCAGTTATTTGTGGACATTGATCTATTTTCATTTCATTTCTTCAATTTTTCTTACTATTATGCATTTCCTTTGGCCAGTGCCTTCTTTCTTACCTATGTTTTTTCTGCTTAAGCATTCCAGCCAGCTAGAGCAACAGGCGCAGCAGGAGCCACGCAGTCCAGCCAGAGCCCAGCAGGGGTAGCAAGAGCCACGCAATGTTGACGCAGGCCCAGTTAGGGCAACACAGGGGTAGTGTAACCCCTTCAGGTGTGACGCAGGCCCTTACTGAGCAGTGCAGAGGCCGACGCATGACAGTTAGGCTGATGTAAAGGGATTTAGAGTAGTGTATTACTGTCGTTTTTATTTCTCTGTTGGGTGAACCAATTTTGGTGCCCAGGATTGTTGTACTTAGATTTTGCATAATAATGAAAACCCTCTAGAGCTAGCTGCATCGGTTTTCCCACATTGGGTTTTTTTCGAGGATAGTTGTCCAGAAAATCCGTGTGTCACTTTGTCTATGAGCATGTTAATCAGTATTTGATTTGTATGTGTAGGTTGCTCGTTGTATTTACTATTTACTTTGCTAATTTATTGAATATTTCAGAAATTAACTTGCAACTTAATTCAAGTAGGAGAAGCAAATCAAGATACTGCAATAGGGTTTCTTATATTAAGAAATTTTCACATTCCCTAGGTCTAGCCCCATTAGGTCACCTAGGGCAACAATTTCCCAGGAATCTAGCTAGAGGAAAACTTTTATCTCCTAGAGGCAGCTGCGTTGTTAGGTGTCCTCACTCTCCTCAGAACTTGCGCCAATTGCGATGATGGAATCTCTGGATACCTCAAGCCCTAGCTCTAGGATCAAGTTTTTCCTAGGTGTTCCCAAGGATATAACCTAGTAGGATCAATTTGACCTATCGAAGTAAAAACACTTTTCTGATCCTTTCCAATCACCTTGTACAGGATTGGAACATCATTGGTTGCTAAATTCCATCCCCAAACCTGGGTTGGGTCCACTTGGCCCCGTGTCGTCGCATTTGGTGTCAAAGGTCTTCCATCAAGGACCATTTGGGAATCCAAGTTCCCAAAGGATTTTAGGGATTGAGAACTTCCTTCATAAGTCTTATTCTTCTCCCTCAACCCTTCAACCCCCCTCCTCTCTCCCTAGAATTTAATTCCCTTTCTTAAAAGGAAAGCAAGTCCCACTCTTTATTTTATCTTAGGGAAAGGGTTTCAAGGGTCCCTTCCCACCTATTCATTGACCTATACTCTACAAGTGACTTCCTAAACTATCGGGACTCTACCCATCGGTGAAATTCCGTGAAGAGAAAGGAGCCTTAGCTGTGGTGACAATGAGCTAAGCCTCCATCGTTTCCCTTTTCCTAGCAGTTGCCCTATTAGGAACCCCTTTTAGATCCACTACTAGTTTGAGCGGCAACAAGTTGTTCACAATTCCATTTGTGAACAACTCTTTGGTATGCCCACTTTTGCCATACTATAGCTCCAAGATGAGAAGTCCAGGGCTATGGAGGCTACCCTTCTTCTCACTGAATCAATCCTCTACAATATAGTGAACTAGGGCTAGTTGGTTGGCCCACTAGACTGTTACTTTAGTCCTTCAAAGTTTGCACATCCTTAGGCCCTATACACTTGCCCTTCTACCAATTTTTTTGTCCTTCACCAGAATAAGAGTTAGGGCTCTTCTTTGACAGCAACCTAACAACCCTGCAATTGTACTTGACCTACCATCAATCTGCCCAACCACAGTCAATTATTTTTACTGATCTAGGGCCCACAATATTGTCTTCATATAGGGCTCCTCAAATCTGCCACCTAAAAATGGTTTGAGACCTCTCAAGATCATTTTTCTTATGTATCGACAATTTTATCTTTGTTGTCCAATCTATGAACAAATATGAACTACTCCTCTTATCATATTTCTAACAATCTGTAGATGACTAAACTAGGGTCACAAATCAGCCACTAACAGTCCATTTACTAATTTTTTATAGGTTTCTTCAGATCTTTGTCTAAAACTCTATGGAAAGTCCACCAAAATCAACTCCTCTGCATGTCAATCCATTATTCATATGGCAAATTTCGTCTGCATGCTCAATCTTCTGCTCAGGTTCCACCCTCCATGGATCTGTTGTCTCCACACATATTGAATCTGCAAACCATCTTCCAAATCTGCAGTCTTTATTGCAGAAATAAACCTCGCTCTAAGGGTCACAACCCATCTTCTTCTACGCAAATTTGTCACAATATTAAGGTCATAGCTTATGAACTAAACATGCTAGGAAAATGTCCTAAATAGGGAATTATATTTATGTACTTCTAATTGTTGTAGAAAAAACCCTATCCACACATAGAAAAAACATGACTCTTTCCTCCATAAGAGACTCTACCTAGCTCATACGGATCCATAGATTCTGGGAATTTCTTTGACTGAATCTTGACATGAACTTCAGATCTCAATGTTGACCCTCAAACTAGGGTTAACTTAGTCAATATTACGCCTATGTCAACTTCTGTTATGGCTCTAAATTACAGTGCAAGCCCTCCTCCATTTATGTTGGTATTTATCACAGACCTTACGGCCTACTAACCACCACAAGGTAAGATGGTATCAACCCTCCCTTCTATTTCATGTAGAAAATCTAACCAACGGGATTCAATCTGATCTTGTAATCATGTACTAAAACAAGATACCGAATCCTTCCTACAATTTGTGGAAACAAAACACAATCGCACAATCACATATAAGTAAGAGAAACAAGTTATCAATCACACAACACAAGATGTATCTGGGGAAGCAACTACTCAAAACCCTCTATCTCTATTTTGTATTAAGTCAAGGAATCATGAAGCAACATAATGCTTAATCTCTCTTGAGATTCTCTAGCACTCTACCAATTGTCTCCAGCTGATCTAGGAAAAATCGGTCTAGTACTTAGTCAATTCTCAGCCTTCCTTCAGCCTGCCTTGCTCATGCAATTCCTATGGAATTATCTCCATATTAATTAGGAAAATCAAAATTCCTTGATTGCGCAATCCATCATAGCAGCCTAATGACTTTATAATTGCACATGGGAGTTTTCTATAAATACAACTGATAGTTATGTTCCTCTAAATTGTGTTACAATAAGGATCAAGGGTATTTTTATTATTTAAAATAAGATAAAGCCCTAAACAACCAAAACCATGTCCTGAGGAGATGTAACACCAAGAGTTTATGGGCCCCGTTGGGGTTAGTTGGGCAGCCAACTTCCCGGGGTCGTAACTTGGTCATATGATCTTTGTTTGACGCACATGATACCTCGTTAGAAAGATATCTCCAAGGACTACAATTTCTAATACAATTTCTATGCAATTGCCAAACCTTTCATGCCCAAGAAACATTGTTTGGGGCCTCAAAATGATTTTGAAAGTTTAGGACCCAAAAAACTGACAAAAATAGTAAATTGTGCTATAATTAAGGAAACTAAAAATCTGAAAGAGACAATGGCGAGGGCCCAAGTGCAATAGGCGGGTGGCCACCAATATCCACCTCGATCACCTTAAATCGAATTTCTTGAGCTAACTCAATCATCATGAATTAGTTAATTGACACAAGTTGTTATGAGACGAAATTACAATTTATTATCCAAATTATTTAAGGGATAAATAAATTAGACACCTCACATTCCTCACTCCTGGTACATCAAAATTCCTCACCAGTGTGCGTGCATTTTTTTTTGTCCTTTCTAGTCGCCAATTTCACTGTTTCTTGTTGCAAATTTCAACACTCCCTCTCAAAAAGAAATGATTTCAATTTATCCCCATCCAATACCTTTGGAATGTTCTGCATGCTACACTTCTGTAGTGTTGTTTTCACCTGCAAATCCTAAGACTGAATAGCCTTTGAACAACTGAATCAGTATAATGCATTTGTCATCAGAGTCTTCTGACTGCTGCTAGCTACTACACATGTCTAGTACTAGATTCTCTGCACTGCTGCTGACATCTGCATCTGTGCCCTTTGAACTATTTCTAACTCTATTTGTGCTCTAGTATTTGACATATGTCACTCTGAATTTTGTCCTGCTGACATATGACTACATCAATCCAACTGATCCTTCCGACTACTGATGTACTGTGGGCTCCTCGTAGCCAGGTTCAATCCATGAGACACGCCATGTCAATGGACCTTGCCCAAATTTCTTATCTTGGGATTATGTCTACACATAACCCCACCTTACACCTCGAGGTATGGTTTCTCCCTCTTCCCATCTGGCTCGAAATTTCCCCCTCATGGAGATCTCTGCATGAGTGGACGCTTCCACTCGGTCTCCTCTCTGCTTCTCCAATTGTGGCAACTACTCCACAACCTTCTGAGACTGCTTCTCATGAGGATGCATGTTGAGAGGTAATTTATGCTCCCTCTAAACCACCAAGTCTCTAACTTCTGCCTTTCTCCTCAAATCTTTGCATGCATCTGGTACCTCGAGTGCATATAGGTTTTTGACTCACGCACAGTGTAATTATCCTGAAGTTACAAAAATTTTCTAAAAAAGAGTTGATTTTAAATCGATGATATCTCCCTCATCCGAGCTCTGATTTGATTGATTTTTTTTTTCCATTTGGGTATATTTTCACAAGGAATCCTAATATTCTCTTTGTTTTCGAAAATTTTACACCAAAATATTTAGATATTCTCTACAAAATCGTCGCCCAAAAAATTCTTTCTCTAATACCATGTAGAAAATCTAACCAACGAGATTCAATTTGATCTTGTAATCTTCTAAAACAAGATACTGAATCCTTCCTACAATTTACGGAAACAAAGCACGATCGCACAATCACATATAAGTAAGAGAAAAAAATTATCAATCACACAACAACATGATGTATTTGGGGAAAGCAACTAATCAAAACCCCTCTATCTCTATTGTGTATTAAGTCAAGGAATCATGAAATAATACAATGCTTAATCTCTCATGATATTCTCCAACACTTTGTCAATTGTCTCCCATTGATCTAGGCAAACTTGGTATAGTACTTAGCCAATTCTCATCCTTACTTCAGCCTACCTTGCTTATGCAATTCCTAGGGAATTAACTCCTTATTAATTAGGAAAATCAGTCTTCCTTGATTGCGCAATCCATTATGGCATCCCAATGACTATATAATTTCACATGGGAAATTTTCTCTGAATACAACTGATAGTTATGTTCCCTTTAACCTCTATCTCAACTGGGTATTCCTCGAAACTGACTTACATGCAACTCTTAATAGTGAATTATCAGTTATCTGATTGATCACTCATTGTGAATTAAATCTAATTTAACTCACTGGACCTCTCACTAGCTCATCACTTAGTTAGAACTAGTTAAACTGATTTTAACTCATTCAATTGAGTTAATTACACTTTCACCCCACTAATGCATCAACTTCAACTGGACCCCAAAAATATTATAATCCCTATAGATGCCTCATATTAGACCCTCAACTCAAATTTCTTGAGCTAAATCGGTCATCATGACTTAATTAACTGACACAAGTTGTTATGAGATGAAATTACAATTTATTGTCCAATTTGTTTAAGGGAAAAATAAATTAGACGCCCCACATTCCTCACTCCTAGTGAATCAAAATTCCTCACCAGTGTGGGTGCATTTTTTTTTGTCCTTTCTGGTTTCCAATCTCATTGTTTCTTGTTGCAAATTTGAACATTTCAAAATTTGATTCATCCTTCACACAAAGACACCATTGAAATCACATGCCCAGATTCTCATGAGAAACCTCTCTTAAGCTTGATCTACCAAAAGAGAACCAACAATATGTCATCCTACTTCCTAGCGCAAAACGACCATTAAGGTATGCAACATTCTTCTGAACCCTCACATGATGATCTTGCTCTTGGAGGATGATCATGACCTCCCTTTAGCAACCCTTACTTGGCCCTCGTACTCAACCTACTTTAGGACTACATCTCTCTTCACCCCCTTGATGTGCCATATAGTGAGAATACATGTCAAACATGCTAAGATGTGCCAAGAGATAAGGCATGCCAAGATGTGCAAGGGTGTTTCAATGCGTGTCAGGGACTATCAAGACAACAAAAGGGAGAAAAAAGTTAAACTACAAGGAAATGAACACATAAGAGGGTTCATAAGTCATCAATTTACCTTTTCCAAGAGGGGCATGCTAGGCACACTAACACTAGGTGACAATATGTGCCAAGTGCAAAATCTTAGTGCATTCTAAGTGCCAAGTATTCCTTTGTTTCTTCTCATCTACTTTCCAACAATTGATCATCACAAATAAATTCAATATTAAACCATGCTAAATCATACCAAGGCATCTCAACGTATTCCATATATGCTAAGGCTTTCCAAGCGCCAACACGTGCCAAGTGCCAATATGTGTCAGGGACTAGTGTTATGCATGTTCTAAAGTAGAAGGGAATGTTGAAGAGTGCTAAGGTGTGATAGAGAGTGATAAAGCATGTTGATGAGTGTTAAGGAGTATTAGGAAAAAACATTAAGGGAGCACTGGGTAAAAATTCATGGAAGTTAATGAATAGAAGGAACGTGTACTGATAAAGACTAATGTTAATGGTCAGTGTTAGTTGTCATGCCAAGGAGGGAGTGACAAGGTATGCTAAGCATTGGTAAGGCATGCTAGGGAATATCAAGGCATGTTAATAATTCCCAAAGTGTGCTTGGGAGTTCCAGGTTGTGCTAATTATATCATGTGCCAATTAATAGTTCCAATATATGCCAATACATGCTAGGTGCTAAGGATGTGGCGTAGGGTGCCAGGGTATGTTAATATATATGAAGGTAATGTAGGGGCATTAGAGTTTAGCCAGTAATGTGAAAGATTGTTCACATGTTGTGGCTAGATAGGTTCAAAAAATTCATTTACTGATGGGTGAAAGTCAGTTTTTCTACGAGGGTTGGATCCCTCAACAATTTGTTAAAATCTATTCTATAATAGATAGGCTTGAACTAGTATTTAGGGGAGGTTGAACAATTTTGATTTGTTTCAGCTTATTTAGGTTTAGTTGATGAAATATAGGAAGATATGTTGTAATTAGGAGTTTTGTTTAAACTAGAATAATTCGATCCTCAGAAGGATGTTGGTTGCATTGTAACAAAACTATAAAATGTAACCTCTAGAATAGAGGAATTCGGAGTTGGCCGTAGAAGAATTGATTGTGAGAATTTGATCTAATTTTTTGAATAAAATTAGAGAGTTTATTTATTTGTGTTACTTGGCAATTTCCCAGAGGCTCATCCCCTTTGAAAATCCATTTAAATTCATGTTCTCTGTGTATAAATTGAGTGTATTAACCTCTGTATAAAAGACTAGGAGAATTCGAATAAGTTCTAGTTTTGTTTGTTTGTGATCGGAATCGAGAATTTGAAGAGATTCGGGGTTTTAATTGAAGATTGGTAGTGATCATAGGTCTCTGTCTATTGAGTTATATAGTAAAAGAATATTTTTATGCAGAATTGAATTTGAATGAATAAAAGGCGAAAAATCGTGTTTAAGTGCGATTTAAACCAAAGCTTTGAGGTTAAGTGGTTTTGGAGAAACCACTTACACTGTTGTCGCACCGCTTTTGGATGGTGGGCAGTTTTATTCATTTGGAATGAGATCCAATCATAACACAACACGTCACAGGTGAAATACCACCCATTTTGCATAACTTTTGGTTGATAAAGTTCTGGGGTCATTTGAACGCGATTGTCATTCGATCTTAGGCGCTGGAGATCCTATGGTATTCGCATTGAGAGTTACATGGGGGATAACACAAAGGTGTGGAACCGATGTTTATTCCAATAGACTTTTATTAATATGTTTGAAGTCTGGAACCATTGTGAAGGTGTTTAAAGTTTGATTCCAAAGGGTTCTAAATTTAAATATTTCCGAAGGTCTTAATGTTAGTTTAGTAGAATTTTATTAAGAGTTGAAAGTTCGGAAATATATTGCCGAGAGGGTCTAAAAGGTTGATTTAAAATGAATTCTAATGTTATTTTCCAGAAGGCTTAAAGCACTGTTTGAAAAGTAAAAATATTTACTTCCGAAGGGTCTTAACATTAGCTTGAAGTGAGTTGAATGATTCTGAAAGATTTGTAATATTGTTTAGAAAGGATTGGTATTGTTTAAATAGGATCTTTTAATGTCCATTTCATTTATCAAATTTCATAAATTTGATGAATGAAAGCAATCATAAGGAACAAGATCAAACTCCTCCGGAGTTAGAAACAATTGTAAGCAAGTTTAAAAGGCTCTCCTTAATGCCTGCACCCACACTGCCATCACAAGGCAACAAAAGGAAGAACTAATAAGAGGGTTAATAAGTAAGGACTTTATCTTTTTGAAAAGGGGCATGCTAGGCACACTAATAATAGGTCCCAATACATGCCAAGTGGCATTGTGTGCCAAGTGCCAATGTATGTCAATGCATTCAACCAAGGTGTTCTAGGGCATGCTAGGGACTATATGCAGCATGCCAACACATGCTAGGAGAGTTCCATGTTGTGCTAGCACATGCCACCATGTGCTTGGGTGTCAGTGTCGTCACAAGATGTTCTAGGTACAAAGATGTTCCAAGACATGTGGGGTGCTAAGAAATGTTAGTGTGTGCCAAAGCATTAATTTAAGGTGTGCCCAAATTGTTCAGGATTGTTAGGTCTTTCTCATTAATAGAAATGTCAAATCTCGATTATGTATTAAATAATATATTTCCTACACACAATAGTGGAAAATTATCTAAATGGAATTTTATAGATAATAAACTTAATATATATGAATCATGTGTTGACTCATAGGAAATCTCTATTCGACTAGTCATTACTTGAGCGAAATGATACACGCTTATTACTTCTTAAAAAAGTGACTAACCCTAACCACTATGGCCTTGGACATATTATAAAAAATTCTTGACAATAATGGTATTAAATCGTTATATTTTGACAAAAAATATATTAACAGGCACATAGTGTCATCAAAAACTCATTCGAATGATCAATGATGATGAACATTTTTTTATTGTCACCAAAAGTAACAAAAAGAGCATTGGTGAGGGTCATTAAAAGTTTGTCACTAGAAGTGTCACCAAAGAGAGAATTAGTGATGGGATTTTAACGACCCTCACCAAAAGTGAAATGTCTTTGGTGACGGACCATAAAGGACCATCACTATATACACTTACAGTGACAGTTTTTAGTGATGAATGATGACAGACATTTTTTGACCATCACCAAAAGTAACAAAAAGAGCATTGGTGAGGGTCATTAAAAGTTCGTCACTAGAAGTGTCACCAAAGAGAGAATTAGTGATGGGCCTTTAACGACCCTCACCAAAAGTGTCATTGAAAATTTCTTTGGTGATGGACCATAAAGGACCATCACTATATACACTTACAGTGACGGTTTTCTAATGACCGTCACCATATGTGACATTGGTGATGGACCTTAAAGGTCCGTTACAAGCATGACCCTCACCAATGTGCTTTTTTCTTGTAGTGACAGTTTCTTAGCAAATCAGCAAGCTATCTTATTTTATCCAAAATAAATAGAAACTGTTTTAAGGATAAGAAGTAGTTGGCTGCCTTGGTGTCCTCCTTGCTGGCTCTTAGATATTTTTGGAATCTGATCTGCCTTGTCTGATACTCTTTACCTGATTCCCTTTATTCACTGATACTCTTTAAACTGATATTATTTAACCAGAATTAAAAATTGTTTACTGTTGTAATTTTTTTTTTTACTGTAAATCCGAAAATAGTTTTTTGTCTTCTTTTCATCTGCTTGTCTTTATCCTTCACAATAAATCAGTGAGTGACCGCCAATCCTCATTTTAGAAATTTGTATATTCTTTAATTTCCTAAAGTTCTCATCAGCTTCAGTATATCTAGCAAAGGTTGGCTTGATGAAAAACTGCTATAGGGTAAATTTCTTGGGTTGTTGGTTTTCAAATATCCCTCTCAGGGCTTTTCGGTGCCCGAGGCAGACAGTAAGATTCGTTGTATAGTTCACAAAGATGGCATGAGCATGTTCATATTAACTTAAAATAACTTGATGGAATGCGATAGAAAATTACCTCTTTGATGATCTTGGAGTCCCTTGGAGAGCACTAGGTAGCGAAACAAGAGTCCTTCTTCACCGGCTCCAAATCTTGGTCCTGCAATCAGTCAAAGCACCCGTGCAATTTCTAACATAACATATGTCCTATCAATCAAGATAATATATAATGAAATTCTAAATTATGCACATCTGAGCTATTCATATCATACTATGTAAATATTCAAACAATAGCATCGAATGGACAAAATAGATACAGTTCTATTGATTTTGAAAGAAGGAGGATTACAACCATCGGTTGTACCAAGCCCTCAGTCTTCCAATCTCTCTTATCTCTCAAGTGATGAATTCTTAGTCAACAAGCTCTCTAGGAACCTCTTTGACTCTTGGCCTTCACGCTATAACACTATTCTCTACTTCACAAGTATGCAAAATGTTAGAAATCCTTCGACCTTCAATTAAGAGCCTTCAACTCCTTCTTATAGGAGAGGGAGAAAGCCATTGTTGCCTTTCTCTTTCCACTAGTTTGGAATAGAAAAAACTTATATGTTTCTTTAATCTCTATAATTTTTCCTCTTACGGAGTTCAGTCTTTTATGGCAATGACCAATAATGAATTGGTGCTTTGCAGTTTCCTTTGTGAACTGACTCTGTTGTGAGGGAAAGCCGGAGATTCAAATCATTCTCTGCGGGCTTTTCCTGTTTCAAACTTAAAACACGAGTAACGCTGCCCTCTAGTGTAAACAGAGTGTTTCCCTAGCCACTAACGAGGCCCATTCACTGATTAGATGCGTTATAACGCTCTTCTGTTGTTATAGAGAGGCGTTACCTTGGCAGAAATAGGTTTAATTTAGGTCTTTGTACTCCTTCCATATTTGTCTTCCCCACTGAGCTGATGAGGAGGTATTTTGACCTGTAACAGATGCCCCTTAAAGTGTGAGGTCAGAGATGAAGATGATGGCCGAAATAATTTATAATTTGTGTAGAGATAAAGAGATTGAAAGACTCAGGAAAACCTGAAACAACAACATATGTCAGAAAATATAGTATCTGCCTTGAGTCAGGCATTCCCATGCTTAGTAGCTTGAACAACATGATTTCTCTAGAATATAGATATGAAGAATTTGTCCACTGATAAGCACAATGTGGAAGTGTCTGTCATAACAGGATCAGGTTGAAGAAGCTGTCTCTATAAATAATAACACAACTTGGGGAAGGAGACACAACTTTAATGATGTAGCCTTTGCCCCAAGGTCTTGACCGCCGATTCACTTAAACTGCATATTCCTCAACATGTGAATGAAGGAGTTGTCTTTGAACATGTGAGAAATTGTTTGATTACCAGTCGATAATGAAAACTGATAACAAACGTGAAGGTGGCCACCGATAATGATGATGGTCCCTAAGATGCACAGTACAATCTAGCGAGTGTGAAAAATGAGTTGAAGTCGAACACTCGTACAATCATTGGACCAGGATCCAATGATGAAGACCCCTGATCAAACACAAGAATACCTACCACTGATGTCTACAAGTATCCGGGTACTGATGGGTTTCTGGATCAACTTCCTAGATAAAGTGTTGAAGTCGTAGGAAGAGATTTGTTGAAAGGTAGGCACTGAGGCATCCTACATCAGTCAACATGAAACGGAAACCGACTAATTTTGTTTATGATTGAGATAATAAAGAGGAAATGGGGATTTTGGACGACAAATAATTTCTGGCATAATGAGCGGCTTGGTTGATAATAGGAGCAGTAGATAGCGAGATCTGCTTGAACAATAGAAGGCACTCTAGTAGGGTACTAGGCAGCTAAAGCTTGATGAACACCAAAGAGTGTGTTAGGATTCTACCGGTGCAGGACACTGGGAAATGAAGGCTAATACTCATAGATGGTAGGGTTCGGCTAACTACGAAAGAGTTTTCTGGGAAGTTCCATGTTCAAGAATTTTGCTGTCAAATCGACCTTTCTGAAAATGTAACAGAGGTAGTATCCATTTTGTCCAAATTTTTCCCTTTCTGATTAAGTTTAACGAGTCCAGACGAGTAAAATTGGTGAATTTTTCACTTTTAGAGAGTCTGAAAAATGTCAAAAAAGACAACTCTGTGCCCCATCTGATTAGGTTTAACAAGTCCAGATGAGTAAACACGATGAATTTTTCGTATTTAACGAGTCTAAAAAATGTCAGAAAAGACAACTCTGCGCCCCGTCTGATTAGGTTTAACGAGTCTAGACGAGTAAACTCGGTGAATTTTTCATATTTAGAGAGTCTGAAAAATATCATAAAAGACAACTCCATTGGGGTACCTTTTTCATGTCTTGATAACCGAGCACAGCAAAGGGAGAATAGTAAGCCCAAAACAGTTCATTTTCTGTAAGTTAGTCCATCGAAACTAGAAAAGTGAGAAATCTATGTTCGATAGACGTCTACCTCATTTTGTTATGAGTACGAGGAGAATGAGTAAACTCGGTACTCTTTGTGAAATTTTAACGAGTCCAACAAAGAAAAACTCGGTGCCTCCGTGAAATTTTAACGAGTCAGGTGGAGAAAACTCGATTATTTTTTCAGTTTAAAGAGCTTTGAAAAAGAGAAAAGAATGGCTCCATACTTTCTGTCGTGGTAGTTTAACGAGCCCGACAAAGGAAACTCGGGGTTTTTTCAGTTTTATGAGTGAGAAAAAGATTCCTAAAAAGAAAGCTTAGTGCTTCTTCATAGTTTTAACGAGTCTGAAGAAGAAAACTCTAGGTTTTTCGGATTAACGATCAAGAAAAGACCATACAAAAAAGAACACTCGATGTCAACTTTGTATAAGTTTAACGAGTCCGAAGGAGGGAACTCAAGGTTTTTCGAATCAACGAGCCAGAAAAATACCGTAAAAAGAATGCTCGATATCACATGATTATGTCTGCATATAAATCTTGATCACTCATCAGGACATTAGTACCAAACCTCAATAGTTGCGATACATGCGTAGTAAGAATTCATGACTTTGCTGACTAGCTTAAGAGAGTCGTGCCCCAAAAATGGCTATAAAAAGGTCGGAAGGCCTTCATTTTCACTGTGCTAAGTGCTGTGAAGAAGCTTTGGGGTGAAAAGGGGTGAAATCTTCAGCTGACGATTACGGTCAATCCGGGCAACGATTTTCCTTCCCACGAGATCTAGGTAAGAGCTAGAACCTCCTGCTATCGTTTAATTGTCGTTTTGTTACTTTTTTCTGGTTCAAAATGGAAAATTTGCTAGGCCCTAAAAAAATTCTTGTGCCTAACGTGGGCCATTAGTGTTGCAGATGCGTTAAACGCATAACTCGTGAAGGGTACCGCGTTAGCGCGCCCTATTTTGCACTAGGGCCAGCGTTAGGCACACCGTGTTTTTTAGCAACTTGATTTCTATTGTTTTGAAATGGTCCAGGCAATTTTTGATCCATTGAAAACGTTGCTTATGCAGGTATTCAGTTGTTAAACATGAGTATCTGGAGAGAGAGAACATGAACAGGAAGAACGAGAGATGGTGACAGATGCTGCAAGCTTGATGGCTCTTCGCAAGTGTGGATTGCTAAAGTATGCCCGTTTAGAACTGATGAGGGGTCAAGAGGACCTCCTGAGGTGGCTAATCCAGCAATGGGATGAACGGCATCATGTTTTTTGGATTGGGGGTAATGAACTCTCAATCGAAAAGGATGATGTGTACTTTTTGACCGGCCTATCATGTCATGGGGTGAGGCCCAACTTGACGGGGTCCAAAGCTAACCCACATTCCACTACTGATCTGATTCATGCGCATTGCATATGTGAGACTCAGGCTGTGAGTAACCGGATACTGATCGCACAGGTGACTTTGAGACCACTCCAATCTATATTATGGATGATTGTTTGCTTGGCTGGTGCCAAGAGTCAGCATGTGGCCACCAAGGCCCAGATGCTTCTAGCCTTGGACTGTATGCAGCCTCAAGTTTTTGACTGGTGTGACGGAGATGTCCGTCGGGTCCGAGCAGAGCTTACTGCATGTAAGACCCGTACCCAGAGAGAGTTTGGGTATGGTACACTGATTGTCTCTTTCTTACTGGAGCACATACCATTGATGAGGCCCAAGATCGTTACAGCGCCTTTGGGCCCATGTGAGCCGAGGTAGGTTCGGTGGGCAGCTTTGCTTCCACGGACTAGAGAGGGTCTTGTCTGTCACTGCTTTGATGATGGATTTTTTGATTGGCTAGACTCCCAGATAATCATGATTGAGGATTATCCCTATGTAGGGATGAACTTCATAGGCGATCCGTAGTTAGTCTTGCCTCCTGGTACCCAGTGGGGACTCGATGGTAAGAAGGAAAAGATCAGTGAATTCCAAAGAAGTACTTTATTTTTTTTTCTTTTGAATGTTTATGCAATTTTTTTTTTTTTTTGTTGAAATAGGGTGAAAATTATTTTTTGACATTAAGCTTTTGTTTGCTTGACACAGATGTGGCACCTGTCCGGCCAGTTGGGGCCCCTCGCTATGCACGGCGAGGACTGCAGCTGTCCGAGGCTAGTGCACCAGTAGAGGATGCGGAAGCCGACAAGGATGATGATGCCCAAGTTTTACATGAACTCTCTAGAAACTTGGAGGGTCTGAGTATGGGTATACCACCTCTTCCTATGCGGGAGGTTCCAGTTCGTCTACAGCGGCATACGGTAGGTGTGCCGAAGAGATACCTAGTGCCTCTGAGGAGTATAGCTAGAGTAGTTGTATGCTACCATGATCATCAGGCCTAGTTGGCGGAGTAGATGTATTAGTGTCAGAGCGTGGCTTAGTATAGCCAAATTTTTGTAAAACACCCAAGTTTTGGAAGATTTTTTGATGTTACTATGTACTGGACATGACATATATATATATATATATATATATATATATATATATATTGGTGATTTTGTGTTTTTTAAATTTTTTTATGTATTTTTAATGGGATAAAAATATATATACTCATGAGTGAATCTTTTATAGTAAATGTGACAAATGCCAATCTAGCACATAATTTGCCAAAGAATCGGCTAATGCATTAAATTCTCTAGGAACGTGCTCAAATGTAATTTTTTGAAAATGACATTCTAAAAGTCTTACCCTTAAAAGATAACGTAACAACACAGGATGATGGACATGATAATGATTGTTTAACTGCATAATGATGAGTTTGGAATCTAACCTGACTACCAAATTGGAGATTTCACGAAATGCCACTTCTGTGAGGAGTTGGATCACTGACATGTACTCAGCCACATTATTGGTGGCGTTACCCAGGAAGATTCCCCTGGAACCAAGAAGGTTCGACTCAGGAGTGTAGAGAACCCAAGCAGCTAAAGCAATGCATCTAGTGTGACGACTAGCACCGTCCGCATATCCGACGTATGATAAGGGGAGTGATGACATCTGTGTGAAAGAAAATATTATATATGAGAAAAACACCTTGAAAACCAAAACACAATCTAGAAGCATCAAAACAAATAGGCAAAACTTATATACATAAAATTACAAAGCATATGCCTAGTGTGGAACTAGGCAAAATACTTCTTTAGATAGAGCCCGTTGCGGGGCTCCCAGAGTGGAATTCCATTACAGTCCTGAAGTTCGTAAGCCCCTTTTGAGAGGACTTTAGTGACGATGTAAGGACCAAGCCATAATGGTTGGAGCGTTCCTGCCCCCAAGAGGCCATGTTTCTGATCATAAAGTAGAGCAAGATCACCTTCTTGGAAAGATCGAGGCTTGACAGATTTGTCGTATTGAGCTTTAACTCGGCGTTGGTGAGCTTCGAGTGCTAGTGTAGCATCTCGATGAGTTTCATCCAAATGATCGAGTGAGAGCAAGTGCTCTTCAGTGGTGGGGGTACCAGGGAGGAGTTCAACGATGAGTTTGAGTGATGGAATTTTGCACTCGATTGGAAGTACTGCTTCCAGGCCGAATGCAAGTTGGAAAGGCGTGAAACCTGTCGCAGTTTTGAATGACGTTCGATATGCCCATAACGCGGAATACAACTTCTGATGCCATGTGGTTTTATGATTTCCGACCAATCGACAAATCATGGTTTTGAGGACGCCATTTACGGCTTCAACTTGGCCATTAGCTTGAGGATAATAAGATGAAGATTGATCTTGATGGAAACCTAGCATGGATGTTAATTCGGTCATCATATGATTATGAAAGTGAGATCCATGATCTGTGACAATCAATAGGGGTACGCCGAACTGATAGATTACCTGATTAAACAGGAAGAGAGTGGTGGTTTCGCCATCGGCCTTGAAAATGGGAATGGCTTCTGCCCATTTCGTAAAATAGCCGACCGCAACCACGATGTAGTTATGTCCATTTTCCGAAGCGGGATTATAGGTGACGAAGTCAATTCCCCATTTAGTGAAAGGGCCAATGGAGATAACCGAATGAAGGGGGGCAGGATGAGCGCACATTTTCTTTGTGAAAATTTGACATGGATGGCACTTTTGGACCACTGCAATGTAGTCTTTAAACAAAGTGGGCCAATAGTAATCTACGCGTAAGATTTTTTGGGTAGTAGCTATGCCCGAAAGATGACCACCACATGCCCCTGCGTGGCAGTCATTCAAAATGCATTCCGCCTCAATTAAAGTGATACAACGTCGGAGAATAGTATCAACCCCTCAACGATATAATGTATCGTTTAGCACGAGGTAGTGCTTTGCTTGGTGGCGGATATGACGACAGTCATCGGACATGAGAGTTGGGCGGAAGCATTGGGTTTGTAGGTAGACCAAAATGTCTCCATAGCATGGGTCCAAAGAATCGACCAAGTACAAATATTCATCAAGAAATGGATTGTGAGCTACTTCTACTGGGTCAATTCTGGGAAGGTCCAATAATAATTCGGCAAAGACGAGGGATTTCTTTGCTTTGGCAGCTATGAAAACCAAATCAAATTGTTGGAGGATGATGATCCATTTGGAATATTTTCCTCCAATAATTTGTCTAGACAAGATATGTCACATGGGGTTCTCCAATGCAATAACCGTAGTCTATCACAACAATATATAATGTCGGAGTCGGGTGACGGCAAAAACTACCACCAGAGAAAGTTTCTCCACATGTGAGTAACATAATTCCGGTCCGATTAGACCCTTGGACAAATAGTATATCACATGTTCACTGCCGTCACTGTGAACTTGAACCAGGACCATTCCAAGTGAGGATGATGAGGCTGCCAGGTAGAGGAGAAAGTCGTGTGAGTAGTCAGGGGCACTAAGGAGTGGGGCCGAAACAAGTGCATGTTTTAGAGCATCAAATGACCATTTAGCTTGGTCATCCCACAATTATAGTGTTCATTTCTTCAATAATTTCATAAATCCTTTCGTCATCTCGGCATATTTAACGATGAATCGACGTAAAAAGTTTGCCTTCCCTTGCAAACGTTGGAGTTGAAGGATGGATTGTGGTGCCGACAATTCAAAAATTGCCTTAACCTTATCGGGATCAACCCTAATCCCGTGCTTGGAGACAATGAAACCTAACATATGCCCGGACTCAACCATAAATACGCAGTTGTGAGGATTCAAATGTATATTGTAGAATAAACACCTAGCAAAAATTTCTTTTAGATGAGCGAGGTGATCAGTTCATTTCTTGGAATGGGTCGGAAGGTCATCCAAGTAGGCCTATACAATATGTCGAATGTCATGAAAAACTTAGTCCATAGCCCGCTAAAAATTTTCTCGAACATTCTTTAGACCGAATGGGAGTTTACGATACGCAAAGGTGCCCTAAGGACAGATGAAGGCAATTTTATGATGGTCATCTTTTTAAATTGCAATCTGGTTATAGCCTGAGAATCCATCCATGAAGGAAAAAGATTTGCATCCGGCACAATCGTCGAGAATATGATCTATGAATGGTGTAGGATAATTGTCTTTGGGACAAGCAATGTTCATATCGTGATAGTCAACACAAACTCGAATGGTGCCTTGTTTGTTATCAACGGGAACCGGATTGGAAACCCATTCTGTCAACGGAATGGGATAGATGAAACCAACGTTTAAAAGTTTTTCCACCTCAAGTTTGATGGCGGCTTCTTTGCACGGGTGGACAGGTCTGAGTCATTTCCGAATTGGTTTGGCATTGTTGTAAATCTTGATTTCGTGCTCGACGATAGACAGGTCTATGCCGAGCATTTCTTCATAAGACCAAGCAAACACATCGCGGAATTCCTTAAAAAGGGATGTGAAGCATGCAATTTCCTCTGGATTGCAGTCGGCTCCAATCTGAATATTTTCCACGATACCCATTTTGACCGAGATATCAATGAGAATTGTCTTAGAAATATTACCCATGTTCCCTTCTGAATCGATAGTTTAAACAGTCGTGTAAGCGGAGGGAACCATATCAAGTGGGTCAAAAGATGGGATTTCAGTTTGTATCGTGTCCGAGTCAATCATCAAAGCGCGATGGTGAGACTCTCCCCAAGGTCATTCTTCTAGATACATGATATCTCGAATAGCTTCATCTATAGGCCAGACTTCATTGAGGAGATCCTTAGAGAGAACTCTGATGGGAGGGAGGTTTGTACCTGTGGTCGAAACCATATCAGTGGAGGGTTCGGATGCAGTTTGGATGGCATGATAAGCCAACTCAGCCAGCGAAAGCGACATCTGATCTCCATAGGAATCAATATCTGAAGGTGCCAGGATGATCCATGGGTTGATAGAGCCATCCAAAGTGGTGGATATCATTGCAACTATGTTTGGGATCTGCGGCGGCGGGAGAGGAAAACAACCCAGTAGGGAAGATGCCTTCAGAAGACTGGCACCAATACTAACGTAAGAGTCCGGAAAGCCTCCTATTAGAGGTACAGTGCTACTTGGTAACGTGGCATAATTAGGGGTGCAGAAGGATAGTTGAGCCACCATGACTATCTTCCCATCCAATGGAAATAGGATGAGTCGGAATACCGAAGACACAATGGCGGTCATGGCATAAGACCAACTACGACCAAGCAATAGATTATAGTTGAGATGGCGCTCTACAACTTCAATGTCCACGTTTACCATTTTCCCACTCAGAGTGATGGGAAAGCTAGCAAGGTAACCTTTTGGGAGGAATGTGTGGCCATCGAACGCTTTGAGGGAATTTGACAGTGGGGTGAGGGTAGGAGAACCTAAATTGAGCCAGCAAGCTTGTGACATAACGCAGGTCAAAGCACCTTCATCTATGACAGTGCGATGGATTGGTCTCCCTTTCGACATGACCTGCACCTAGAATGCGAGTTGGTGTGAGAGGCGAGGTTTAGCCTTTTCCATATCAAATATAGCTAGCATGGAATCCTGGGGGTCTATTCCACCAATGGCCGAAAGCAAGGCTTTCCTTTGTGCTGGATAGGTTTGTAATACTTCGAGAGTAGACATGGCTAACAGTGCATGCGCAAAATCTTCTACAATGTTGTAGTTTTGGGCTACACGTGTAGAGGTGTTATGAGTCATGCGTCGAAGTGTCCCTTTGGGGGTACGAATCACGGGGTCAGCAGTAGGCCGTTCGGTATGCAAATCATTTGGCGGTGGTGGATTTGAACTAGTACCAGGTTCTTGAGCATCTATGGTAGGATTTCCATAAAGCTTAGCTTGAGTTTGAAGGTCAACACTCTCAATGCCATAAATGGCAGATGGTCCTTTGCCGGAAGGATATGAACCACCATTGCCCCGTTGATGGGGTTGTGGTGGATTGTCAACCATGTGTTGATGTTGCTGTGGTTGATTAGGGAAAGGATTATGAAGAATGGCAGGTGTTCACCTAGAATCCTTGTTGGCAATAAAATCAGTGCATTCCTGTAGCCGAGGACATTTGTACGTCAAGTGGTCCTCCGCACAGATTTTGCAAGGAAATTTCATGGGTTTATCCTTCCCTTTGTCATTTTTGGCAGCGTTTTTCTGATTAGGGTTATTATGATTATCTGACTACTCTTCCGAAGAAGATGAATTTTTCTTGTTCTTCTTATTTTTCCCGCTAGGTTTTTGTGAGGTTTGCACAGAATTCACCTCAGTGGTGGGAAGAGTAGCCGTTTGGTGAGGGGCGGTGGCAGCCGAAGATGGCTGGGAGGCTTTCCCCCAAGACTGCTTTGTGGCCACTCTAGAGATTGTGCCAACGAGACCGTCGACATGTGCTCCAGTTTTCTAAGTAACTAGAGGATTTGGGTTGCCAGGGGCATGGGGGAGCAAATCATATAGCGTGCTAGATTGTGAATAGATTAAATCTAAATGCTGGGCACGACGAATGCATTGATCTTCTGTAACCACACCGGAAAGGCCAATGTATTTAGAGATGTGGGGTAAGAGAGACTTGCAAAACCAATTGGCTAAGAGATGATCCAGAATTGGTGCTTTGACTACCCTCCTCCTATGTCTCCATTCATGAATATGATCGGAGATGTGGGTGGTGGTGTCTTGGCGGAGCGAGGTTAATAGTTCCATTCTGGTATCAAATCTAATTGGTAATTGGAAGTTCTTTAGAAAATCTGTCGCTAAAGCACCAAATGTATTGATGGTGGCGCGTGGTAATTCAATGTACCACTTGGCAGCATTGTCTGTAAGCGTGCGGGGACACAGTCGAAGCCGGACACTATCATCCACCATGGAATTGGATATAGACCATAGATGAAAGGTAGTGATGTGTGCAGCTAGGTCATCCCCTTGTTTCCTGTCGAACTTCGGGATGTCAGAAGGAATCTTATGTGGTACTGGAGGCCAAAGCAGGTTGTGATTGATGGGATCATTAGTCAGTTTATGGATATCGAGGATGTCCAAAGCTGCCAAAAATGGCAATTGTGGATTTTCCCCCGAATCTAACCAAGGTAGTATGGGCTGACTACTTAGACCATAGGGTCCACCCATCAATGTGTTACCAGGAGGATAAGTAGGACTTTGGTAAAAACTTCTTATAGGTGGAGGAGTAGGGACATACGGTTGTTGTCCATAGGGCGTGTTGTATTGCGAGGAAAATGGTTGGTTGCCCCCAGTATAAAAGTGCCCTCCCATTCCAGATGGAGGTTGGGGTTGGTTAGTCCAAATGGATGCAATAGAGTTTCCCGGAGGCATGCTACTACTTGCATAGTTTGGCAATGGCATAGACCCTACCCCTATATTTTAACCACTTAAGGGAATAGTATTAACAATAGGTTGTCCTATTTGTCCTAAGGATTGCAGAGGAAGTGAAATGTTCCCTGCTACCTGCGTGCTGGTGACACTGCCCCCTGGCATAGAGGCCAAGGGGTTTTAACTCAGCAGAGGGTTCCAACCGAAAGGGTTGCTAAAAGGTACCGAAGTAGTTGTACTCGTAGGAGGAGTAACCATGGGCCCCAACGTGGTCATGGGAGGAGTCGATGCTGAAGGATTCGCTAAGCTACTTACAGTTGTGATGACCGTAGGGTTGGGAGTAGGTATATGTTGACTACTGGGGTTACCATGTAATGGCATAGAACTGACCACTGGCGGGGAGGATGGTGGCGACCTTGTGGATGCTGGTGGTGAAATGGACGTTTGTGTGACCGAAGACATATCTTGGCGCAGTGGAATCTGAATTATCACAGGCCCCAACAGATCAGTGAGCGGAGGATTGTAATGAGGTACAAACCCTTTAATGAAAGGGTCCTCTGGAAATTCAGAATGATATGAGGTTATTTGATAATCAAGATTAGTCAGTGGAGACTAATCTTCCGTAGAAGGCACGAGTTCACCAAGGTTCAGTTCTTCCTCAATAGTTAGAGGAGGTAGACCTTGCTATCGTCAAGATAGATGACGTGGGTCAGAGGACGCCGCGGTGACCTGTTTATTTTTAACAAATTTTAACTGTGATGTATTATAAAGTCTCAATGACATTAACCACACACCTAAAAAAGAAAAAAGGACTCTCTAAAATCAATCAACAAGCAGCTAGAATAGGGTGCCCTATCTGAGTACTACCATTTTCTAGTGATGAAATCTAGTATCACAATAGTATACAGAGAGGGTTGGTCGAAAGTACAGTTACGGTCACTCTAGAGCTTCACCCAAACCTCAGACGATAGGTGTAAGCACTCTCGTGAAGACGAGCAGCCTCCTAAAGACCAAAGACAGAGTGGGTCCGTATGTTTCAGGTACCAGGACAGCCCGTCCCAGTCATCTTATGTAAGTCCTTAAAAAGTATGGCCACTAAAGATACCTCAAATCACAGACATCATCAGGGGGGTCCACGGTCAAGGACAGTGTGCTATATGGGCAGAATACCTAGATCCCCGATCTAGTTTCGACATCCCCGAAGGGAACCCCAATATATAACACACCCACTAGATGCAGTTGAAGGCGGGCTACCTTCTTGTGCACCTAAGTGTTGTCTCACGCTAAGCTCCGGTAAAGGAATGGTCCCGATAATATGACTGTAGTAGGATTTCGCTCGTTAATGACTCTAGTTTCAAGTTTTGAGATCTTGGGTGATTTTATAACTTTCCTAACCCAAGATCCTAGCCTGAACTACTGTTTTTGTGAGCTCAAAAAAGAGTAATGTGATTTATTTTATTATTGCTTGATTCTTAGTGTACTTGATTATTAGTCTTGCGGAGGGGGAGTGGACGTATGAAATGTGATAAGACTCTGACTCAAGAAACCATGCAAAATATGCTCTAAATATTTACTTCGACGAAGAGTATTTCTACAAGGAGAGGTTTCTTTTCAACATCCACGCACTAACATGCAAATAGCACAGTTCAACTTTTAAAGATTCAGACTTCTATCTACCTCTTTTTAACAGTCTATGAACTGAAAATTTCAGAATAAACTCAGCTGAATGTAGAAAATAATAATAATAATAATAATAAATAAAATAAAAATAAAATAAAATAAAAAATCTCTTAAAAAGTAAATGCTTTGGAAACTGACTTTTCAAACAAGAGAAACAAATGGAAATGCCAGCTTAGCACACAAGCACATGGATTCAGTCGATGAAAGATACTGATGGCCAAAAACTCTGCAGCTTAAACACAATCACAGAAGTGAACAACAAGGTTTTGGCTGAGTAATGCTCTGTCTCTGAGTAAAGACAACGTTAATACACAGACTAACACATTGTATTTAAGCAGAGGTAGCGTTATAATGCACTAGAAAACCTACAGAGGTAGCGTTAGCCAGGGAAAAGTTCTTCAGATGGTCAAACAGAAACAGGATTGAACTCTGCGAGCATTTGGTATGCCTACTGGGCATCAAAACTAGTCGGAAGGGTCTGTGAATAGAGGAAAGAAGAAATTAGGGAAGAAATAGTCTGGAAACTATGGGGAAACTCCCCAGTGGAGTCACCAATTCTGCTTGGGTTGTTGGTTTTCGAATATCCCTCTCAGGGCTTTCCGGTGCCCGAGGCAGACAGTAAGATTAGATGTATAGTTCACAAAGATGACATGAGTATGTTCATATTAACTTAAAATAACTTGATGGAATGCGATAGAAAATTACCTCTTTGACGATCTTGGAGTCCCTTGGAGAGCACTATGCAGCGAAACAAGAGTCCTTCTTCACCGGCTCCAAATCTTGGTCCTGCAATCAGTCAAAGCACCTGTGTAATTTCTAACATGACATATATCCTATCAATCAAGCTAATATATAATGAACTTCTAAATTATTCACATCTGAGCCATTCATATCATACTATGTAAATATTCAAAAAATAGCATCAAATGGACAAAATAGATACAGTTATATTGATTTTGAAAGAAGGAGGATTACAACCGTCAGTTGTACCAAGCCCTCCTCAGTCTTCCAATCTCTCTTATCTCTCAAGTGATGAAATCTTAATCAACAAGCTCTCTAGGAACCTCTTTGACTCTTGGCCTTCACACTATAACACTATTATCTACTTCACAAGTATGCAAAATGTTATCAATCCTTTGACCTTCAATTAAGAGCCTTCAACTCCTTCTTATAGGAGAGGGAGAAAGCCATTGTTGCCTTTCTCTTTCCATTAGTTTGGAATATAAAAAACTTAGATGTTTCTTTAATCTCTATGCTTTTTCCTCTTAGGGAGTTCAGTCTTTTATGGCAATGACCAATAATGAATTGGTGCTTTGTAGTTTCCCTTGTGAACTGACTCTCTTGTGAGGGAAAGCCGGAGATTCAAATCATTCTCTGTGGGCTTTTCCCGTTTCAAACTTAAAACACGAGTAATGCTTCCCTCTAGTGTAAACAGAGCGCTGCCCTAGCCACTAACGTGGCCTATTCACTGATTAGTTGCGTTATAATGCTCTTGTGTTGTTATAGAGAGGCGTTACCTTGGCAGAAATAGGTTTAATTTAGGTCTTTGTACTCCTTCCATATTTTCCTTCCCCTCTGAGCTGATGAGGAGGTATTTTGACCTGTAACAAAAACAAGTGTTTGATCTCTTGCTACAAGTAGAATAATTCTTCAAAACTCTTGAGTAACACTTTTCCTATTGGGATTCCTTGACCTGTTGGGTTATTTACCTGTTCTTTTGCAAACTATATAATCTTCTTATCATAGTCATTTTGAGGCATCAATTTATCATTAATGACCATTATGTCAGGCAGTCCTTTTTATCTTAGACTTGTGAACTTAACCATAAACCTGGCTATGGAAGTATTCATACCTTCAAACTTTTCTTCTAGTTGTCTCATCAAATTTTTCTTTGTAGTTACTTTCCTAATTTCTAGGATAGTTGTGGTTCTGTCTGTGATTTTGATTTCTTCCAACTCCTGTCTATTTTTGCTATTAAGGAAATTGATTAGCCTTACAGCTTGCTCTGGTTTGTTAACCAAATCAGTTTGAGTATTTTGAGTTTCTTCTTGGGCTGTTAGTAATAACTCTCTTTGCTCAAAAATTACCTGAATTTAAGGCCATACATCATGGATGGCTTCAATGACATTATTCCAAAGGTAATTTTTGATGTATGATATTTGATCCTTCAAAGTTAACTCTTTTTTCAAGTTCTTTAACTCTTCCTTCAGTCTGATGGCATTTTGTTCATCTGTCTTTGAATTTATCTAAGCTGATTTATTTGACTTCTCAAGATTATCTACCATCTTTGTCAACCTGTTAATCTCATTTGTCTTTAAAGACATTTCTTCCATTGCTTTCACTATCTTGCTGGCCTCATCAGTAGGCTGTAATGTTGTTGTAGATGATTCAGTGGCTAATGTTGTGGAAGAATTTAGTGGCACTACGGTAGCCAATGGTTCTTTGGGTGCCAAATTTTCACCTAAAGTTGAAGGTACTGCTGCAGTGATAACTGGAATGACTATAGGAATCACTGGTTCTTTCACTATTTCCTTTTCTTGGACAAGTTTTTCCATCTGTATTTCCATTTCCTTAACCTGGGCTATCAACTGAAGAATTAAATTCATCATTTCATATTTTTCATTTTTTTCCTATATGACTTCTTTTGTCTGAGGATGCTCACTTTGAGAAAGTTTGAGTTGTCTCCTCAAGACTGTTATATCTTCATTTTTCTTCTTCACCAATAATTCTGCTGCTTTGATATTAGCAAGATCATATACCACCTACAAAAATAGTTCTTCTAAGGCTTTTATCCTTAGATATTTCACATACAATGAGGCTTTGTCCATCTTAATCTAATCTTGCATGTTAGAGATGGTGTTTTGGAGTTTTTGAGCACTCATGGCTTTGCTTGTGACAGTAGAATATAACATTTCAGAGGTCTGTCATTGGAACTCAATTTGATCAAGAGCATGGATCTTATCTGTCTGGACCTCTAAATCAACTTTCTTACAATCATCCATTGTCTTAGGAGTTCTGACTGTGGGCTGCAACACTGACATGATTAGCTTTTGATTAGAATAATAAAATGCAGAAAGGAGCCTGCTTTGTACACTAGGAGGTTTGTTTGAGATATTGAGAATAAATTTTATTATTTATCTCTTCATTCTTCAATTTAATCTTCTTATATTTCTCTTTAATATCCAAATCATTTTCATCAGCTGCCTGTGAGCAAGAGGCTTCCATGCTTTGTTGTATTTCCATCAACTGTGTATCTTCATTATTTATTTGTCCTTTATTTTGATTTTTGGTATTTGGTTCATTTATGATCATAGTGGTAACATTGGTCTCTGGAAAATCTGTATTGGTATTGAAAGGATCTGTTTCTTCCACATTTATTGTCACTTTTCCTTTACCTGCTGAATCTAATTTGGGCCTTTTGTTATATATGATCTTGAACATGGTTTCAGTTTTATTTTCTACCACATAAGCTCCTTCTTCCCTTACTCTTTGAATGGACTTCTCTGGTTGATTTGAAGTTTCTAAGGTATGACTAGTATTACCTTTGTTCACTGCATCTATTAAGGTGTTTTCAGTCCATTCAAGCTGATTGGTAAAGTTTTCTATTTCTGGTTTAGCTTCATGAATAAAGGGTGTTAACTTGCATTTAACCCTTAGCTTGCTCAAGATCCCTTGTGGATCATAGTTCCAAGGGAAACTCTCTTCAAATTTATATTCCAATAACTGATTAGTTGCCTCTTTTTCTGCATCCTTGTGATTGCATATGAATGGACCAATCTGATTCTTAAGTTTGAATGGTGCCTTCTTGTTAGCTACCATGAAATTTATTGAATCAGAGTTTAGGATCTACCTGATATACTCCAAGGCAAATATCCTCATTGAAGGATATTTGGGTAACTTGTAAGGTAACAAGTTTGACCCAAAGAATCTGATTTCAATATATTTCTCATACAAATTTCAGTCACCAACTCCACTCTGCTCTGGTAATTGCAATATCTTTTTCATTTCTTCATTTATTCTTGGTTGCTTTGTCTTGGTCAACATTGTGATCACTGGTTGTAAAAATAACTCTGAAAAATCTGAATAACATAAATTTGTACATTATTTCTTGAGCATGGATGTCCAAAAAATGACAGATAGAGGATTTCCCTCTATGTCAAGTTTTTGGAGAGTAACTGAAAAATTATCTGATTGGAAGTATAGAAACATATAGAAAAGGTAGGAGGTATATCTGAATACTCCCCCAATTTGCAAATTGGTCAATTGATAATGAATACTATCAACAGTGAAACCATCATAATCAAATATTACTGAGGATGGTTGACCTGGAGAAAAGGTGGATAAGAATCCCAAGATGGAATCATCTGTGTGTTTATCAGTGAAATATCCAAGTATGAAAGAATGCATGGAAATCACAGGTCTTGAACCTTTAGGGAATTTGGTAGTAGAATATGGGGGATTTAGCTTAGGAATTTCTACATGCAGAGGCATACAATTTTGAAAAATCATGAACCTTTTGGGAAAATCTAGGCCAATATATAACTTGGTGAGGGCCTCTATAGATATAGGGACTGCTTGGGGGTCAGACTGAAGCTGTAACATCTAGTTAATTGATTCTGCAGTGATGGTAAAAGGCACATCTTTATTAGCATTTACAATGGTTCTTTGCTATGGAACATAGTACTTCTAACACAATCTAATGACCTCCTGACAGGGGTGAGTTAATGAGACAACGTATTCGGGCAAATGAGATTCCCAAATATGGACTTCTTCTTGATCATCTAAATGCTTTTCATGACACCAGTTATGGATATCTAGCAGGTTAAATTCAACAATGGTATCTACTTTCTTGTAATCAGTATTAGCTAGTGGGATGTGTTCAATATAAACAACAGGTGATTACAAAGGATTGACAACAATAGTAGTGTTTGAAGTCATGGCAGGGGTACGTTTAGGTGCTTTAGAAGCTTCAGACTTGCTTGCACTCTATTTTTTAGGCATTTTCATCTACATCTGCAAGTTTAGATAGTTTACAGAAGCAATTTACTTTTAGCAGAGGGTTTATGGGAAAAACAGGAAAAGTATAATATTTTTCTTTGGGTTTTCTTCTCAAATAGGTCTATCAAAGAGGTTTAGAGGTTTTAGAACTGGTTTAAAACAGAAAAAAATGGTTTCCTGAGTCTCTGACTGAGAAATAGGGTTGAAAACTCTTTTGAAAAGGATCACAGAGGGCTTAGGGCACCTGCTAAGGTTTTCTGGTTTATTCCAGAGCTTGAAATAGATCATTAAACTGTGAAAACTCACAAATTTCCTCAAAAATGGTGTGCTGCAGAACAACAGGGTTTTTGGGAAAAAATTTCCAGAGTCTGGCCTATTTTTTGGGATTTTTGAGAGTATCTATAAATTAATTTTTTAAATTTAAATGTGTTTTCATTCTTTAAAAATGTTTCTCAACTTGATTATTGGTTTAAATTTCAGATAAATACCTGTTGTAATGCAGGTATTGGGCTTTGGCACAATTTCTGAGGTTTTGGATGGAACATAGCTTTTGTAGATTGTATGGAGCAATTCACAGCTCCTTGGTGGTCTTCAAGGGTCTCAGGGAAAATGTTGCAGGCTTTTCGGGCGCAGAAATGGCAGAAACGGCTTAAAAAAGAATGTTTTTACAATCAGGAAGGCTATGTAGTGGGTTTAGGTTAATGCACAGAAGATAAAGGGTGAATTAATTTCTAAGGTTAAATATGCATTTTGGTTACATTAGTTATGCATTGAATGTCAGTCGCATCGGCGGGGAGGGTGGTTTCGGAGTTTAGTGGATTGAAAACCATAGTGGTTATCACGCAGCGTTGAGGTGGTAAGTGGTATTGAGCTTAACCCACGTGATCCAGTAAGGAAATTCCATGAGGAGGAGAGAGATAACTGCAAAACCATCCATTTCGTGTAGGTTTGGAGCTCAGGTAATCATGCATCGTCTCTGCGCGATGTTATATGTCAACCGTCGGATTTGGGGGATCAATGCGAAGGGTCTAGATTCATTGCATTGGAATGGGAGGTGGGACCAGGTCGTTTGCATATTTGGCAATGGGTTTTGAATTTTATAAATAAACATTTGTTTAATTCAAAACCTTGGGTTATACGATGGCAGGGGAAAAATATAATGTATACTAAATTAAAACATTTTATGAAATGTTTCAAATAAACACATATATGGGCGTCGTATATATTATATAGTTTTCAAACTATAGGGGAGGGGTATTTAAATAAATTTATGTTTAGACCAGTGGTAAAAATTGGGTGAGGTTTTTATTTTTGCATATTTAACATTGGTATAAGCTTAAAATAATGGGTTTTGTGGGTTTATTTAAATATAAAGTAATTAATATATACGGGTAGGTGTATTTTTAGGGATTTAATAGAATAGGTTAGGTGTTAATATGAAAAAAGGGTAGTAAAATGGAAACAAAGCATATGTTACCTCTAAGTAAAGTAAAAAATAAAGCATTGCTCATCTTTGTTGTATTACTTCACTTATACTTAGGATAAATGCTTTTTGAGGGTTTTATGAATGATTTTGAAGGGAATGAAGTTAATTATTTTAGGGTTACAATTTTACTAAGTAAAAAATGTGTTTTACTTAGGGAAAAATGGATTAAGATGTATGAATGAGGTGTAAATGCTGATAAATTAGGGTTTAAGGTAGGAATTCAATATTTTTAACTGACCAATCATCGAGCCTTGGGTCTGGTCCCAACAAAAGTCAGAGAAATGCTCTGAGCCTTTTTGACTGATATTTTAGAATACTAAATTTTGGAGGGGAGGGGAAATTAGTGATTTTTGCCAAATTATGTTTTATTACATGATTAATCAACTGCTTTCTACCTACCCAACTTTATTTCTAACATTTTTTCTTCATTTTGTAGGTGCATTTAGGATTGCAACCTTAAAACATTTTTCTTTCAAAGCATAAAACTATCTAGATATACCTTATTTCATCGAGGGCTCAGATTAAACTATTGAGCTCCTCATTATTCTCTACCTATTTACGGATTTGTCAAGTTTAAACTGTTTGACAAATATTTATTCTCTATCTAGAACATGAAATTGAAAACATGAAAAGTTAATATCAAAATTTTTAACTGATCATGTATTATGGCATTTATTGATACTCTGCACATAATCATTATTCTTGCAGTAAAAGTAAAAGTAGTGGCATTTAGACTTGCTCACTTTTAGGTCTTATTTCTTTTTTCTTTTGGGGTCTATTTTTTTCTAAGTCCTTTGATTTTTCTTTTAGGACTTTTTACCCTCTTTTTGGCTTTTTATTATTTTTCATTTTTTCAAAATATGGGAAAACAACTTGCAGAAAGCAGGGTCTGTACATATTTACAAGACTATCAGAATCAATTCAAAATTTATGAACCCTATTATTATAGGATGCTAACACTGGGTATGTGGGGGGCTACCTAAAGGGCCACCACCTCATGAGGTCTAAAACATCCCACACACATCAGGGAATCACTGGTACAATATGTTGCATCATTGAACCATCAAGTATATGGATATTGATCATGGCATAAGGAGCTGGAACTAAGAAAAAATTAAGTCCAACGGTAATAAAGGATCCATTTTCTTGATCCGAGGCACCGAACAAGAGTGGAAGCTGGAACCAAGGTACATCGCCCTCTAGACCTGTCTTCTGGAATGAATAATCTAATGTTGACAGAAGGAGGTCCGCCATCGGTGAGGCAATGAGGAATCCTCAACTAAGGCACCAGGGATAATAGTAGAGTGATTGATAGACTAACATGAGGGATGATGGTGGAATAGGGGGTATTGAGTAGCGGGTTGACGGCTTCCCTTGTTAGAGAATAAAGGGCATGAATGACCTGGTAGCTATTGAATCAAATTGAGAGGGAATAGGAGAAATTATGATTGAAGGCCAAAATGTGTGACATGAGAGAGGTACAAAGTAATGAAGGATGGAAGGCTGTGACAGGAGACAAAAGGAACTCAGGAAAGACAGCATGGATGCGATGATGACTCAACTTAGATACTCTAAACAACGGAAACTCAATGATGTTGCCATAAAAAATATACCCAGTGGGGACCATAAAAACATGAGTAAAAGATGGTTACTAAAAATGAAAATCGACACGAGCATCAAAAAGTATGAAGGAAAAGTGGTTCTCTAGGTAAAAGTGTTTCAGGTGTAGAAATTCGATTTTAAGAAGTGACAAAGTGACCCTTCTTGGGAAAGAGGCTTCCTAGTGAAGGATCAAATCACCAAAAACAGAAGGATACCCATTTGAGTTCTCAGTGAGAGATTTCCAGCAATTCTGATGTTTTTTCAAATTGAGCTATGGTTTGGTCATAATTGGCAAAAGAAAAAATTGGTAGTTTTCTTTTAATAAGGAAATTTCCCTCCAATTTGATTCATTTGCAAGTGTAGCTGTGGTGGATGTGGAGAGGAGGAAAATGACCTAAATCTTTTGATGATCATAACAGAAAAACCAACCATTGGAATCAAGATCCATGACTTTCAGGTAGGTGATCTTTCTTGTCTAAAGGTGGCCTTAATGCTTCTTGGAAGGATGGTCCTGGTGAAGAATCAAGGTAAGAAAAGAATATGAGAATGAACTACTAGAGAAGGTCTAGAATCATCCCCATCCACCAAGTCAAACAGAGGGACCAAGTGATAAGTATGGTATCACACAAAGTAGAATATTTGAAGATAGGGTATCAAACATCTACGATATATGGCTCACCAGAGAGGCCAGTATGTCCTACTATCCAAGGAATGGGAGGATAATCAACCATATGTAGATCAAGTGTGTCTAGGCTGAGACTTTGGTAATCATACAAGAATATGGCCAGGCGTCCCATCATGCCCCCAAGCATATGTGATGGAGGGGAGTGATATGATATGCAAAGGTGGGAATGATGCCCCTAGCTAGAGGATTTTGTGGAGCGCCATGGTGGTCCAAGTGCTGAAATAACGTATTCAAAGGCACTAAATCCTCAAGAAGATGATGAGAAGGTATAGTGGAATAGGTGCCCCCAAGCATGCTATGGACATGCCAAACATATTTAGGATAGCATACTCTAAACACATTTGATGATGTGGTTCACCATTTTTTTATGGTGTGGTTATCTTATGTGAGAAGAATGGATAGATGCAGTTAGAGAAAGGGAATGGAGGATTACCAATCTATTTTGGTACTTCATATATGAAGCAAATGGACTGAATTTATGGGTTTGAATACATGGTGTTACTATCCCAAAGAGTGGATTTGGATATAATGAACTCGTGCTCGACTAGAAAACACACAGGTGGGTCAAAAACAATGTCTAATGGACTGGGTTGTTGATGTAAGATGAAGGAATGATGAAGTGGATCATCCATAGAGTGATCTGAAGTGATATCTAAATCTAGAGGTTCTTCTAAATGGGGAAGAATAATGGTACTAGAGTCAACACTACCAGCTGCACTAGGAGGGTTGTGGAGAATTGCTTCTCCTGCACTCTGAAATATGGGTGTCCCCTTACCCAAACATTGGGTGTCAATGTAATGGCCACAAGGTGTATGTTGTTTGAATGCATGGGTTCGATGTAATGGGGGATAGATAAAGTCAGGGGTGGTGATTGCTTTCATAACGTCATCATCATAGTAGAAGATGGGGTGACTGGTGGAAGGATGACCACATGGCGCGGTGAAGCTACTTGACTCATCATTAAGAGAAACGAGGTTCACATGCACATCGTCATAGAGGGTGACAAAAGAACAAGTAGATGAAGAATCTACTTATGTTGAGCCCAAGGTGATTGCTAAAGGAAGGTCAATCAAAACAGAAGGGGATGCCCTAGAGGGGTCTTCCACCCTAGATCTCATAGATGATGATAGGTAGAGGATAGTGGCCAAAGACTTTGTCATCTCAACATCAAGAGGGGGTATGTCATTAATGGCAGAAGTGTCCTTAGACACGTAATTTTATTAATAATGGAAAATAAATTACATAAAAAGTTGCAGAGTTTACAAACGTAAACTTCTACTTAATTTGCAACTAGGAGACTAACCTATTCATAAGATCTATGTTGTAAATTATTTTATTTATGGATCACTTAAAAAAATAACAAGTGTCCATTTACAATAAATGATATTCTATCCAATCTACTAACTTTATTCCTATTTTAGAGCCTAAGATACAACTCAATTCTAGAGTCCTATCTTTGCTAACAATATTCTATTTCTAATTGTCTCTTATCTTTATTAAATATTATAATTTAATAAATATTTTATCCTAACTTTACATTTATATATTTGGATCATCTAACATTCCCCCCTATGATCCAAAGATACATTACAACATATACCAAGTTCATCTTTGAACTTAGTAAATTTTGTTCTGCCAAGAGGTTTGGTGAAGATATCGGAGGTCTGATCTTCTGAAGGACAATAAATTGGCTTCATGAAATCCTTTGCAATGAGTGATATGATATGATGATACTTGGTGTCCACATGCTTTGTCCTTGAATGAAAAATTGGATTCTTGGCAAGCTTTATCGCTGACTAATTGTCTATTAATAACAAAGTAGCTTCTGCTGGAGGAATTCCCAAGTCTTGTAAAACTCTACGCAACCAAACAATCTCACATGTTGCTTCCCATGCTGAAATGTACTCTGCTTTTGCTGAAGAAGTGGCCACTGTAGCTTTATTCTTGCAACTTTAGGAAACTGCAGCTGACCCCATGTTCATTAAATAACATGAGGTTGATGCCCTATCATCAATACTGCCAGCAAAGTCAGTATCTGAAAATCCACCAAGTACAAAGTTTTTATTCTTTTTGTAAAGAAGACCAAAATATTTTGTTCCTTGGATATAATGAAGAACTCTTTTGGCTGCATTCCAGTGACTGTCTTGTGGTTCCTGCATAAAGAGGGAAATAATACTGACAGCATAAGAAATATCTGGTCGCGTAGTTGTCAGATAAATCAGGCTACCAATCAACTGTCTATAAGTAGTGCTATACACCATTTCCCCCCTTTCAAATTTTGAAGGTTTCAAGTTTTGTTCCATAGGGGTGAGAACAGGCTTGTAATCCTGCATTCCAAATCACTGAAGAATTTCTGCTACATACTTACTCTAAGAAATGAAAATATGATGTGGACATTGGAATACTTCAACTCCAAGATAGTAATGAAGTAGTCCCAAATCTGTCATCTTAAAACCTGCATGTAACTCCTTTTTCATCTGTAAAATATGATCATCATTGTTTCCAGTGATAATCAAATCATCTACATACATAACCAACTTTTCGAAGGTATTCATCCATTTTAGCATACCAAGCTTGGGGAGCTTGTTTTAACCCATATAAATCCTTTATCAGTTTATAGACTTTATGTTCCTGTCCTTCAATTTCAAATCCTGTTGGTTGTGTCCTGTACACTTCTTCCTATAAATAATTGTTGAGGAAAGCACTTTTTACATCCATTTGATGAACTTTCCATCCTTGTTGAGCTGCTAAGGCAAGTGTGAGTTGGATTCTGTTCGATTTAGCTATAGGAGCAAACGTTTCCTTATAATCTATCCCTTCCTACTGCGCAAAACCTTTAGCAACAAGTCGTGCTTTATACTTGTAAATTTCACCATTTTTCTTTTAATTAATGCAATAAACCCATTTTCACCCTATGGGTTTAACATTCTGAGGAAAAACCAAAAAGTTTCCAAGTGTTATTGTCCTGAACTACCTGATATTCATCAACCATAGCTTGTTGCCATTATTTATGTTTTACTACCTCTCGGTATGTAGAAGGTTCAGTAAAATCATTTTCTATCAAGGCTCCTTCATTTCTTTGTGATCCCCTTGTTCATGTTTTATTCTGTTCATTAGGTCTTACATCTTTCAAAAGTTGAGCTGCCCATTTTGGAAATTGATGTTCACTGGTTTGGGATTGTGAAAAATCACCATCATTGTAAAGAGGGTTGATATAAACTGATGTTTGTTGATCAACCGCAGGTTCTAGGGGCGGAGAGTCATTGTTAGTAGAACTGTTGCTGCTAGGAGAGTTGGATGAACTGCTAGAAGACCCAGATGGCATTGATGAAGAAGATGGACTGGATGAATCATTTTCAGATGAAGGAAACTCAAGTTCATACCAATTTTGTGAATTTGGTTGACTTTGTAAATTTCTGTTTCTTTTATCACTTTTTGTTTCTAACTTATGAAGAATACTTTCAACTTCTTCAGCACTCTTACTCTCATTTTCATCAAAAATCACATCTCTGCTTACAATAAATTTCCCATTTTACAAAATTCGGTACCCTTTCTTCTCATCAGGATACCCGATCATTGTGCACTTCAAGCTTTACACATCAAGCTTAGTTCATTTTTCCTTCGTAACTAAGGCATAATAGACCGATCCAAAAACTCTGAGATGATTTACCCGAGGTTTGAAGCCAAACCATGATTCATAAGGTGTGATTCCGTCTAAAGAAGCTGTGGGAGATCTATTTCTCAAGTAAACAATGGTATGAATTACTTCAGCCCAATATAAAGGACTTAACTTTTTGAAATTTAACATAGATTGTGTCATTCCTAACAAGGTACTATTTATTTGTTCTACTACTCCATTTTGCTGCAAAGTGTAGACATTAGTAAGATGTCGTTTTATGCCATTATCCATGCAATACTTCTTGAATTAATTTGAAGTGAATTCTCTACCATTGTCAATTCTAAGAGTGCCAATCTTCTCCTTTACTTCATTCTCAATAAGCCGACGAAAAGTTTGAAATTTTCAAATTCTTCTGACTTTTTCTTCAAGAAATAAACCCAAGTCATCCTACTAAAATCATCAACAAAGAGTAAGAAATATCTGCAACTTCAAGCGAAGTTGGAAAGGGTCCACAAATATCACTGTGAAACAACTGCAAATGCCTATTTGCATGCCATGAACTTGTAGGAAAAGTCTCTCGATGTTGTTTTCCGAAAATGCAAGATTCACACTTTGCATTTTCCCTTTTGAAGGTTGGAACTCTCTTAACCATTCCCTATTTTTGTAGCTGAGAGAGAATGTCAAAGTTGAGATGGCCATATCTTACATGCCACAATCTGATCGATGAAATATTTGTACTTGCTGCTCTTGCAAAGTCAAAATTTCTTGGAATAACTGTCCCTTTCATCCTTAACAGTTTTCCATCTTCATAACCTGTCATCACTATTTTCATGTTTTGTTTGACTGATTTGATTTTAACTAAGCCATTTTCCATAATTACCATATGTAATGCTTGGCAAATTGAGACTAAAGATAACAATTTTTTCTTGAATTTTGGGACATACCATACATTTTAAATCATTCTTTCTCCAATGCCCGGTAAAAAAATTTTTAACTACACCTTTGCCTGAAGGAGTATGTTTTGTTATATGAGCAAGATAGATTGAATTTAGATGACATTCTTTGAAATTCCAAAAGAAATCCTATTGAAAATTCATCTGTTGATTTATTCCTGTATCCATAATCCATGCATCTTCATAATCACTTCTGAGAAATCTTGAAACCTGTAAAGTTGTTGCTTCTCTTTTGGTGAAGACATATTCGAAACTATTAGGATCATCTTCATCATTTGCAAATTGTGTAGATTTTGGATGAAACTTGGGAATCTTCTCAATAGAAGTTCTACAATCTGCCGCATAATGGCCAGCTTTGTTATATCTCTTGCAAACAATTTCACTGAAATTGCTGCCTCTGCCTTGAGACTGTCCTCTGCCTTGATACTATCCTTGGCCTCTACTTTGGCCTCTGTTTTGAGTTTGTCCTCTACCTTGATGGTATCCTTTGTTTTGATTGTTGCCTCTTCCTTGAAAATTTCTCCTTCTTGAATTGTAGTCTCCGTTGAAATTGTTTCCTCTGGTTTTACTACGACCATGACCTTGAGCTGCTTGATTTTGATTGAAATTTCCTCTTCCTCGGTTTCTTAAACTATCAACTGAGGAGGTGCTTGAGCTGGCTTCGGTGAAGAAGACATCTTCTCCAATATATTTCTTCGTCCAAAATTTTTTATCATGTTGAGCTAACATGTCACTCAATTCATCAAAATTTAGCTTCTCTAACTTTCCAGTGACTTGCAAAGTTTCTAAAAAATGTGTATATGATGATGGAAATCAAAAAATAAAATTGTGGTAAAGAAGCTTTCATCAACAACTTCAAAAACATCATTTATTGTTTCTTTCTTGATGTCTTTAACTCATGAAATATACTCAAGGACATCACCACCTTCTATTAATTTCTGTTGAAGCAATTTTAATTGAAGATCAACCTTCTTTGATTCAAGTTGTGTGTCAAAGAGATCTTTGAATATACGTAAAAAATTCCATGCATATGAGAATTTTCAATATGTATGTACATTTCATTATTAAATGAAGCTTTTATAAGAGCTAATGCTTTGCCGTTTTTTACATCCCATTTTGTAAGTGAAGCTGCATCTGTTGGTTTATTTGGCTTAATGTTGCCATCACAAATTTCATGCCACAATTCATTATATATGAGAGTGCTTTCAATTAGACATTTCCATGTCTTATAAGATTTCACTCCTTCTAGCTTATTAGATCCAGAGAAAAGATTAATTAACTTCGACATTGTAGTGTTGAAGCAGTGCACCAAAAGAATCATGCACAAAAAAATGAGCAACTCATCACATGAAACATGCCACACAAAAATGACACACGCCATGAAAAAAATTATCTATCGGGGCTTAGCCTTGACCCTCATATAGTCGTTGAAAAAAGGAGAAAAATGATTGAGCTTTTCACTTTGCTCTAGTCAATTTCTTATTGAGTGTTTACAATGAAATCTTTGCAAAATTTGACAATGCCTTTACAAATCTCTTCTAAAAAAAAAAAATTCTACCCCCCCTCAAAGTAAATGATACTTTGAGTTACAAATTAAATTTCAATTTTCTGCCTTATAACTCCAATTACAAAAAAAAATTCACTCCTTATCTTTCCCAAATCACATTAAAGAGTGAGCTTAAGTCCTTCATAAAAATGTAATTGATTTTCTACTAGCTGGAAACTCTATAACTTATTCTTTAATATTTTATCAATTACATATATTTTAGTCCCCACAATGCTTATTTATCTAGAACAAAGCAATGGAATCTCCACAGAAATGGAGTTATGTCCCCTACGCTGGTTCATATAGTTTCACATATCCATTCAATAAACGCGCAACCCTTAAACTCACAATTCAGTGCCAAAAAAAATCTACGCAGAGACTGCAATACATATGGGTGGAATCTAAATGCTGATCTCACAAACCATACAATATGGATGGTAGTCAAATGCTATGTTTAAATGACACAAATTGTCTTTCTTTAAACGAATGGCTATTTACCAACACAACGTTATAAACATAGAGTTTTGTTTACAAATGCTCCCCATACCTTAACGTTTTAAACTCACAGCGTTACTCTGAGAATACCATGGCCTTGCCATGCTTCAAAACCTCACGGATTTCATTCATACCTCCCTTTGGTGATCAGATCTTGGTTTTAAACTCTGCATCAAGAGGAAATACGACTCCATTGTTCTGATTTCTCCGTCTTTCCTTTTCTATTACGCAAATTAACTCCGCCTTCCTTGAAAATACCACAGCTTGGTATGTTGCCAAATATGCAATCCTCATTAGCCTCTTGGCTTCTGCACGTCTCACTTCTCATGTCCTTTGATGGTTGAGTGTCACATGCACACGCGGATCCGTTTTAATTCACGCTGTTGAAAATTTTCAACGAGCATGAAAGCTCACTCTGCATCCTTTGGAGTGGTGCTACGATGGCTCACCTCATGGTTTCTGTGTTAGTTAGCCTCCATGCTAACAACAATGTTTAACAAGTTTTAGATTGGACTTTGATCCACCTGGAAATCTCTACGAGTGGCTGAGGGCTCTTTTCACAAACAAGAAATTCAATGGGAAGAAAAGTTGTAGGAAGATCTCGACAAGAAGCTCACAGAAAATTGAATTTAAAAAAAAAACTGAATCTTAAATAAAAAAATTGATTTTCAGATTACAACCAATAAATTTCTTTTCCTTAAAGCATTGACAAGATTGCATACCAATTCATCCTTTAGGAGAATTTTCCAAGATTCTACAAAGATGAAAAATTCACCTTCACGTCATTTGCATTACCGGTGGCTCTGATACCACATTAATGGCAGAAGTGTCATCAGACACGTAATTTTATTAATAATGGAAAAGAAATTACATAAAAAGTTGCAGAGTTTACAAACGTAAACTTCTACTTAATTTGCAATTATGAGACTAACCTATTTATAAGCTCTATGTCCTAACTTATTTTAGTTATGGATCACTTGAAAAAATAACAAGTGTCCATTTACAATAATTGATCTTCTATCCAATCTACTAACTTTATTCCTATTTTAGAGCCTGAGATACGACTCAATTCTAGAGTCCTATCTTTGCTAACAATATTCTATTTCTAATTGTCTCTAACATTTATTAAATATTCTAATTTAATAAATATTTTTATTCTCTAATATTTATTAAATATTCTAATTTAATAAATATTTTACCCTAACTTTACATTAATATATTTGGATCATCTAACATGTCAATGGGAGTGGATGTGTTCTCTGGTTCTGTTGAAGAAAAACTCACAAGTAACGGAGAAATGGGCTTGTTGCACTCGGCTTCGAATTGGCAAACCGCTTCCAAGGAAGTGCATAAATCATCGAGGTGGGGACAGAGGTGAGTATAATGGCCATGGAAATTACACAATCACAAGGTTGATTTGTGTGCAAAGTATTGAGTTTCTTGGCCAATGCTGGTAAACTAACATGGAATTTTGGGATATCAGACTCAGGAAGTGCTTCGTTGACGATGGGTTTGAGAGGAGGCAATTCAGGCCAACTGTGGGTAGCATAACTGAAAACATCACATGAAGCACACGGAGGTGTACACTTTGGAGGCTTAGGAGGAGCAAGTGTTTTCTGGGAAACATTGTCCTTAGGTGTCTTTTGCGGGCTTTACCCCCCTCACCCAAGGCTTTTGCAACAGGATTAGTTCTTGTTGAGGTGGTTGAGGCAAATAAGCAAAGGGAGGGGTCTTAGAGATCAGTTGGAATGAGGTCAAAATAGTGTAAGGTTTGAGCTGACTAGGCAACGTATTGGCTAGGGGATCAATGTACCAGACTGGGATCCCCAGGGTCATGTTGGGAAGGGTCAAGGTAGCCATAACAGGTACCGAAAATACTCCAGAAGGGGGAGAAAGAAACAGTATATGACTGGAGGGATAATGGCCAGGCGGAATAGCTCCCAGATGGTTAAGGCTAGGGGGAACTGTTCCATGAGGAAAAAGAGGATCAGGGACACCAACTATAGATGAAGGGCCTTGAGGAGTAGGTCCCGAAGGTTGAGTCAAAGTAGTTGAAACATATTGCAAAACGGCTAGGCTGCTGACTATTCAAAGCAGACTGTTTGAGGTCAGACTGAGACGATTGCATCATGCAAACATTCAAGGAGCTAGGGTCACAGATAAGAGGGGGGAGACTAGGGAATGAACCAAGAAAAGAGAAATCTTTATATACTTCAGGTGAGACACTGGTTGGAAGTTCGAGTGTTTATTTATTGGCCACTGAAGAAATAATGGACTCTAGAGAGGTATGAGACTTCGGCTCATAATATGTTAGCTGATCGATAGTGACGATATTTTTGTTGTGAGGAAAGTGCATCTTACGGTGAACCATAGATGGGACAATAGACATCGCATAAGTGTATCTATGACCAAATATAATGTTGTAGTCTAAGGGGGCATTAATGACTTCAATGTTAACACAAACAGTTTCGTAAGAGTAATAGGACAGGTGCGGAACATGCCAAGGGGCTGGGAAAAGTGGTCATCCCATGCACAGAGGGTGATAGTGGAAGGGGCTAACTCAGGTGATCTGATATTTTTCCAAATAGAAGCAGACATCATGCAGGTGGATGCCCCCTCGTCAATGATACATTGGGAGACGATGGAATTCCGGATCTTGACCGGTATTTGGAAGGCAACCGATGCAGGTAGAGGTGGATGTTCTGACATGTCAACATAAAAAAAAATCAAATGATCATTTAAAGGATCCACAACACCCATGGAATTTATCATATATTTATGTTGTGAATGGCATGACCGGAGGACTTCCATTGTTGACATGGTGGCAGAGGATTGTGCTAAGTCATCTACAATACTATAGGTGTGGGAAGCTTTATCAGAAGCAGTGTTTCGGCATAATGGTCCCTTGGGGATCTTGGTATGTACCTCTACCTTAGATTGATGGATCTGTAAAGAACCATTGGGTGTTAAAATTGGCTCTCTAGGACCTGAGGATTGGGCCTCGGTTGTGGACGTAGTGGGAGGCATGGTGTACTGGCGCGACCAGGTCTGAAGGTTGAGATCGATGGTATTGGCCTGGTCAGATAGCATCATAAGGATCTAGTAATGAGAGGTACCAGACAGGGGAGGGTGACCAGCCACCTGACCTTTAAGGAGTTGGGCAGCCACATATCCTTGATAAGGGGAAGGATTGGTAAACACAACCAGTTGAGTAGGTGCAGAATTAGGAGGAACCAAAGTAGAGGCTTGTTGTCCTCCAGATGCTTCTTGAGCTTCCCACAGTTGACGCATCTTAGGTAAAAGGGGACAATCATGGGTATAGAGAACATGGACACCACAATAAGAACAAGGATTTTTCATACGAAGAGGCCTGTTCTACTTGGGATGATCACCCTGTTGTTGAGTTATAGTGTTAGATGTATTCCATTGGGGATTGTTTCCTTGATTACCTTGAGCGGGTTGGTTCTAGTTTCCTTTCATATTCTTTTTGGAAGTGGGAGTATTAGTCACACTCTACGACGCAGACACCTGACCCTGAGGAGGGGGTGGCTACTACTACAGAGATTGAGAAGGCATGGGAGGCTGAGGTGCTTGTGCTCGAGGAGCTGGAGCACCTGGCTCTGGATACGGATAGTAAGGAGGTTGAGAAACATTGGGGTAAACATGTTGGGAAATAGCAGGCCCTGGCATCAGTGGATGTGGATGGGCAAAGGCGTGAGGCATGCCATGTCCTAGAAACATGCTCCCAAGATGAGGATAAGTGCTACAGGAGCAACCATTACCCATAGGAGGATGAGTGTATTGATGTGAAATGGATCCTATTATCACCATAAATTTTTTTCTAAAAACTTGGACAATTGACCTTGTTCTAGTCATGGTCTTAGATAGGTGTTAAGTCATTTTAAGTTTTCAGGGGTTAAGTGATAGTGTTAGAGTCTCATTTTCATTACAAAATAAAGTCCAACAACCTTATCTCATACCTTGAGTGTCTCATATCATGTTTAGAAAATCTAGTTTTTAACCATTTAAAAAAAAAATTGATTAAGCCACGAAACCACGTTTTCGTAGCGTAGACAATGTTAAAATTTTCTTTTGCGCTACAAAAACGTTGCTCTTTTCGTAGCACAAAACCCTAAAATTACATTATGTGTGCTACAAAATTGGGGATTCGTAGCATGTCTTTTCAAGTTATCAAATCCATCAAATTCCGTTAAATCTTTCATGATTAGGTGTTAGGTAGGAGTCTTTTCTCATACATGCCATCTTTCATAACCATCATGAAATTCGTTAGAGGTCATTTATGTTGGTAATTTTCAAATTTGAAAATGGTCGGTTCCTAGTTTTATTTCATTATGCAAGAAACACCTCATCCATGCCCTTGTTTCAAATGGTAAGCTCATGGTAAGTAGAAACCAGAGCTTCTTTCATTAATCAAGCGAGGCAGCTTATTCTGAAATCGAGCGAGGATGATATTACAGGTTTTCAAGAAACACGCAGTAATTTCAAGGGAAAGATGATAGAAGAAAGAAAGAACCACGGGTCAAGCCACTATTTAAGGATGGAGCCTAAAAGCATAGAGGCTCTAACCAAAGAAAAATCAGTTGAGGAGGCCCTCAGGAAGACAGGATGTTGGAAATTCTGTGAAAAATTGTAGGGAGGTCATAATCAAGTGACAAAAGAGTTTGCTCTTCATTTCGCCGGTTCAAATACAAAAGTTGGAGTCTTAAACTTGCCAATTTCCCCTGAGATCATGTCATTAGTGACAAAGATTCCATGGGGAGAAGAAAGATGGTTCAAAAAATTCAGGTTTGAGATGGAACCTTGTAAAATATTTCTGAAGCCAGAGTTTTCAGGGATAGACTTAACTAAAGAAGTGCCAAGAAGTTACATCAAGAACACCTATGCCATCCTGATCTTCAACATTCAAAGGTATTTCACCTGTGAGGGAAGATACCATAAAGTGTATTCTTTTCATTTCAACTCTTGTTGCATTTTACTGGAATGATTTCTTTGGATTTGGCTTTATTCTTGTTTCGAAGTTTAGCTAAAATGGTAGATAAGGTGCAAATGAAAACTCAAGGATGTGAAACTTCACTTTTCCGTCATGGTCTAGTTAAATTGATAGTTTTACATAAAATTTGGAGGATAAATAGAGAATGGTATACTTTTTTTTTTGTGTGTGGATTTGGGGTGGAAACACAAGAAATAGGTAGTAGCCCTAAGGCCAAAGAAAAATCACCATCAGAAACTAGTGATCCTGCAGAGACAAGATCAAAAATATTTGTCAAGTTGAAACCCAGAAAGCAAGTGAAAGAGCCAGAAATTAAAACATCAGTGAGTATTCGAGAGACTCCTCAACTTGCACAAAAGAAGACAACTTAAGTTAAAGAAATAGTACAGGAACAATCAACTAGCAAATCAGTCCAGAAAAGATTGACTAGAAGCCAAATAGCAAAGGAAAATGGTAAAACACTGGTTTTAGGAGAAAGTCTAGGTTTAAAGGGTGATTTGAATGATATTTTACAGGCTATTGATATTGAAGGATCTCCTTTGGTTCAGGCAGACTTTATAAAATTGGATGAAGGGAAATTTAAGAAGATGAAATCTTCTAAAAAGCTAGATTTTGATGATGAGATTTCAGAGTTTGTATTCAAGCCCAGAAAGCCTTTAACCACGCAATCAAAAAAGTTGTAAGAGTTGGATATGGATTTAGAGAAAATCGGGAAATTTTCCAATATTTATGAAGAACATATAGACCTATCATCACCAATGCCTGAAGCTGACAAAAACAGAGTTTTTCATACTCAAACAGAAAAAAGCAGTCATGAAGAAATTGAAGAGAAGTTAAGATTAGCTAATTTTGAAATTTCTAAGCTCAAGAGGAAAGCAAGAAGACATGCTGCTGAGAAGACAAATTTCAACAGAATAAAGGCTCTGTGGGAGGTTGAAAGAGTTTCAAAACCTGAAATAGTGAGTAGTGAAGCTCAGTATTTTACCTGGACTGTTCCTGCAATCAAAGAGGCTAGATTTGTGAGAATGATAAATGTTGAATTAAGGGCTACTAAAAAGAGGCTGAAGAGGTAGATTGAAGACCTAAAAATTCAATTGAAAAAGTCTGAAGGTAAGTTATAGCAGAGATAAAACAGAGCAACAAGTAACAAATCCTTAAAGCAGTTTTGTTGTTAAGAAGGGAATTACTTTTTGAAGACATTTCAAAGTCAACTTGTTTTTCCTATTAAGATCTATGGAATCATTGCATAAGTTCAAATATCCTTAAGACTGCAAATTTTGAAAAAAAACTATGTAAAAGTGGCATACACAGCAGTTTCATAGTGTGCTACGAAACTGCTGTAGGTGAATTTTGGGTATTTTTCATAGGTGTTTTGGGGGTAAAAACAGTTGATTTCCAAGTTTTGATGCTGCTAATGGTGGAGTAATGATTGCATATGAAGATTTAAGTTTCAAAGCAGATGAGTGAAAGGTTAAAGGGGATGTTTCAAAGTAATACAAATTATGCGCTACGAAAATAGCTGCTATTTTCGTAGCGCAGATATATCCCATCTCCTTTATACTTTTTCGAGGTTTCTTTTTGAACAGGTGGAAGGGTGAATTTTCAAGGAAATGTTAGCACATGTCACATATCTAAAATATTCAGCATTGCTAACAAAATATGTTTGAAGATTAGTATGGAAGATAAAGGCTAAAATGCAGGAAATGTGTTTCCTGGTTTTTAGGACAGTCAAGACATGAGTTAGTAGGATCTCACAACAAGGCTGGAGGCATCATAAAATTTGAAGATATGGAGAAGCAGCTGTCAAAAGAGAATATTTAAGTCTTATATAAGGTTGTTTTAGACATGATAAGTACTTTTACTCCTATTTGCATTAGGACTCCTAAAGAGACAGTTAACTGTCAGTTGTAATTAAGAATCTATTTTAGGAGTAGATAGGTGTCAAACTTAGAAATTCGAATTCTCTTCAAGATAGATAAGGGATTCCAAGATTTTAATGATGAATCTATAAGAGACATGAGGTTGAATTCCTCAAGGTTGCATTTTTTCATTAGCGAAAAAACTATGTTATTGTAGCAGACTGTGTATTTTCAGCTTAATACAGATTGGCTTTACTACTCAGGATTCACAAAGAGTTTTTTGGTGTTGATCTCTCTATGGTTTTCCTCATCTACCTATTTACAGTGGTATGAAAATGTGTTACTTATAATTCATTGGAAAATTCTCTAATTTCCTTCACATGTTTGTAGCTTGTGTTTTATTCAGTATGTTACTATTTTGTTTATAAACCTAAAACTCTAAGTGCCCTGACTTCCATGTTGAGTTGATGTTGATGTTTTGTTGAAACATATTTTGACTCCATAGCCCAATAGATGTTTGTTAATCAGTAATTCAACCAGTTATACACTTTTATCCATTTTATTCCTAGAGTTAGCCATCTAATCCTTACTCAAAAACCTTAAACCTATTGAGAGAGCCCTCTCAAGTTGAGGAGGCTAAGCCTCAACCAAAATATTGGTTTGAAAGAGTTACTTAGAGTCTACTTGATCAGTAGTCTATCAAGGTCAGATTTTGTGATAACATATAAAATGATACCATCAGCGGCATGAGCTGCCTTTGGTGCATTGGCACCACCAGGTCTAGGGAGATCAGGTAAGATGGCATAAACATAACCAGATTGTACTTAGATCAAGTCACATTTCAACGCAACTTGGAGGGCTTCTTCCTCAGTCTAAGGAAAGTGAGATGCGACATCTTTTCCAATAGAGGGAAAAATGGATCTGAGAAGCTAGTCCATGTAGACATAGTCTTCGAAAACTAGAGCTTGACCTAAGCTCTTCCTTCCGTGCCATTCTTGAACATGGTCAGATATCCGGGTGGCAGAATTTTGATGGAAAGTGGTCAAAATTTCGGTACCGGTGTCATAGTGAAGGGGAAGCTGGAAGTAGGAAAGAAACGACTTTGCAAGGGTAAAAAAAGTAGCATGAGAGGCAATGACCTGGTTGACATACCACTTGGAAGCTTCTCCAGTAAGTGTACGCTGAAATAAACTGAAAACAAATAGAGTCATCAATGATAGAGTTGGATGAACACCACATGTGGAAAGAACAAACATGGTTGGTATCATCATCTCCAAAATTTCCTTCAAACTTAGGGATGTTTGAAGGAAGCTTGGTTGGCATAGTAGGCCAACTTATATCATGGTGTATAGGGTCATTAATCAACTCGATTAACTTGGTAAGGTTTAGGCCTGCCATATAAGGAAGCAAGGGAGTATCTTGGACTGTTCTTGTTGCGGATCCACTAGTAGTGGCTCCAAAATTAGAGTCGGGGCCACCAAAAGTTGTAGGTCCTGCACCAGACATGATGAATTTGAAAGGTGGAGGGGAATCGTGGATGGGAACAGAAGGAGAACCCAATGAACCAGAATCAGAGTCGGAATGGGGACTCGACGAAGGACTAACTCAAACTCTACATAGTGGAGTAAGCCTTCCTAATGGAAACTGAGGATGAAGGCCTTGGAGTCTCTGGGATAAATTCCTTGGGGGAAAAATGATGGAAAATATACATGGAACCCAATAAGGAAGATAGGTAAACAATCGCACGTAGGTGCAGATTAATTAATTAATTACAATTTTATAGTCTTGGCCTAGCGGTGTAAACCAGGTGCTCTTCGCTTTAGGTGTGTGTGTGTGTGCATGTGATAAGTGTTTTAATTTAATTTAAGCCTAGAGGTGTGTATAGAGAAAAGAAAAAATGTGTTGTATAACTGTAAATGAAATTGAAAGCGACATTAAATAAAACTGAAAGAGAGAGTAAAATAAATAGATAAAGATGCATAAATTAAACCAAAAAAGGAGGGCTTCACAACAACTAGTCTAAGGGTGGGAGAAATATACTCAAAACACACAATATGGCAACGGACAGGAATCTAAAGGTCAGATCTGCTGAAAATAGGTGTAGAAAATAGCAAGAAACGAGAGGGAAAAATGCTGAAAAAGAGGTAGCAAAAGGATACAACCTAAATGGAACCCTAAAGGGAGGACCAAACAAAACTAAAAAGAGGTGTTTTGGATGGAAAAATAACTGGTCTAAAATGGATTTGAAAAGACACGTTTAGATCTGAAAAAATGGTTGAAAAAAATTGAAAGCTCAGAAGACCTACTTCAGCTAAACTCCTCCTAAAAATTTGGAAGTGTATTGAAGCCCTAAGGGGCTTGGTTCCTACTTTGGTGAGTAAAACTATGCAATAATAGGTCCAAGACAGGTAAATATGAAGGTTAGAGAACCCTGAACATTTCCCAAGACAAAATCTAAAAAATAACAGACAAAAAAGTTGAGGTCGCAGGTACTGACCTTTTTTCTGCTGAGGTCATAGTTTTTGGGCAGTTTTTCACTACCTGAGAGCTGAGTTTGTAGGTTTTGGGCTGAAAAGTGTGACCCGCACTTCCAGTTGTCTCGGTGGTAGGTTTAAAAAAAAAAATTCATCCCTATCCTGGCTGATACCTGTTACCTGCGCAAATGGCCCAGAAACACACGAAAGTTAGAATTTTTACTGTTTTAGGGTAAAAAAGGTTAAAAAAACATCTAGGAATGAGAAATAAGAAGCTGAAGACAAACCCTAGTGGCTGAAGAAGCTGGTCATGCGAGGATCTAAAAAACGACAGTGGTTGGAGTTAAAAACCCTTGTGGAGTCACCAGTTGGTAGTGTGAATTATGATCACAAGTGTACGAAAAAAGATCACTTTATCTGTGCATAACAAGCAATCCTAACATCAAATGTGGTTGTAAATTTCCTTATATATACAATAGGTGATCAGAATAAATGCTACAAAAAGTGAGATCTATGGAGTTAAAGACATTAAACAGCAAAAATAAACAAGCGTCGCTCCATGCATCCAATAGACAAGACAATAATTTATAAAGAATTTTTTGTATTATGACCCCTAGGAAGGGAACACGGAAATATGTTACCAGTCCCCCTCAATGGGATGGATTCTTGTATGTCCTCAGCACTTTAGATCCAATATATCTCTCTCTTTATGGTGTAGAAAACCCAGACAAAATAGAACTCAAAGGGAGCTCACAAAAAAAGCATAAAAAATATGACAATGATGGAGGATTAAAGTCAGACCAAATTATGGATCGAAAGGTGATAAAAAAGGTAGTGAATGAATAGAAAAAACCTTCGATTTATACAAAATATTGAGTTAGTCTAGATATTGGTGCATAATTAAAATATTATTAACCAAATCTAGATCTAACTTACTCAAAATATTTTATTATTTTTGGTGGAGGGAAAAGGAATTTAGAATTGGTTAAATCCCTTTATTTAGAAATAAAAAATAAATAGATGATTTATTTATAATTTCAAGATGAGGTTAAGGAAAATTAAATAATTAATGATTTATTCAATTATTTATAAATGATTCAGTCAAATTTAACAATGAATACTATTTTTTTTTATAAATAAGACTAGATTCTATTACTGGAAAAATATGGTACATACAGAGGTGTGCCTTCATAGGCGAGAGGAGTTCAGCATAATATCAAAAATAGCGCTGCCCACAGGGGGAAACCAGCCCAGTAAAAGTTTGATTGCTGCCTCTAAGGAGGAAACCAGCATTAAGCAAAAAACCTTAAAACTGTAGCAGTACAAACCAGCATTAAACAAAAACATAGGACTGTAACAGTGCTTTGTCAAGCCCACAGCCCAGGATTTCTGAGGACACCATCCAGTCAAAAAATCTGACCTGAAAGACACAAAATAATTGAGAATCCTAGATACCATAATCGTCGGAGGGGGGTTCTTCTTCGATTCTGCATCCGAAGCCGTCATCATCATCGCCCGGAGTGGGATTTGCTGCCGCGCCTGCTTTGTGTTGCTCCGAGGGCATGCCTTTGATACTGGAACTGCCACCGCCATGTCTGCCTCCCTCAGCGTCATGTGAGCGGTTCGGCGCACCGGTTTGGATCACCTGGTCAGACCCAGGGGTGTGAAGCTGAATTCCCTGATGCGCAGGAGGCAAGGTCATCGAACCGAATTGAGGGAGTTCCTTGAACATTACAGTAATCGTCACCACCACCATAGGCTAGGAATTGAGGCAGGGGAAGTGAAACAAGGCCGTGGAAGGGTTGACCAGGTGGGCAGACTCAGCGCTACGAGGGTCAGAGGGAGGCGGAGGGACATTTGCATCGCACGGAGGAAAGGGTGGGTGATGGACAAGCGAGGAGGGGCCACGAATTGTTCGGTGCCTGTTAGAAGCTCGAGGAGATGCACTGCGGGGGGAGTTAGAAGCCGAGGAATTCGAGTGGCCGGAGGGGGAGCGACGCCGAGAGGCTGGCTCTGCTCGAGTGCTGCCTCTGCGGCATCTAAGCCTGTGCCGAAGCCGAGGCATTTTCTCACTTGGAGAGCGCAAACGAGCCGGAGAGAATTGCAGAGTGGCAGGTGGGATAGATTGAGGCAGGCCTACATGAAGCAAGGGGAAAAACGGGCTTTGAGAGTGATGAAAACCAGGAATGAACTCCACACAGCAGTAGAGATTACACCTTCGTCCCAGTGCAGTGCGGGAGCTGGAAAACTTGGCTTCCGGAGGACAGCCAGAGCAGAGCGAAGCGATGAAACTATGCATGGTGACAAGCCAAATAAATTGCAGAGCCCAACAATGAAGCATCGAGAAGGAGAAAATGTGCCTGTAGCTGGAGGACGACGTCGAGTTATGGGGGCGGCCTCATCTTCCCCACCGGCTTGAATGCCAAATTGGGTGATGGACTATGTTATAAATGCAAACAGTGCGACTTGAATGTAGGTGGCCGGCGGCCATGTGGCCTTGCCACGCGCCAGCCTGACCACCGATCTTCCCCATATCAACTGGATACACCCGCATCCGGGGTTAACAATGAATACTATTAAATAATGATTTAAATGATTATTCCTAGAGAATAATAAGATAAATAATAATTTATCTAATTAATTCTCATGTTTTGGGTTAAATATGTTAAATAGTGGTTTATTTAATTATCCCTAGAGGAAAATCAAACAAATAAGGATTTATTTAATTATTCCTCATGGGGTTTCCTATTTAGACCATAAATAATTTAATAAACTATGGGTTATTAAATTTTTTCTCATAGTGAAAGAAATTTTACTATGGTAAAATTGGTCTTACATGGTGTACTTTAGTCCATCTAATAGTAATAGGTTAGATGACCAAAAATTGGTGTAACGACTCGCACTCAAACTAGGAACCCTTCTTGCCTACGATTTTATTAGCCAAATAGACCTTCGGCTCTGATACCAGTTGTTAGAAAATTATATATTACAGAGAAATGAAACACAAAAAACATACAGAAATACAAACAATGAAAACATATAAAACGAGAGAGACACAGATAGATGTGGTACACCTAGCTTGGGCTCTGTCCACATAGAAACAACCAGTCATTCCATTATATTATCCAGCAAAATGAAGAGACACAACCTAAAGTATATATGTTATAATATCATATACTCTCTCACACAATCCCCCTTTCTCTTTCTCACTCAGAATACACATACCATATACAGCCGCAATACAATTCCCTCATATCAACTTAGGGGTTTCCTTCTAGGGAAAAAGAAACCCTAAATTAAACATCACTTCTACCATCAGATCATCTTCCGAATGAACGACCTACATTGACTACGAAATAACAATATTTTACAAGGAAATTTTACATCTATTTTTAGCATTGCGAGCGCTGCCTCCGAAACCCCCCACCATGGGGGGGAGGCAGGGGTGGGGTGGGAGGGGAGGAGGGGGGGCTCCAAAATTTCATCGTCACCCTACCTAGACCCACTTGATGGTGATCAAATGACAGGTGGCGTTTTTGGCCCATTAAGAAAAGGGGTCCAACGCAGTGATACATCTAAATAAAGAAGATAATGAGGCTCCACACCCAAGAGTTGCAGAGGTGTTGGATGTTGAGAAGGCATACTAGACCACTTATGAGCAGCCCATGACACTTGTTTCATACAAACAATGGATGATATAGGCTCAGAAGGGGTAGGAGGTGAGCCATAATAAGCACGAAGAAAGTGGAATATTTGTAGACTCCACGAGAGACATTGGTGAGGACAAGATAGTATTATTTCCAGTCATCAATGAGATAGTGGAATGAGGTGGAGTTTGAGACTTAGGATCATAGTACATCAGTTGATAGACCATGATGATATTTCCATTATGAGGAAATAACTTCTTATAGAAAATTGTAGATGTGACAACTGATATGGAATAGGTGTAACTATGACCCAAAATAGTGTTATAACCTAATGGGGCATCAACGACTTCGATGTCAATAGAAACAATCTTTCCATAAATAGTGATAGGATATTTACAATTTAAGCCAACATGATGTGGGGGATGAATATCCCAAGAAAGGAGAGTGATGGTGGATGGGGACAGGTTAGGTGAACCAAGTTTGTTCCAAACACTAGAAACCATCACATATGTGGATGCCGATTCATTTATGATACACCGCTAAACAATGATGTTTCTTATGGAGACTAGTATTTGAAATGAAACAGATGAAGGTAGTGCGGGATGTTCTAATTTTTCAACTTCAAAGACAATCATATGATTGTTAGAAGGATTCACAACACCCAAATTAGAGAGTATATCTTTCAATTTGGATGGGCACATCTGGAGGACCTCCTGCGGTGAAATGGAAGTAGGAGAGTGTGTCAATTTCTCTACTATGCTATAGCTATGAATGAATTTAGTAGAAGAAACTTCCATTGTAATTGAACTTTGGGGATCTAGGGGATAACCTCTACCTTAGCTAGAGGGATATGTAAGGTACCAATTAATGATGAAAAATTCTTGGTGGAAACTTGAGGTTTGGATTCAGTCACATACTTAGTAGGTGGCTTGTCATATTGGCTTGATTGAGTTTGAAGGTTTACTTATTTGGTGTTGAATTCGTCAAAATTCATCATAAGGATTTGATAATCATGGTGACCAGATTGTGAATTTCATGGAGCTGCATGACCTTGTGTAGGTTGATTAGATATATATCCTTGATGAGGAAAAGGATTGGTAAGCACAACTAGCTGAGATGAAGTAGGTGAAGGAGGAGGTGGAGTGATGGGATGTTTTCCTCAAGAAGGAACTACTTGAGCTTCCCATACTTGATTCATTTTAGGTTAAATAGGAGACTCATGAGTATAACGTTGATATACGCCACAATAGGCACATGTCTTGTTCATTCGAAGAACCTTGTTTTTCTTGGGTTGTCTGCCCTATTTCTTGGTTGCAGGATAGGATGTATGCCCTGAGGTGCACCAGCTAGTGGACCTTGATTTTCCTGGTTACCTTGAGATTTATAGTTCTAATTACCTTTCCCCTTGTTACTTTTATTTGGGTTAGGGGGATTGGCTGTGGTTTACTGAGCATACACTTGACCTTGACGAAGAGCTTGATGTTGTGGCATAGGTGGAGGAGTAATGGGGCGCTAGGGTTATGGTGTTAGAGGGGCTGGAGCGCTAGGTGGTGCCTACAGATAGTAAGGAGATGGTCAAACATTAGGATAAATAGGTGGTTCAACAAGTGGCCCTGACATATGCTAATGCAGTGAGGGATATGCATATGATGTGCTGGAACTTGGATAAGGTTTTCCATGTGAAACTTTTGGGAGGAGGATAATTGTAAGAGGAATTGGCCCCCCTTGGGGTTCACCATAAATAATTGAAGGTGGAGTATATGGTTAAGGTTGAGGGTGTGAAATAGATCCAATGAGACCATCGGCAACATGAGATTCCTCTAATGCATTAGTAGCACCGAGTCGAGGCAGATTGGGAAGAATGATATAAACATAGATTGACTAAGCATAGAGCATGTCATATTTCAAATATACTTGGAATGCATCTTCCTCTGACTGAGGGAAGTGTGAATCTACATATATCCTATGGGGGCCAAAAGTGATTTAAGTAACCAATCCATGTAAACACAGTCTTCGAATTCAGGGGCCCTACACATGCTCCTCCTTTTGTGCCATTATTATACATGGTCATATAGGCGAGTGGAAGAAGTTTGAGGGAAGGACATCAAGATTTTGGAACTAGTTTCATAACAAGGAGGTAACAGAAAATAGGAGAAGAAAGCTTTGGGAAGAGTGATGAAAGTGGAATAAGTGGAGCTGGTATGATCAACATACCACTTAGTAGAAACTTGAGTAAAAGTGTTTTGGAATAAAATAAGACAGATGGAGTCTTCAGTGATAGAATTGGATGAACACCACATATGGAATGAGTGAACATGATTTTTTGGATCTTCTACAATATTTACTTCAAACTAGGGTATGTCGGATGAAATTTTGGTAGGCATAATTTTCCAATTAGGGTTATAGAGAAGAGGGTCGTTGATCATCTAGTTAAATTGAGGAGACTAAAACCAAACATGAAGAGTAGCATTGGAGTAGGAGTGACCATACTGGAAGAGGTTCCACTGGTGGGGTTACCTGAGTTAGCACCTAGGTTACCAGCTTAGTTTCCTGCACCTACATTGGTTCCTAACATGGTGATGGTACGAGGTTGAGAAGACGTGGAATCAAAGGAATAATTGGAAGAATAAGTAGAACCAAAGTTAGAATGAGGACTTTATGGAGGACTCAAAGTGTGAACTCTAACTCGTCTCGTAGGAGTAATATGTCTGAATAGAAACTGAGGGCGAAGGCCTTGAATTCTACATGACCAACACGTGGGGGGTAGAATGATGTCAATACAATATTGGCTCTAAGGACTAAAGGATGGTATGAGATAAAATAGTAACAAACAACAAGAAAACACCTACTGCAATGGCTCCAAGTGTAAACTAAGTATATTGAGATGCTACTCTAAAACAAGAAAGCAAGTCTTATAAAAGAAAATTACCTCTAGCCTATAGGTGGTATAAGCCCAAAAACAATTCTAAATCTACTATTTCATATGGCATTCCAAAAAAATTCTTACTCAACAGAATCTAATCCCCGTAAGAAATATGTACAAAGAAAGGTGGGGTAGAGATCCAACTGCTTCCCACAACAATTCTTATAGGGTTTTTCCCTATGATTGGTCACTATGGTTACCTTCGTCCCATGGGGGTGCTCGAGTCTTGAGCTTCTTGGTGATCAGCCACCGCACATAATTACCTACCACGATTTGGGTAGCCCTAAGGAGAACTAATTTCATGATGACATAGCCTAACCCCCTCTGAATTGGATTTCTGAAAAACTGTGGCTTTGGACCGTGGGATGATGAAGGATTTTAATCTCCCTAAAAATTCAACTTCTATGTCTCATTGTAAATGGTTGATGGGTGTTATTGGAAGCCTATACAACCAATCCTACACCTAACTACACAGATTGTTTGGCCCTAGTGCCCAAATGGGCTTATTCTATGTGTGCTAGATTATTATTATGTGACATGTTTCAAGTCGTGGCTTGGCGGTGTTAACCAAGCACACTTTCTCTTAGGGTGTGAAAATGTGTGTGAAAAAACGTGTTCAGTGTATGAGTTAATTGAGCATGTTTGATGATGCCATGTGCTGCTAAAATAAAGTGCTGAAAAATTGTAAATAATGTTGTAAAATGACAATAAAATAAAAAAACAATCTAAGAACACAAAACCCCACCCAAAAAGGATCTCAAATAGCTAAATAAGGAGAAGGGAAAAAGCTAATAGAAAAAATAATCCCTACAATATCTAATTTCAAAGGGATTGTGATCTAAAGGCACTAAGCTACTGTAAATGGTGCAGACAAACAACCAAAACCAGAGGTGAAATTTGTTGTAAAGGATATGAAGGAAGCTCGAAAACCTAGGACACTCAAGGGGCCCCAAAGGGGGAAGGAAATAAAAAACTCAAAAGGGAATTAGAATGATGAAAGAATTTGTCCTAAAGGATTGTTACAAATTGGATCATACTATAAAAACCAATGGCTAAAATTTTTGAAACCTTAGACTCCTCACCTAGCCAATATCTTCCTAAAAAGGTGGAGGTGTACTCCAAAATTGAGAGGGACATTTCTTACCTCAAAGAGAAAAACTAAGAGAATCTAGGCCTAAGGTATACTAAAACAATGATAGGAAACCCTTCCCAATACAAAGGAAACACTCTTGGAAAATCTGGAAAAGAATCTAAAATAATTTTCGGAAAAAATCCAAAACGCAGGTGCTGACCTGAAAGAATGGAAAACACATCATTCTAGCAAAAAAGTGCATTATAGAGCACAAATCTGGGGCTAAAAAGTGTGTTTTTCTCTCGAGACTGTCGGTCAGTATATATTGCATACATTTGTCGTCTTCTTCTCGGCTGGTACCTTTGACCCGTGGAAAGAACCAGAAAACCGCCAACATTCGAAACTTTGACAGGAAAAACAAAGGAAAGCTATAAATAGAAATGGAGATGCTATAAATAGACGCAAAATATCCTAAAAATTCATTGAAACTATAGTCGCCTAGGAAAAGTAATTGCTACACATGTGAAGTCACCATTTTTTAGTATGCAATTTCTTGGAAGGTGTACCAAAAACACTTCAATTAAGTCACAGGTGACAAGTGACCCTAACATCAATTTGTGGATGCTTATACTTCAAATGTACAATAATAATATGAGAAAAAAAATAATAATATATGTAAGTGATCTAAATGATAAACAACAAAATAAATACGGCATAATAATCCAATTATGGAAATACATTTAAATGAATAAATATTTATTGATAACACCTGGTGAAGGAGATATACAAAAGGGTCTGCAAATCCCCCTCCGTGGGACAGGTCCTTTAATGTCCTTGACGCTTCACTGATTGATTCTCTCTCTCAATATGTAAAAAAACCAAAAAATGTGTAGAAACCTAGTGGGAGCTCAAATGCAAGAAGAAGATAATGGTGAAGATGATAATTATCATGGTGAGAAATGAAAGAAAAACCCTCTTATTTATAGAAAAGTATTAGGTGGATCTCGAATGTGGGGAATAATAAAATATTATTGACCAAAATAAATATATAACTATTAGGAATACCTTATTATATTTTTTGTAGAGGGAAAAGATATTCAAAATGGTCAAATATATTTATTTAGAAATAATTAACAAATAAGATGATTCATTAATTATTTTGCGACAATTAAGAAACGTGTGAAAAAGAAATAATTATTAAATAGTGATGTAACAATTATTCCAACAATAGAATTAAGGAATAACAAATAAATAGTGAATTATTTAATTATTCCTAGGTGAATTAGTCAAATGTGACAAGGAAGCATTATCAAATAATGATTTATTAATTATTCGTAGTGAAAATTAAATAAATAATGATTTATTCAATTATTCTCATGGGGTTTCTTAATTTTAATCATAAATAATTTAATAAATATGGTTTACTAAATTATTTCCCATGGTGAAAGTGATTTTACTATGGTAAAATTAATCCTACATGGTGTATTTCGATCCACCTAGTTAGAAATGGCTAGGTGATCATTTTTTGGTGATAAAAAAGGAACAAAAAAATATAACTTCACCCATACACATATTCGACCCAAGGTTTAACAATATACCACCATTAGTTCTTACCTTAGGCATTAAAGGTATGGGAAATGTATAGATATAAAAAAAGAAAAAAATAATAACTTTATTTATGCACTTCTAGAGGTAATGTGGGTCATGGAGGATGAGATGCCTCCTTTGGTTTAGGGAATTGTATTGGAAGAGGAAATAAGGAGCTCGTTAATAAAATCACATCTCTTAATTATACAACCATAAGTATGATGAATAAGTAAACCATGAGTATTTAGATTAAATTAGAAAATAAATTATGGAAACTAGGTTCATGAAATATGGTATCAGAGCATCAATTTCAAAATTGGGCTCATAGGGAACCATCGCACTAAAATTTAGTTATGTGCAGAATTGTGAATCTGATTTAATAATTGATATGCTAATGATGGTTTATATTGACTATAAGATACTCAAGTGAAGCAGGAAATAATATGAAATGAAAAATGATAACAACCCACCTGTGGTGGAAGGAGAAGGAATCTATGTGGAATTAGGAGGAGGAACTAACACATAAAAAAATAAAATTGTGGATATTGTAAAGAGTTTACAACAAGAGCTAATTTATCTCAGAACCAGTGATGAGCAGTTGCTAAAGGCAAGTGAAGAATATGAAAGAATTATGAGAGATCTCACTGAAAATTATAGTCACGTGATACTAGAAATAAGAGAGGATGGAGGAAAAACAAATCCAATGAAAATAAAAAATGTTGAGATTGAAACAAAAAAGTATGAAATTGGGGATGATTCAAACAAAACTTATTTAAAAACCAAGAAAAGGAAGCAGAAATTGGAGCTGCAAGGGGAGTTCAAAAACATAGAATCCCCTATCGTTGATGGGGAAAAGGAGCATGACCAATTGTTTCCAAATTTATGAATATGAAATCAATCTAAAGGCCGAATTTGTCATTTATCAGCTACAAGGAAAAACTTCTCTTTGTTGGGAGGAGTTCAAAAGTGTGCATACATTGGAAGAAAATACAGTTTCTTTGGAGGAATTCCAGAAATAATTTAAGCTTAGATACTTGAATGAATGATACTATGATTATTGAGCCAAGGAGTTTCATAAATTAAGACTAGTACACTTAACTATGGACAATATTGTGGCCAACTTCACAAATTTTCTAAGGTGTGCCCCTTATATTAGGGAAGAGAAGGCCAAGGTAAAAATATGTTTAAATTGATTACCATTCCCTTATGTTGATGGTGTTGGACCAGCCAACATTTAGGACATCTCCCTGATATAAAGTCCCATTAGACTGCAAACCGCTTCGAGTCGGAGTCTTAGCAATGGGGTGTTTAATGACATGCCTTAGATTGCAAAATGCATAGAGTGGTGCATGGTGTCATTAGGCAAAGCATGTGTGTGACCCTACAAAAATTCAATATGATGCATGAGCGGTTTTAACACGTGAAGGGGAAAGGAAGTGCACTCCCTGGAAGCCTGTAATATTATGCAGCTTGAAAGGAACACACAAGTTGAAAGGCATCACACAAACTAACAAGCAGAATAATCTAAAAGTTAAAGGTGTTGGGTTAAAAATGAGCACACTTTAAACAATATTCTTACAAATGAAAAATAAATAATTCATAAGAATATGTGTAAGTTAAACAACAATATAACAAGAATAGTCCTACTATATTGAAAATATATGCATGAAGATGTGTCGGCCCTTATTTTATTATAAGTGAAATCTCCATTCATACATATAACAAGACGAACCACTTGCGCCAATAGTGGAATGTGAAGTCAACAACACCTGCTCCTCCCAAAGAAGTATATACTCCCTCTATGCTACGAAAATCTAAGGCTGACACAAAATACCCAAACCCTTTCGAAGCCTAAGCCTAGCCAAAAGCTTGGCTCCCAAAAGCCTTTTACAAGAGTTATGAGGATATATTTTTAACAAATGTGGGTGACTCTTGGCATTCCCCCTTTGTGACCCTTGGACTTCCCTCATGAATCTTCAACTTATTCCATATGAATCTTCACATTCCATCAAGGAAACTTGGAATATCACTTTTACAATAATACAAATAATATTACATTTTCAACTTGTAACCATATAAGATAAAATAAGGGAAATACAACTTCACATCCTAGAAAGACAAAAAACTATGATGCTAGAGTTGAGGTGAACTTAAGCCGAGAAAATTCAACTTGGTGTGTCTCAGTCATATATGGGTACCAAGCTTGGTACTGCTCGATGGTCACCCAAAACTGTGAGATAGTGTCACGATGGAAGCATAATGTTTCCTCTATAGTATCCACATAAAATGTCTTAGAACCGGTATTGAACTCTTATTCATTCAAGAGAAATGATTGTTTTGATATGAACAAGGCCACCAATGTAAGTTTTCAAGTTCTCTCTATTGAGTTGTAAGTCCTCCCAGGTGTCCATCTGCTCCAGTTGCTCCAAGTACCAATCTATATCCTCTCAAAATTTACATTTTTGTTTGATCTTGGTGCATCCACCAACTGATGGGATCCAGTGGGTTATCTTCGTGAAGTCAAAACTATTTTATATCTGTACATATGAGGCCTAAATTTTTCCGATGAATGAGGGAGGCTTCTTTTTGTTCTGGAGCAACATTCAAAATTTTTATTTGCCTAGCTCCACCTGTGGCTTTATCTTCTTCATCAGTGTAAGTAGTGCCTCCTTGTATCACATTGTCCATTCATGCATGATGGTGATGGAATCTTGTACATTCTTAAAGATCTTGAAAAAATATCTCCTCTGCCATTATAAGTCATGTAGGTGAACAACTACCTTACGTACGTTCCAAACTCCTCATAAATGTCCCGCATAGTGTCTCCAAGTCTACATACTTTAGCAAGTATCGCTAATATTATCTCCTCTAGGTAGACCTGTGCGGACAGTGCATTCTGCGCTACTGCACGAAGCTACTCATTCTCCTTCAGGACTTCATGTAGATCCTATTCCATCTAATTATTCTTGGCTGAGAAATACTAATTTTTCGATCTAGTTGCACCTAGAAAGGCCAAGTTGGCATTGAAAATCGCATTTGGATTCTTGTTGGTGTCTCCCACTATCACCCTTTCTCTCATGAATGTAGGTTATGCATGATCATCTGAGAAGTGCTTTCTTCATGCTTGTACAATATTCTTCTAGAGTTCATCAAATGACAAATTGTACACATCCATCACCGGTGACTTGTGACTGGTGACTTGTGGTGCGTTAGGTATTACAGTCACATTTTCATCTTGCGACACCAGTCCAAAATTCAAGTCTGTAACTTCAATCAAATGATCAATCTTCTGAGGAAGCTCTTCTTCCTGATTTTTTCACTCACTTCTTCTATTGTTGGTTGATCATGTATCTCCTCTTCAACTTGTATTGGTGCCATATATTCCTCCATAGCAACTTGCCTTTTTTCTCCTTCATGCTTCTACTTATCCTCCTCTTCTCTTCTTCTTAACTCTCTTTATTCCCTTAGCTCTTTTTATGCTTTCTGAAATCTTAGTTATGCTTCCTTCAATATTTTTTTTCTCTCTTTCTATGCTCTGCTCTTTTCTTCGTCTACCTCCTCTTTACCTCGATTGCCAAAACTGGTTGTTGAATGTGTTATCACTCTAGTAAATTGTTAAGTTGTGGGATTTTGGATTTAAGTCAAAGAACTCTAGAGGTAACCACAAACCTACTTCAAACTCTAGGATCTAGCCTTCCTAGGGTTCAGAGAGGGCTCTCTCTTTAAGATTTATCTTTGTTTGATTTACAAATGTTAGGCTAGTTATGAAAGTACAATTTGGTTTTGGTTTAAAGGGTTTGGTGGGAAAAAATAAATTGGATGTAAGATAGAGAGAAATCCACTTGTCCATTGGGCTATGCAGTCTAAATCAAGCTAGCAGCACTAGAAATCAAGACCAAAAAGGTACAAATATATTCAGGGCAAGATAGATAACCCTCAAAGATTTGGGAAAGAGGTTTTTTGTGAGGTGGTATGATCGGGATAAAGGGCACTTAAGGATCCTTTGATCCGTAAAATGGAAGTAGAAGGTAGAGGTCAAACGGGAGAAGGAGAAATTAAGGGTTCCTTGCACCATAAATCAGAAGAAAACATTAAAATGGAAACTAGTTAAAGACAGGGATCGCTTCACTAATCCTGCAGTAATACTCCTAGTTACACATTCAGACAGAACAAACATAAAATGAATGCATGAAACTTTAGAAAGGGAAACAGTGACAAGTAGGAAGTACTTCACTTATCAGCTTATCAAAGGGATCCTGAATTATGACGCCAGTCAGCTTGTCCAGTCTGCTACTTCGAATTCAAACACACAATAGCCTCCAATGTTCAACAAAAATGTCTATAATAAGTCCAGAAATTTTATTCCACACTAAATACTTCTGAAATTGAAGTATTTATACAAAAATTATTACAATTATCGTAGAAGATTTCTAGGAATAACTTTAGGAAGAATAAAATATCATTACATAATAAAAGGGACAACCGCTTAACAAACTAGCAAGTTGTCCTCTTTTATCCAAAATAAATAGAACTGTTTTGCTACAAGGAGCTTTTAGTTGCCTATGTGTCCTGCTTGCTGGCTGCTAGATATTTTTATGCACCTAACTTGCCTTCACTGATACTCTTTGATGTTGATACTCTTTGACCATTACTTTTACTATTTTACCGCTGTAAATTATCTTTTTAGTAGTGAAAATCAGCAAACTGTCTTTTCTCTTTTAACTATCTCTTGGTAACCTTTCATTGTTTTTATATTTTATCTTTACATTAAATCTGTGAAATTTTTCCATTCTTCTGCTGTTGGAATTTGGACATTTTTCAGCTTTCTTAAGTTTGCATCAGCCTCTGTATATCTTTCAAAAGTAGGCTTGATGAGAAAAAGGTGCTTAATTTCATGTTGTAGAAAAAATAAATCTTCAACATATTGAAGTAAAACTTTTCCTGTAGGGGTGCCTTGTGCCAGTGGCTTGTTTACTTGCTCTTTAACAAACTCCCTGATCTTCTTGTCATAGTCCTTCTGTGGCATAAGATTTTCATTGAACACATGTATGTCTGGTAAGCCCTTTTGTCTGAGATTTGTGTACTTTACCATAAATCTAGTTATGACAAGATTCATTGTTTCACATTTTTCTTCAAGATTGTTCATTAAGCTCTTCTTAGTGACAACCTTCTTGATTTTCAAGATTGTCTTTGTCCTGTATGATATCTGTATGTCTTCAAGTTCCTCCTTGTTCTTGTTGTTTAAAAATGTAATGAGTTTTAAAGCCTGTGCAGGCTTATCAGTCAACTCATATTTTGTCTTTTGTATCTCGTTTAATGCTAATAGAAATTCTTCGCTCATATATAACTCCGAATTTGGCCACATTGGTAATGGCTTCCACTATGTTAGTCCAAAGATGATTTTAATATATGAGATCTTGCCGTGGAAAGTCAATTCTTTGTAACTCCTTGAGTTTTCTCTCCAACTGAGCTTCGTTTTCTAGTCATGAGTTTTGACATTGATTTGAGTTGTTTTATTTTCCATCTCAATATTTTCAATTATTTTATGTTAGGTAAACTTCACTTGGGATAGAGTCAAAGTTGACTAGGGTAAATAGTAGTGGTTTTGGGGCACATGGTTTTTGTGCACCCATGGTTTTAGCCCATGGTATTGCATGTAATGGAGCCTATAAAAGGCTGGGAATACTTCATTGTAATGCAGGCCTAGAGGTGAGTGGTGAAGGCTCACTTGGCCGGATTAGCCAGGGTTTTGGCCAATGTTTAATGAAATTTCATTGATTGGGTTTTTCCCCAGAGTTTGGGGTTTTCCCGGTTAAATATTTGTGTTTATATTTATGTGATTTGTTGCTGGTTATTTTTCATGATTATTATTCCTCTCGGTAAATTTATTATTTCTCCGGTAAATTTCTAACAAATGGTATCAGAGCCATATTTGGCTTCAGAGGGACGCTTTTGTAGCCAAGGGTTTTATTGGCTTGTGAATGGAGAAATAAATGCACCCTTTTGTAGATCTGGCCATACGGAGCATGGTGTTTCTAGGAAATAGGAAATATCCAATTGATTGATTCAATGGGGAATTCCATGGAGGGTTTCTCAATGGATAAAGTGAACAATGGTGCTGCCACAACTCAGATCTGGCAACTAGCAATGATAAGAAGTTGGTCCAAGAAATTCAAAGATGAGAGGATGTTTGCACGTGGATTAATTAATTGATGAACCATGTATATGAAGAGAACTCCTAGAGGACTGGCGGTTACAGAGGCTGGTGACCCATGTAATCCGGTAGATGGGTTCTTTTTATATGGACATTTATTTCATATGTACAAGGCAGTAACAATGAAAAAAAAAAAAAAATTATTATTATTATAATGGAGTTAATTTATTACATGTAAATGGGCATACTGCTGTAAGACCTGGTATGGCATGCGTACCCCTGGGTAATCACTGGTAAAGTTTGGGTTAGAACTAGGTGATAGGGGGGATGTCAACTTAATAATTACCCTGGATAAAAATATTGAGGGGGGAAAGAGCTAGAGTGAGCGGGGTTGTCTCACTTAGCAGGTTTGGCTAGATTTAGTCAATAATCCCCAAGTCAAGTTTAAGGGGGGAATTGTTAGGTAAAGGTAAACTTGACTCGGATAGAGTCAAAGCTGACTAGGTAACAGGTGGTTTTGGGGCACATGGTTTTCGGCCCCTGGTATTTTGTAGATCCAGTCAAAGGAACTACAGTTATGTTCTAATCCAGGGTTAATGGATTGGGGTTTATGTATTCTTCGGCATGTATATATATGTGTTGTAACACTAAAAGGAATATAATTAAAAATCAAGCTGGTCATCCCGATTTGGGATCCAGGGAAAATCTCTGTGTTTATCTATTTTATGTTTTATGCTCTCGCTACCATTTATTTTCTGTCTTTAAGATTTGTTTTCAGATAATTTTGTACAGGGCTAAAACCTACATTTGGTATCAGAGTTGTTTCTGCTTCAAGGGGGCTTCTTTGCCGCCGAGGGTTTTTAGCTTGGGCCCGAGGTAGACCTCTCGTTCAAAGGGGAGATCTGCGGGATCAATTCTTGCAGTGAAAGAAGATGGCGAGCGGCGGAAAGATAGAGATCGAGAAATTTAATGGTCAGAGTTTTGAGTTGTGGAAGCTCAAGATGGAGGATCTGCTGGTGGATAAAGATCAGTGGATCACAGTAGATCCAAGTACTAAACCAACGACAATGTCAGATGAAGACTGGAAGAAACTGGATTGGAAGGCTAAGAGCACAATATGGTTGTGTGTCTCAGATTCAGTATTGTTGAATGTATCTGGGGAAGCTACGGCGAAGAATTTGTGGGAAAAACTTGGGACTTTGTACCAATCTAAGTCTCTGGTGAATAAGTTGTTCCTGTGGAAAAAGCTGTATAACCTGAGGATGAAGGATGGAGACTCGGTGACAGAGCATCTGAATGCCTTCAATACCGTGGTAAGTCAGCTGTCATCTGTTGATATTAAAATCTCAGATGAAGATAAGTGCATCAGTTTGTTGTGTTCTCTACCAGACTCGTGGGACAGTCTGGTTATTGCAATAGGTAGCAATACAACTACCTTGAATTTTGATGATATTGTCTCAGCCTTGCTGTTGGAGGAAATGAGACGGAGAAATATGGAGGGTCAGAATGGAGATGCCTTATCTGTACGAGGAAGGTCCCAGAACAGAAACAAGAATAAGTTTTCGAGTGGGAGATCTAAATCTAGAGGGAGATCTAAATCTCCTGGAAAGTTTGTAAAGGTGTGCTGGAAATGCGGAAAGGAAGGGCACTACAAAAAGGACTGCAGATCTAAAGCTCCTGAGAAAGGAAAGGGATCTGAGGATGCTTCTTCTGCAGAGGCTAAAACCACCTCTGATGAAGGTGGGGATGTGTATTTGGCTTCTTCTTCAAATACACATGTAGATCATGAGTCATGGTTGATTGACTCAGGTGCATCCTTTCACTTCACTCCCCATAGGGAGTGGTTCTGCGAGTATGAGAAATATGATGGTGGTGATGTCTTCCTAGGGGATGATAGGAGGGCCAGAATCATCGGACGTGGAAAGGTCAAGCTGAATCTGCAAGGTGGAAGGATTAGAACACTTCCTGGTGTTCTGCATATTCCTGCATTGGCCAGAAATCTGATTTCTGTAAGCAAGATGGATGATGCAGGTGTAAAAACAGTGTTCGAGAAAGATGCCCGCAAGATGGTTCGGGGAGCACTGGTATTAATGCGGGGAGTTCGGACTGGAACTCTGTACAAGCTACAAGGTAGTACTGTTATTGATGGGTGTAACAGTTCTGTGGTTCCTGAAAGTGGGACGAAAAGCCTAGTTGTCTCCGGAGAAAAGACCATGCTATGGCATCAAAGGCTTGGACATATTGGAGAGAAGGGCCTTCGGATACTGCATAGAGATGGTATGGTAGAAGGTATGTCTAATTGTTCTCTGGATTTCGATTTCTGTGAACATTTTGTATATGGGAAGCAGAATCGGGTGAGTTTTCCTTCTGGTGCTAAGAGGGCAAACAAGATATTAGAACTTGTGCACAGTGATGTGTTTGGGCATGTGTCAGTTCCATCACTGGGAAAGTCTGTGTACTATGTTTCATTCATAAATGACTTCTTAAGGAATACATGGATATATTTCTTGAGGAAGAAATCTGAAGTCTTTGACAAATTTAAAGAATTTAAGGCTCTGGTGGAAAACCAGACAGAGAAGAAGATAAAGGCGTTGAGGACATATAATGGTGGGGAGTTCTGCAAGAAGGAATTTGAAGAGTTCTGTAAGAAGTGTGGTATAGCACGGCAGAAGACTACTCCATACACACCTCAGCAAAATGGAGTTGTAGAAAGAATGAATAGAACACTGATGGAAAAGGCAAGAAGCATGCTCAGTGGTACCGGGTTAGGACAAGAATTCTGGGCAGAGGCAGTGGAGACTGCATGTTACTTAGTTAATAGATCACCTTCATCAGCGTTGGAGGATAAGACTCTACATGAGGTATGGACTGGTAAGAAACCCTCTCTTTCACATCTAAGGGTATTTGGATGTGATGCATATGTACATGTTCCAAAGGAGAAAAGGACCAAGTTGGATAATAAATCTCAAAGGTGCATCTTTATTGGGTATAAGGATGGTTTAAAGGGTTACAAGCTTTGGAACCCAGAAACAAGGAAGGTTGTGTACAGCCGAGATGTGGTGTTTAGAGAAGTGAAAGATGTTGTTAAACATGAAGTCCTACCAAAGGAACCCGAGAAGATAGAGTTTGAGCTAAAGGAGGATGAATCAGACTCTACAACAGAAGAAGACTCAGAAGATGAAGAGCCACAAACTCCAGCTTTGAGAAGATCAGTTCGGGAAAGAAGGAAACCAGAAAGGTATAGTCCATCTGCTTTCTGTTCAGGTTTCGCCTTAACTATAACTGATGATGAACCCAGAACTATCAGGGAGGTAGTAGATTCAGAGGATGGAAAACTATGGAAGGAGGCCATGGTTGATGAAATGGCATCCTTGCACAAAAACGATGCATGGGATCTGGTGGAGTTGCCGGCTGGAAGGAAGCCCATTGGAAGCAAATGTGTGTTTAAGAAGAATATGAATGTAGAAGGCAAGGTGGAGAAATAAAAAGCTCGATTGGTAGCAAAAGGTTATTCCCAGGTGCCGGGAATTGATTTTGGTGATATTTTTTCTCCTGTTGCCAAGGTTACTTCTATTAGATTACTTTTATCTGTTGCTGCTGCATTTGATTTTGAGATAGAACAGATGGATGTGAAGACAAAATTTCTTCACGGGGATCTAGAAGAGGAGATATACATGAAGAAACCTAAAGGCTTTATGGTGAAGGGTAAGAAAGAACTGGTATGCAGGTTGAAGAAGTCTCTGTATGGGTTAAAACAGTCACCAAGGATGTGGTATCAGAAATTTGATACCTATATACGGGGACTTGGCTTCACCAGAAGCAAGGAGGATCACTGTGTTTATTTTAAATTAATTGGTGACCGTGTTATTTATTTGGTCTGGTATGTGGATGATATGTTGTTGATTGGAAATGACAAAGAAATTATCCAAGATTTGAAGACCCAACTGTTCTCCAAATTCGACATGAAGGATCCGGGTGCTGCAAACTATATTTTGGGCATGGAAATTAAGAGAGATCGGGCAAAGAGGAAGCTCTGGTTAAACCAGAGGAAGTATGTCGAGACTATATTGCAGAGGTTCAATATGCAGGATAGTAAAGCGATGAATGTTCTTATTCCTGTAGGTGTAAAGCTGTCTGCTGAACAGTGTCCCAAGACACAAGAAGAAGAGGAGTATATGTCTCGTGTTCCATATGCAAGTGCAGTGGGTAGCCTGATGTATGCAATGGTCTGTACTAGACCAGACATTGCACATGCAGTGGGAGTATTGAGCAGGTTTATGTCAAACCCAAGGAAGGAGCATTGGACATCAGTGAAGCGGGTTTTCAGATATTTATGTGGCACTAGTGATTATGGCTTGTGCTACCAGGGAAGACTAGGATTGGAAAGAATGTTGGACATTTGTGGTTTTGTTGATGCAGACTAGGTTGGAGATCCGGACCAAAGAAGATCTATAAGTGGGTATGTGTTTAGCGTATTTGGAGGTGCAGTCAGTTGGATGAGTAAAATACAGTCTGTAGTGGCGCTTTCAACTACAGAGGCAAAATACATAGCAGCCACTCATGCAAGCAAGGAAGCAGTTTGGTTGCAGAGATTGTGTTCAAGTATGGGGTTGGTACAACAAGCTATAAGGATAGACCGTGATAGCCAAAGTGCAATTTTCTTGGCTAAGAACCCTGCTTATCATTCAAAGACAAAGCACATTGATGTTCAATATCACTTTGTTAGAGATATGGCTGAGGCTAAAAGGGTGTTGTTGGTAAAGGTGGACACTTTGAAGAATGTTGCAGATGCATTGACAAAGTCTGTGAGCACTCAGAAGTTCTCTTGGTGTAGAGAAACAATGGGTGTTGAAGAATTGGGCCAATGACTAAGCTCTCTTGTGACCCCCTGTGGAAAGAAAACAACAAGTGGGAGAATTTTGGGTATGTGTTATATTTTTTCTTAATTTTCGGTGGATAGTCCGCGTCCATGGTTTTGTGCATGGTTTTTCACATGGTTTTGGGGTACGATGGTTTTCGACCCCTGGTATTTTTGTAGATCCGGTCAAGGGAACTACGGTTATGTTCTAATCCAGGGTTAATGGATTGGGGTTTATGTATGCTTCGGCATGTATATATATGTGTTGTAACACTAAAAAGAATATAATGAAAAATCAAGCTGGTCGTCCCGATTTGGGATCCAGGGGAAAATCTCTGTGTTTATCTGTTTTATGTTTTATGCTCTCGCTATTGTTTATTTTCTGTTATAAGATTCTTGTGTAGATAATTTCTGTTCAGGGTTAAAACCTACATTTTATTCAATCTGATTATTTTACCTGTCTTTAAAGACATCTCTTCCATGGCCTTGATAATCTGGCTGGCTTCATTAGTGTGTTGTACATTTGTAGTAGAAGAGTCTGTAGCTGAAGTGGTGACTGAAGTCACTGGCACTGCTGTAGTAATCAATGGAATGACTGTAGGAATTGTAGGAATTATAGGAGTTTCTGGAACTTTTACAGTGTATTTCTCTTGGACAAGATGGTCCATTTGAGTTTCCATCTCCTTGGTTTGTGTTGTTAATTTAAGTATGAGCTCCATCATCTCTTCTTTTTCACTTTGATCCTGGAGGATTTCCTTTGTTTGTGGATGCTCACTTTGAGGAAGCTTGAGCTGTTTCCTAAAAGATGCTATGTCTTCATTCTTTTTCTTGATTAATAGTTCTGCTGCTTGGACATTTGAGGGATCATATCCCACCTATAAAATTAGTTCCTCTAAGGCTTTGATCCTTAGGTCCTTGGCATAAAGTGATGTTTTATCCAACTTCATTTGGCCTTGCATATTAAGTATGGTATTTTGAAGTTTATTGGCACTCATTGCTTTCATTGCCACTGTAGAATACAACATTTCAAATGTCTGCCTATGGAATTCAATCTGGTCCAGCTCATGAATTTTCTCTGTGTCTACCTCAAGGTCCACCTTTTTATAATCTGATACTGTTTTGGGTGCTGAGGTAGTAGGCTGTAAAAATGACACTATCATTTTATTATTGGAATAGTCAAATGCTGATAATAACCTATTCTGATTTCCAGGCTTCTGCTTCAGGAATTGAGAATATATTTCTATCTTTATCTCCTCATTCTTCTTCTTAATTAGCTTATACCTTTCCTTGATGTCCAAGTCGTTTTCCTCAACTGGTGGTGAGGAAGAGGCTTCCATGCTATGTTGCTTCTTAATCATCTGTGTATCATTCTGATTGGTTGTTGATTCCTTTTCTATTTCCATAGGTGTTTCATTGATTATAGTTATGGCTATATCATCATTGGTTACTAAAGCATCTATCTCATCAACATCAATTGTTACTTGCTCCTTGTCAACTGAACTCAGTTTAAGCCTCCTGTTATAGATTATTTTAAGTTTGATCTCAGTTTTTGTCTCTGTTGTATAACCTCCTTCCTCTCTGACTCTCGTTATTGATGTTTTTGGTTGTTTGACTGCTTCCAAAGTTGGTGTTGTTCCTGTTTGGCCTGCTGCCTCTACCAAGGTGTTTTCACTCCATTCAATTTTATTTGCAAACCTTTCTATTTTAGGCTTGGACTCATGGATAAAGGGTGTTAATTTACACTTCACCCTTAGCTTGCTTAAGATCCCTTGTGGATCATAATTCCATGGAAAACTCTCATCAAATGTAAATTCTGATAATTTCTTTGATATTTCCTTTTCTGCATCTCTCTGGTTGATTATGAATGGCCCAACCTGATTTTTGAACTTGAACTGAGTCTTCTATCTGGCTGCCATAAAATTAATTGGATCTGCATTGAGAATTTGTCTAAGATATTCAAGTTCAAAAATTCTCATACACACATGCTTGGGCAACCTGTAGGGTACCAATTTTGACCCAAAAATCCTTAATTCAATGTGTTTTTCATAGAGGTACCAATCCCCAACTTTGTTCTGCTCTGAAAGCTGTAATATTCTTTTCATTTCTTCATTGATCCTAGGTTGTTCTGATTTATTTAATATGCTCATTGCTAGATGCAAAAATAGTTCTGAAAACTCTGAATAAGTGGAATCAACAGATTCTTTTCTTAGTAATGAAGTCTAAAAGATAATTGATAGAGGTTTTCCCTCTACATCCATATTTTTCAAAGAAATTATAAATTTGTCTAGTTGAGAGAATAAAAACAAATGGAAAAGATAATATGAGTATCTAAAAACTCCTTCTGTGGATAATTTAATAGTCAACTGGTAGTGGATGACATCTGCTATGAAACCAGCATAGTCAACGATGACTGCTGGAGGTTGACCAGGAGACATGGTGGACAAGAAACCAAGAATAGATTCATCAGTATACTCATCTGTAAAATATCCAAGGATAAAATATAGCATAGAGATAATCTGTCTAGAACCTTCAGGAAATTTAGCTGTGGAGTATGGAGGATTAATCTTTGGAATGTCAACATGAGAAGGCATAAAATTATGAAAGATCATGAACCTTTTAGGGAAATCTATGCCAAGGTATAACTGATTTAATGCCTCTATAGACAAGGGGACTGTCTGGGGATCAGGTTGTAATTGAAGCATTTGATTAATTGATTGGGCTATAATGGTAAAAAGTATTTCTTTTTCTTCATTTACTATAGCCCTTTGATCTAGTTCATAGTATTTTTGAAAAAGTATGATGAGTTCTTGACCAGGATGAGTCAATGGGACTATATACTTAGGATAATGGGTTTCCCAAATTGGAATATCATCTTTGTCTAGATATTTTTCATAACACCAGTTGTGTATATCTAGAAAATTAAACTCAACAACGAGGTTTTCAATTTTATAATCAAGATTAGTCAAAGGAATGCTTTCAGCAGCAACCATAGGTGGTTGAAGGGGATTTACTGTTGTAGCAGTTTTGGTAGCGATAGCTCGGGTAGGCTTAGGGGCTTTGGGTCCCTTGGATTTAGGTGTTTTGGATTCTACAGGTCTGCTTGTGCTCTGTTTCTTAGTCATTTTGAGTAATTGTTGTAATATTAGACTGTTTGTAGGAGTTTTTATTTTAACAGAGTGGAAACTGAGCAATTTAGATTAAGTATGGCTTCTTTTGGGCTTTTTCCTCAATTAAGTTTATCTGAGGATGTGAAAACTGGCATAAAATAGAAAACAAGGGTTTTTTGAGTCGATTTGATTGAAAAAAATGGGTTTTCAAGGTAATTCAGAGGTTTTAGCCATTTAAATCCTTAAATTTTATCTTTAGACTATGAAATTTGAGGAATTTGGCTTTAAAAGGCTTAAAATGGAAGATAGCATTTCCTGGGAAAATTTTGCCAGGGTTTGACCTCTTTCTTGGTATTTTTAGGGAGCTTGGTTTGGTGAATTTCTTAATGAAAGGCCTGGTTCTATTAAAGATGATTTAAAATTGAATATGAAGGCTACAATTGTCAAAAAATACCTTCAATTGCTAGTATTCAGCTTCTGAAAGGGTTTCTGAGACTTTCAGTTGATTTTGAGGACCGTAACAGCTTTTCGGAGCGTCGAATAGCTCCTTAATTGGTCTTCAATCGTGCAATTCTAGTCTAATTCAGAGTTTCTGGGCATAAAATCGGCAATCAGGGCTTGAAAATTCTTAACACAATCGGGGCATCTATTCAGATTTCAATTGCGTAGATAAACTGAAAAATAGCTGTATCAAAGGTTTTAACCTTTAATTTTAATCTCCATAAATGTCATTAATGTAGGTCTAGTCAATGGCAGGAGGCAGTTTCAGGCTTTGAAACGAAACAAGAGAGTGGTTATCGTGTGCAGATTGGGTAGTAAGCAGTTTATTCCCAAATGAAGGTGATCGAATAAGAAATCACCACGCCACAGAGAGAGAAATAGGAAATACAGCCCATTTTGCATCCATTTTTTATTTGGGCGGATGATTAGTTTTTACGCGTGATATTGATCTAGGGCCGTTGGATCTAAGACTCGGGTGTGAAGGGTCAAGATCTTTTTAAAAGGTGCAGCCAAAGGAATGGTGGGACCCGGGGTCTTCATTGGGGCTAGCGGTAAAAAACCTTTATAAAATATACATTGGATTAAAGGTTTTATGTACATGGGCGGGGTATAGGCATAGTTTAAAATATATCGTGGGTCAAAAATATAAAGCGTGAGGCTTTATATAATATGATGGAATATGGATAGGAGTGGGGTTAATGTTTAGTTAAAACAAACCTTAGTTTAACTTTAAACTTTCATTGGATTAAAAGTTTATACGGGGAAGGATTAATATATACATTGCAAAGGTGCGGACTTTGCATGGTGGGGTTAAAGCTTTTTGAACCTTATAAAAACATTTGATTTGATTCAAAACTTTGGATAAAAGTTAATGAGCGGAGGTGATACGTTTTTATTAAAACATTCGCAATATGACTTAAAAACACTTTTGGTGTAGGTTTTAGTTTATTTATATATTATTAAACTTTTTGAATAGTTTAATAACCATAGGAGGTGGGATATTTATTTAGTGTTAATTTTAGACCAAAGGGGATTTTATTTGGGTTTTAATTTAGCACATGGGTAATAAATTTGGTCTAAAATATTTATAATAGTGAGTTTTGGGGGTATTTAGATATAGGGAATTAAATAAGTAGGATATGGTATTATTCAGGGATTTAATAAACTAAGTTAAAAGTTAATATGAAAAGGGAAATGGAAGGGACACAAAAATACATAAAATTACTAAGTAAAGTGTAAAAGTAAAGCAAAGCTTGTCTTTTTATCATTTCACCAATACTTTGTATAAAGTATTTTTGATGGTTTTTGTATGTTTATGAATGAAGGAAGCTAATTAGATAGGTTTATATGCTTCATTAAGTAAGAATGAGTCTTCACTTCTGAAAATATGTCAAAATGTATGAATGAAGGATGAATGGTGATAAATGGGAATTTAACATAAGAATTCCACATTTTCAACTAACCAGTCATCGAGCCTTGGGTCTGGTCCCAACAAAAGTCAAAGAAATGCTCTGAGCTTGTTTGAATGATATTTTAGAATACTAAATACTTATAGGAGATGGGAAATTAGTGATTTTTCTCGATGATAAATATTACATGCTTTCTCCACTTCTTTCTACCTACACAACCTTATTCTAGCATTTTTTCTTCATTTTGCAGGTACATTTAGGCTTGCAACCTTGGAACATTTATTCTTTTAAAGCATAAACTATCTAAATCTAACTTATTTCATCTGAGGGCTCAGATTAAACTGTTGAGCTCCTCATTATTCTCTACCTATCTACTGATTTGTCAAGATTAAATTTTCTGACAAATCTTTATTCACTATCTAAAAACTTGAAATTGAAAACATGACAAGTTAAGTTTAAACAGTTTAACTCATCAAGGATTATGGCATTTATTGACACTCTACCATAATTATTTATTTTGCAGAAAATTAAAAAGTAGTGGAAGTTGGACTTGCTTACTTCAGGTCTTATTTTCATCTTTTTTCTTTTGGGGTATATATTTTCTAAGTCCTTTGATCTTTATTTTAGGACTTTTTACCCTCTTTTTGATTTTTTTTTATTTTTATTTTTCTTTTATTTTTTTATTTTTTCAAAATATGGGAAAACAACTTGTAGAAAGCAAGGTATGTACATATTTACAAGACTATCAAAGTCAATTCAAAAATTATGAATCCTATATTTATAGGACCCTAACAGAATGATAGGATATGCTTGCATCTTCTATATTTTTTCCTCCTCTTTGCCATCAACAAAATTCCTCTTTCCCTTATCCTATATCTGGCTACTATCTTCTATTGTCTTCTCTTCTAGAACTTCTTCCATGTGAGTTTGGATCCCTTTTATATAAGAAGTTGTGTGTCCACATATACTGGCAAGTTAACAAGAACTTGCTCAATTTCTTCCCCAATACTTCTTTCAATAGTTTCTTTTGAGGCATTTCTCTTGAGTTCCATTGTGAAAGTGACTGCTGGAGAGGTGCTCAACAAGTGATGTACCTATGGGACATAAAATATAATCATGGCAAGAAAACATCAGTTTTAAGAAAAATCACCTTTAAGGTAAGTTCAAGTAGAAAACCGATAATTTGATAGGAAGGATTGCATAATTTTCACTGGGAAGAGGTTTTGACTGGATGACGGAAATGTGAACTATGTAGTACCAGTATTCACGGTTGAATCTTGAGGACTGAGACTATGCAATGCACAGTTCAGCTTTGTTAGTGAGATGGGAGAGACTATGCATTGTATTGTCTCAGTGGCCAGAGATGCAAGATGAGCCCTGGAACTATGACATGCGTATTTGCACCAACCTGTACTGTGCAATAAAAAATTATAGAGGCCAATATCTTAGCTCGAGCCTCCAAATTATGTAGTGCTCAGCTGGGGCAAGTGAAATAAGCCCAAGGAAATGGCTTATCAGCCTAAGGGAAGTGTGGAAAATGAGAAGATATGATATATAATGATGCATTGAGGGTAGATTTGACTAAGTGTTGATGAAACAAGACAAATCAAGTAAATGGGAAGAAAACCAAATCAGTGAGAAGAGTTTCTGCAATGGTGTCCATCAATGAAAAAATAAAGAAACTGATGTGACACTGGTGAAAGGAAAACGATAATTTGAAACAAAAATTCTACAAGATAAATAAATTCAAAACTACAACATGCATGCAAATAAACAAGAAACACAACACTCACACAATCCAAATGACAAATAGTGATAAGGGTGTTTACTTGATTTCGTTTTCCTGTGGGACACCTTACATAGGTGAAACTGGTCAATCAATTAATCAAAGAATTCATGAACATGTTGCTGACCTTAGACATGGTAGATCTCTGTCCTCTACCTTAGCAGAGCATGCTGAAAAAATAAATCATCATATTTGTATTGAAGATACAGAGGTTATTGCAAGGATTGACCATTTCCACCACCGAAAGTTGAGGGAAGCCTTGGAAATCGAAAAGAGGCCGGTTAACCTTAACAGGGATGATGGGTGGACTGTTAGCAGATGCTGGATTACTGACCTTCACTCTTAGTTGTTTTTTCCCTTCCCCTTTTTCTCCCTCTAGTCATTATTTCTTCTCTTGCTCCCGATTCCTCTCTCCTGGTCTGTTCCTTTTATTTTATTATTTTAATTTTTGATTAATATGATTTTTATTATTAATATTATCCTTATGGTTTAATTTGAAAATTACCTATCTAGTAATATTAAATTATTAAATTAATTAATTAATTAATATTAATATTATTATTATTTATTTTATTTTATTTTCTATTTTATTTTATTTATTTATTTATTTTTATTTTTATTTATTTATTAATTTTTTTTTTAATTTTTTTTAGAGAACATATAATGTAATGATTTAGAATAATAATAATATTAAATTATATTTAAAAAGTATTAATATTAAATTATATTCAAATATAATTAAATTAAAATATATTAGGATTAAAATTAAAAATTAACAAAATATGACAAATGTTATTCAATTTCTTATTCTAGTCAAACTAGCCATTTTTTCAATGGCTAGTTGGAGTTGTAATTATCTATTTAAACAAGTTTCCTGATTAGATATCTCATCTTGTCCCGGCGATGAACTACACTGGCTGGTTTGAAACGCGTCGACAAAAATTTCTTACATGTGATTTTCACCGAAATTTTCTTATACACAATGCAAAACTTGTCTAGAAAAGGGACTATGACCTTACCAAAGGTTCCTTGATCTCCTTAGGAATTTTATATCTCCAAGATAGAGTTTGAAACTGATCTCTAGGGGATTCAATAGAATAGACTTGAGAAAATTAGGGTTTATGATGCACATGCTAAAAATTAAGGAAAAAATGACACATGGTGAAACTTTCCAAAAATAACAAGTGTGCCCCCCATGGGTTACTAAAAATAGATCCATATATTTTAGGGATGCTTTTTTATTTTTCATATTTGCTTCTTTTTAGCAAAAGCTAAAATGCATATCACTCAGATTGTTTTCGCAATTTTGGGAACTGGGAGAATTTCTGGCTCAATGCAATGCACAATTTCTAAGCTCGGTGAGGAATTGCATATTTTCTGGGCTCGGTGTTGGGATGCATGTCATGAATGCACAATTTTCGAGCTCAAGGATGACTACCAGTCATGACTACACAATTCTAGTCACCAGGATTGCTTATCATCATGGATTACGCAGTTTCTGGAAGCAAGCCCAGAACTGCTCTTCAAGGCTTAGAAAGGAGGTTAGCTTGTGACTTAGGGAATCAACCAAGTGAAAAGGAAGTGAAAAGAAGAATAGATAAAGGATAAAAATGAATCAAATCATGAGTACATCATAGTAGTGTAAGATAATCTCCTGTGATAAGAAGGTTAGGCTCCAAAATCTAAGCAAAGGAAAAAATTTGGAGGGTTGTTGTAGTCGCTACAACACTTGGCAACACACTAGTAGAACTCCAGCTCTTTGAATGGATATTGTCTTTTGAAAAATCATTCTCACCCTTCCTGAAGTATTCTTTGATTCATTGATCATCACAGCTTCCTCACTTAGTTTGAATTAAAGGCATGGTCCCATCGATTCTCTTCATCAGTGACACACAAACCAAGACAACTCAAACTAAGTTTTTTCAATTAGGGACGAGGAGTATTTAAGTGAAAAAGTAAAAGAAAAATATCAGAGTCTTTATTTTCATCTTTGGTGTTGCTCTATTGCCAGCAGGCCTCTGCAGTACCCCGATGGAGTCACTTTAGGAACATAAACACTGGCCTACTACCAGTGAGCCTGGAGAGTACCCAAGAAGAGTTGTTTTCTTGACTTATCTGTGTAAGAATCATATCTCTTATTTTTCCCTTTATTTAATTTTATCATTTTTTTCATATTTTAATTTTTCAAAGAACTACACATATGCACTTATTCATCTCATGGGGCGGAAGAGGGATCTCGAATTATTGAGAGCATAAGAGGTTTTCACTACAAATAAATATGTTTATATACATCTATAACATAATTGTTAAGGTTTTCCTCCCCTCCTTACTCTACTAAACTAGAGTGAGAAGGATTAACCGAAAATATAAAATCTGATTAGAGTAGACGAAACTAGTTAAAACCAAAACATCATGATTTCATCGTGACTCTCTTCGATAAGGAACATATTTTCCATCTGAGTATAATAAACTAAAATAATGCAAGATTCATGCAAAGAAAAAAAAAAAAAAATTTGGTAGAAGAACAATTTTCCCCTTGGATTTCATCGTGCTTTATCCAGAAACCAAACATGGTCTCATGTGGAAAATAACCTAAGACTACAAATAAACAAAGGGAAGGAGAAAAATGTAAAAAATATTAATGAAATAAAATCAAAGTAAAGAATAACGAAAATCAAACACTACTCCTACTCCTAACCTAAGAAGAACATAAGCCAGACTCATGTCAAGTGATACTTCCAATGTAGCCACAGATGCATTGGTTGGCCTATATGGCTGAGGGAATACATGTTAGAAAATATAAGAAATAAAATCATGCAACGAGAAATATAAGAAAATTTAAACAAAAATGTTTGAGGTTTGAAATTAAACGCGGAAATGTAAGAATGAAAAGTACAAGGAAGAAATTTTGTGATTGTGTCATGGTATCCTGAACCATTACAAGCTAATGACTTACACATGAAAAATTTCGAAATGTGAGGTTGAGAAAACAAAAAGAAACAATGAAATATTCATTTCACCACGGTGCTTGCTAAGTACAACTCATCCAAATATTGAGTGATAGGATCATGAAAAATAGATGGAGCATGCAAATATTGTAAAACAAAAGGATTTTTAATATTTGCTGTTGTGTAACCAGCTCCAAAAATAGAAGAAAAGAGATATGAACGCCTTAGAAATAAGCCACTTCGAGGGGGCAACCTCCAATACATTACATAAATGAACAATTCTTGGATGATACAATTTACAAAACCTCCTTTCTATATATAGGAGTCCATGGGGCCATGATGTAATCCTAGTGGGCCACAATGTAATCCTAGCCGACCTAACAATAATAATGTAAGGGCACAATAATAACAATATGGGGGTTACAGGGGTACAATAATAACAATAAGGGGGGCCACACTAACATAATAAGGGGCTACACTATTAATATAGGGGCTTAACATGCCCCTCTCCTTCAAACAAGTGTTGTCCTCAACGCTTGATTATTTCTTGATGCTTCTGTATAAAATTCTCATCCTCCCATGTGAAATATTCTACAGGAAAGTTCTTCCACTTGCTGAGATACTCTGAAATTGATCGTACTTGTTGAGTTCTTGTTTCTATGACTACTTCATAACTTCTTTCGATATGATGTTGATCTTCCTGTTGTTTCATTAGATTCTGCACCAAAGTTGGGTTATCCTTTGAGAGTTCGAGAACTTGTTGTTGATGCTCGCTGTGATCTTCCACTAATTTATCATCTATATTAGCTATTATTTGATCCTTAAAACCATCCAACTTAGCCTCCATTTCTGCTTTTAAACCATCTATTTCATCTTCGTTTGCTCTTCGTAAGATCGAAATTTGTTGCACTTGGTACCGTAATTTTGATATCTCATATTGCAATTCTTCCTCCTCATGCGTCATAGTATAGCTTTCTGAGGGCTTAATGGGTATGGAATTATTTTTTGGAGGCATTATATAACCCAATTCTGATAAATATTCTTCAATATTCCCTTTGAATCACTTCAAACTTCTTTTTCAAACAAACGTTATGCAATTTTAAAAAACAAATACACACCTTTTTCTTGCTTTGAAGAGCTCTATATTGAAATTGTATTATCTCTATGATTACAGATCTTCAATATCTGAAATTCATCACTGAAGTAGCCCTCTGAATTCTCTTTTGAATGGAACAGGTCTGATCTGATTTTGATTTTCCAAGACAAAGTTGTGTCCAATCTCCCACAATGACCTAATTATGGACTGGTTCAGTAGAGCACACTTGTAGAACTTGCCACGTGTCACTGTTTCGTCCTTTGTCTCTGAAATTGATAGCCAAGAAACTACAGTCTATGTTCTTGTGACCACTTTTTACGGCACTCAAATCCACTGCCCAGATAGAGAGCTATTGAACTTTTCCCACGATCACCTCTTTGAGATGCAATTCAGGAGCCTGAAAAAGCACTACCTTCCACAGATCATATCTCCAAAAATGTTGCGAACCAAGCTCTGAAATGTTTTTACGACTTTCCTCCGGATTTCAGCTTCGTACCATATGAATTTCAGATTCTGAACCTTCGTAGAAAAAAAATTATAGCGAAAATTCCACGATGACCTGTTTAGGAGCTTGAACAAATACCTAACTTCCACAGATGATATCTCCGAAAATATTGCGAAAAAAGATCTGAAATTTTTATAAAATCTTCCTTAGGATTTCAGCTTCACACTCTAAAACTTTCAGCTTCTGAAACTTCGTAGAAAAAAAGTTATAGCGAAAATGCCACGATGACCTGTTTGGAGCAGCGAAACCCTAGAATCCCAAGCTCTGATACCAAATGTTGTGTAACCAGCTCCAAAAATAGAAGAAAAGAGATATGAACGCCTTAGAAATAACAATTTATGTGCAACCCAATACATTACATAAATGAACAATTTTTTGATGATACATCGACAAAACCTCCTTTCTATATATAAGAGTCCATAATGCGATGTAACCCAAAGGGGTCACAATGTAATCCTAGCCGACCTAACAATAATAATATAAGGGCACAATAATAACAATATGGGGGTTACAGGGGTACAATAATAACAATAAGGGGGGCTACACTAACATAATAAGGGGCTACACTATTAATATAAGGACTTAACATTTGCAGTAGAGTGATGAGGGGCCTCATCAAATTCAAAATTCTTCTGATAAGATATGGAACTGACCTCAAGGGTATAGAAATTTGACATAGCCATCATCTCGAGTTGAATTGTCTTAATAGCTTGAATAATTTCCAACTCATCGGAAGGTAGGTCATCAGATATTGGTGGCATCAAAAAAATTGATAGTAGAAAAATCGGCATCATGATCAGTTGAATCGATGAACAGGTCATGACAGCCACAATAAAAAAACTCAATATCATCAATGGGGTGATCCTCTTGATCTGATGAACCATATAGAGGGGAATATGAAAAGTAATAAATTTCACACTCTATGTTTCCAGAAAGGTTTGATGACGAGTTTGGAAGATCCGTGATAGGAAATTCATCCTCTCCTAATTTAGATGAAAAACTGGCATCCCATGAATTTGGTGAATGATTGGAAGTACGAGTCATGTCAGAAAATAAATTCTCACATAACTCGAATGGAATGATAGAATCATGGAAAATTTCATGATAATGCAGAAGAGTTGTGGAAGGAAGAGATTCATACTTCATCACAGATTCTTGTTGGACTCTTGCCTCCCACACATACTCATCATAAATGACATCATAGGTTAAGTGCCCAAAAACAACTCCATTTGACACATTCTCCTCATGAAAATCAAAGGATATATTTGAAACAAGAAAACACACAAACTCACAATCTGGAGGATCAGTTGGACCAAAAGATGTAGGATCAGGAGAAAACACTTCATTGCAATCATCACGATTGTTGTCCAAAATTGTGTAGGAATTATGTGTATGTCGGGTGAGAGGAGATGGTGGGTCATGAATAAGCGAATTATGAATAATGTAATGAATAAAATAATATAAATAATTATTAATTAGTTAATTAGTAGTTAGGTTGAAAGGGAATATTTGATGAGACATGACCTTTCGTGAAGAGGCCCCTACCTAGGTATATAAGAAGACCTCATTTGTAATTATCAATCATCTTATATGTCATTCATCATACCTTTTATATAATAATATTTGTGTCTTCATGGTATTTTTATATTCCAAGTTTTCTGGAATATTTAACTTGAGAAGGAACTTTTTTCACTTCATTTGGTCTCAGAGCAGTTCGAGCCTTTGGCTGCTTAGTCGCTGCATAGAGCCACACTCTTCGATCCAGGTCCTTGACCGTCAAATTTGTCAAAATTGTTACTGTTGAAGCGTTTTGCTAAACCTTTGGAGTTTCTCCGTTGTTGCTGAGTTTATCAAAGGCCTTTGGCCATTTTTTAAGAAGAAGAAGAAGAAGAAAAAAAAAGTCTAATATATTTATAGGAAAAAAAAGAGTTAGAAAGAAAAAATAAATATATATATATATATATAAGAGCGGAAAAAAATTAAAAAGAAAAGAAAAGTAACAAAGAAAAAGAAAATAAAACTATAAAAAGGAAAGAAAGACTGTAAAAAAAAAAGACCGATATATATAAAGTCAAAAAAAATTTGAATACCCAAAATATCTATATATATATATATATATATATATATATATATATATATATATATATATATAATTGAAGATCAAAGTGAAAAATCAAATATATGTAAAAAAGAAAAGTTATATTAAAAATAAAAATAAAAAATTATAAAAATAAAAATAAATAAAACCTACATATGGCTAATCCAAAGTACAGTGCAACCTTGCCTCATTAAACAAGCCACCGGAGGCACCCACTGCCATTGCTTTTTTCCATTGATTTCTGCTGACGTCCCTCCACTATAGCTATAGCCACCCTTTTCACTCGCTATTCGACCACCTTTGGCTTGCATAGCTACCGTAGACCTCTGTTCGCGCTACCACAGTCTAGTCAGTTGTCATTGAATTCAATGCCACAGTCGCCAGGATTTCTACCTCATGTTTCCACCAACCTCCGGAGAATCACCGCAGTGATGCCACCACAACTCAATCAACATCTTCCTATGCTCAATCACTGACTGTTGCACGCCATACACTCGACTAGATCTGCAACTGTTGTCATTCCTTGTATCTGTTTCCTTTAGCATTTCCGTAAACTTCCTTCTTCAAACGTGCTACCATCTACCCATTGAAATTAAATTAGCAAGGACATTGAAGCAAAAAGGGGAAAGTATCTAAGCGGTTGATAAAAATAAAAATATTCTGTAAACAATAGCACATAATTGACTCGGTGCCTACACAAAATGACAAAAAAATCAAGTCTCTACAAGCACTTGCCAAGTGGCATCCTTAGCAACTGACACTTTCCATTAACAAGGAGGTACGATCTATTATCAGTGGTAATTAAGTTATTTCTATTAAGATAAAATTTATGTTGGTTACTTAAAGGAAAAAGCAAGAAGTAATCCTATAGTGGTTTCCACAAAAGTAATTTTATAAGAGGGTTTATAAGAGGGTTTAGAAAGTGGAATATTATTTAAAAGAGAAAGGAGAGTAATTTAATTAAAAATAGGAAAAAAGAGAGATAAGTGAAGGTTAAAATTACCAAACAAAATTAGAAAGTTTAGGTTAAAAAAATAAAATAAAAATAAAATTTATATATAAGGAAAACAGAAAAGAAAAGCATTATAAAGGTGAAGATTTTTATACAAATAAAAAAGTATTGGTATAATAGATACACACACACACACACACACACACATATATATATATCATAGACAAATAAAAAAAATTAAAAGAGATTTCAAGTATAAAAGTACAATTTAAAGGAGGAAATTCAAGGAATTACCTTTAAAAACTTAGTGCATCAATGAACAAAAAGAGAGTTAATTTTTGGAGGAATTCGAAAATAATGAAAGAAGAAAAAATGGAGACCAGTAATGAAAGATTTCCTAAAACATTTAGTAAATGTGTTGATACACTGTTTAGAATTAAAGGATCACTGGCAGGAAGAGATATTATAGTCTCTATCAGTCCTACTGAAGGGAGTAATTATGTTAGTCCATAATGTGCTAACCGATTAGTAATTCCTAAATCGAATATAATTGAAACAAAATTTTGTGACACAAATGACAAACAATACGACATAAATAATCTACAACTAAGTTTTGGGGATTATACTTTTATCTTGCAATTTACCGTGAAATCCTTATTTTATAATGATAGTGACATTGTGTTGGGTTCACCATGGATGGAATCCCTAGGGTCATTTATCTTAAATACGAAAAAGAAGTTTTTAACATTCTCCTACAAAAAGAAGAAAATAATGTTACAGGACGTTAACTTGATGCCAAATTCAGTGACGCCTGAAGACACACAAGAAATCTCGAAAGTAATTTTTCAAGAAAGTAAAAAGGCAATCCAAAATATGCAAAATGAAATTGAAAAGATCACAACTAACAAGAATGAAAAAGTTGCTCGCCTCAAGGACCACAATGAAAATTTACTCGCAAAAATTAAGAAGCTGAAGAAATACAAGAAGTCATTAGAAAACAAGGTGCAACAACTTGTCGAAAAGGAATCGTCGAAACCTTCAAATGTAGAAGTTCAAGTTGAAGAAAAACTGAACATTGATCCAGTAAATGTTACAACTCAAGAAGCATACAAGCAAGTTGCAAAAAATACAAACTTATATGTTGCAGTTTAGATGAGGAACATTGTAGGTGAAGATTCTGTAACCAATTCAATAACATCATCGCCAGAAGAAAATCAAAGAATTCAAACCAAAAAAGTTCCCTATCAACATCCAAATCACGGGAGTAGACAACTCTACTGAGCTATATTTTCAGAACAAAAACAACAAGATGATTTTTTGAAGAATACTAATGTCAATGCAATCCACTGATGTGATAACAAGTCATCACAAGTCCCCAGTCATCGCAAGAGTCCACATAACATTTATTTAGGATGGTTTGATCCATTCTCAGTGCGACAGTTTTGTTTGTCACTTAGAGGATCATATCGACTTGTATCAACAAGGATTACTACCTCGAGATGAGAAGACATTCGTAGTAGGAAAAGAAATCAAGGCCTTTCATCAACAAGCTTTGAGGACAAAGATTTTTTAGGAGGAAGGAAATGTAATGAATAAAATAATATAAATAATTATTAATTAGTTAATTAGTAATTAGGTTGAAAGGGCATGTCTGATGAGACATGACCTTTCGTGAAGAGGCCCCTGCCTAGGTATATAATCAAACCTCATTTATAATTATCAATAATCTCATATGTCATTCATCATACCTTTTATATAATAATATTTGTATCCTCATGGATATTTATTTATATTCCAAGTCTTCTGGAGTATTTTAACTTGAGAAGGAACTTTGTTCACTTCACTTTCCCACCACAACCTACAAAAGTAAATCTGTTAGATGAAAAGCGGAAGGAGGTTTTATTGGGATAACACCCTTTTCCATCACATATTTAGAATATTTTCGAGAAAGGTTTGGTGGGTGTGATTTGATAGATTGTAAATCATGTGAAGTAAGTGAAATATGAACAAGATATAGAAATATTTTGGTCAATAAATCCTAGTCAACTTCACCTTCTTGAAATTCAAAACATAGATGCAAAATATGATTAAGAAAATGATTTAATGATTCATCAGGTGATTTTCACAATTCTAAAATTCTATTTCACATAAGTTTATGATCAATATGATTAAAATCATGAAATTTTTTTGTGAAAAGATGTTCGAATGAGTGAATAGAGTGATCAGTCAATGTGTGACACCATTTCCTTACGCGCCCTTCAAACATGCGATTGACTAACCAACAATCAACATGCTCAATGGGGATATTGAGCTCTTGACAAAATTGAAGAAAAAATTAAGTATGCTCAAAGATGGTTTTTTCACCCTCACCATTAAATTTAAGGTGTGACAATTCATTAATGATATCCACCGATACTTGAAAATTGAGTTTTCTCGAAAAACATGATACAACTAAGATTGTGGTAAAAGTCATGAAATGATTGCTGAAATTAAAAATAGACTCCAAGGGCTGAGCTTCTCATTTGGACCTCCTTCTAGCACCAAAAATGTTGATGGCGTGGGACCTGCCAACATTCAAGGGATCTTCTCGATATGAAGTCCCACCTAGACCTCACACTGTTTGGAGTAGGAGTCTTAACAATGGAGTTTAATGATATGCCTTGGATTGAAAAACACATAGAGTGGTGTACGATGTATTTGGTTAAAACAAGTGTGTGACCGTGTGGAAAGTGAATATGATGCATGAGAAGTTGTAACAGACAAAGGGGGAAGGAAGTGTGCTCCTTGGAAGCCTGTAATATTCACAGCTTTAAAAGAACACATGAGCTAAAAGACATCACAAAACTAACAAGCAGAATAGTCCACAAGTTAAAGGTAATCAATTAAAACATGAACATGCATTCAAAAATATTCCTATAAATTAAAACGAAATAGTTCATAAGCATCTGTGTAAGTTAAAAAACATACATCACAAATATAACAATAATAGTCCTACAACATTTACAATATATTCATGAAGACATGCCAACTCTTATTTGATTATAAGTGAAAGTTTCATTCATACATAAAACATGACAAACTGCTTGCCCCAATAGTGGAATGTGAATTCAAAAACACCTACTCCTTCCAAAGAAGTATAATCCCTTTATGCTACGGAGAAGCCAAGGCTGACACAAAACTCCCTGGCCCTTTCTAAACCTAAGCCTAGCCAAAAGCTTGGCTCCCAAAATCCCTTACAAGAGTTATGAGGATATATTTATAACAAAAGGGGGTGACTCTTGGCAGCCCCCTTTGTGACTCTTGGACTCCCCTGATGACTCTTCAACTTACTACATATGACTCTTAACATTCCATTGAGGACATTTGGATATCACTTTTACAATAATACAAATAATATTACATTTTTCACTTGTACCCATATAAGAAAAAATAGGGTAAAGACAATTTGACCGCCTACAAAAAGGAAACACTATGATGTTGGAGTTGAGGTGAACTCAAGCCGAGCAACTTAAACTTAGTGTCTCTCAGTCACATACTAGTACCGATATTGGTATTTCTGGATGGCATCCCTAAACTATGGATAGTATGAGGGTGGAAGAAGACTCTCGCCTCCATAAAATATAGGTACAATGTCTTGGAACCAGTCTTAAAATATTCTTGAATAAGGAGAACCATTGTTCTAATATGAACTAGGCCACCAAAGTAAGTTTGTAAATTTTGTCTATTCAGCTCCAGTTCCTCCCAAGTGACCCTTTGCTCCAGCTGCTCCAAGTATCGTTTTATCTCCTACTGGACTTTTTGTTTACATTGGATCTCGATGTGTGTACCAGCTGATGGGATCTGATGGGTTATCACCATGAAGTCCAAACTATTGTATATTTGTACATATAATGCTTGAATGTTTCCAGTGAATGAGGTGAGCTACTTGTTGTTCTTGAGCAACATCTAAACTCTTTATTTCTCTAGCTCCGCTTGTGGCTTCATCTTCCTCACTAGTGTAAGCGGTGTTGCCTTGTATCACATTTTCCATTCATGCATGATGGTGATGGTAGCTTGTACATTCATATGGATGTTGAAAAACTCTCTGCTCTACCATTGTAAGTCACGTATGTGGATAATTTCCTTATGTATGGTAAAAAACTCCTTGTAAAGGTCTCGCATAGTGTCTTCAAGTGTGGATAATTCATAAAGTATCAATTCTCTCATCTCCTCTAGGTAAACCTGCACGAATGGTGCATCTGCGGTGTTGCACAGAGTTTCTCATTATCCTGCCAAAATGCCCATAGATACTACGCCAACTTCATGGTCACTATAATAATAGTGTATCCCCTTATTGTTATTATTAGTATAGGATCCTTATTTTTCTTTTTTTGCCCATGTATTCCCGATATTGTTATTATTGTGCACCATAGGAGCCCACTATTGTTATTCTTGTTCCCTTTCATTGTTATTTTTATGTCAGCTAGGATTATATTGTGACCCATTGGACTCCTATATATAGAAAGGAAGTTTTTTCATTTCTATCATCCAAGAATTCTTCATTTATCTAACGTAAATGAGGTTGCCTCCTCAAAGAGTATTATTTCTAAGTCATTGATCTCTCTTTTCTTCTATTTGTTCAGCTAATTTCTGTAATATTCCCAAATGGGAAAAGTAGGAATATAGTGCATAAACATGGAAATAGAAGTGTAAATCATGACATCAAAAATGAAGACCAATATGGAGCCATTACATTAAGTATAAGAACAAAAAATCAATACAAAATAGTGAGCCACAAATCATATGATATGAGGAAACAAGCCTCCCATAAACAATCACTCCCAAATATAAGATGTTGCTACAATACAAAATGCCAGAGAGCTGCTACAACGTAATCATGATGTGCATAACTACAACTAGAGATCATTCAATTATATAAAAATAATGATATATGCCTCAATAGATTTTATACAAATATATCTAGGCCCTATATCACCCTTCCAAGATAACCCAAGAGGGTTTCCAGAAAATACACAAAATATACAAATGTGAGCTACAGCCCTGTTAGCCTCCTATACCAATAGGTTTCATCTTTCATGATTGTCTTGATTGAATTATGGAATATGTTCAAACCTTCTTACTTGAGCAAAGGTGTTCCATATTCTTAAAAAACCAAAAAATCAAAAAAAAAGTTAAAAAATGTAAAGAGGGTATACCCTAAAAGAAAGATCAAAGGGTAAGAAAAATAAAATGGTCAAAAAGAGAAAGAAATGAACCCCAAATAGAAAAATAGACCAAGGAAAGTGTGCAAATCCAAATGCCACTACTATTTCATTTTTGTAATAGAGAAATTGTGTGCAGCTTGTCAAATCTTTGCCACAATTCATGAATAAGTCAAACTGCTTAAACTTGGCTTAGTCATATTTCAATTTCATGTTGTAGATTAGAAAATAAATATCTAGCCAAACAGTTTAATCTTGGCAGATAAGTAGATAGGTACAGTAAATAAGAGGTGCTCAACAGTTTAATCTGAGCCCCTGGATGTAATAAGGGTAGAAATAAATAGATTCATCATGTAAAAAGAAAAGATTGAAAAGGGTTTGCAAATCTAAATGCACCCTAATAAAGAAGAGAAAATGGTAGTGTTAAGTAGATAGGGTAGGTAGATGGTGCTGCAAAGTGTTATCTGATGAATGATGCTGCTACATGATTTTGATCCTTTACTTTCATCATAAGTACTGAAGCAGGAAATACAATGGAAAATCATTGCAAGCAAAGTCAAAAAATCATTAACCTCCCTCATCATTTCCCCCCTTAAAGGTTTTACTAATTTCCCCCAAAAGTACTAAGGTGTTTGGAGATCAAAAGGGCTCAAGGCATTTCCTTGACTTCTGGAGGGACCGGACCCTCGGCCTAATGATCAAAAAAAGACCTAAGTATTTGAGATAATTCATCATTGTTATCTTCCATTTTTAACTTTCTCCTAAGTAAAATCACATTTTACTTAGGAAACTGATGCATAATTTCATAAAAATCCCTCAAGATAAACTTGCTATTCTAAGAAGTGTTGGAGATAAAATGTTGCAATTTACTTCACACGTGATCACTTTCTTAGATATGTAAAAATATTTTGAGTTTCCTTGTCCTCTGCCATATTAACATTTAACTTTATTTACTAAATCCCTAGTCAAATACCCTATCCTAAATATATAAATCCCTTTTTATAAATAACCCAAAAAACCCCCCTATTATAAAAGTTTAACCAAAGTATTTTATATCCCAGCGCATTTAAAATAAAAACCCATTATATGCCCTTTGGTTAAAATTATCAATATGTTATAATCCCGCCCCTATGGTGAATCAGTTGTATTGATTAATTTACCATATAAATAAAATATATGCACGAAAACTTTAAACATGCCATATATATGTTTAAATACAAAAATTTGAATAAAACTTCGGGAAATTGTCATGCCACTGTGGTCTGTCCACGTGGAATTCCACTTAAGCAAACCCCCGTCGCGACTCCTTTCATTATACACATGGGATTAATTAGTCATCCGGACTAATTAACAACCTTCTCCGCCTATTAAAAATCCCCCGGGGTGATTAAATTACGCGTTAAAATCTTTTAAAAACCCGACGGGCCCACCTTTGAACCCTCCGCCTATCTCCCCATCGCCCCAGCCGTTGGATCAGCCTCCCGCAGATCAACGGCCAGCGTTGATCCCGCTGCCCATCCCGTGTAAGTTTTTTAACCAGCGGGGGATGGGTGGTTTTGAATAGTCAGACCATCCACGTGGCAAGAAACCTGTGGAATCGCTGCCCCTCTGATAAAAACCATCCTCGACCAAAAGCGGTGCGGGAATACCACTTACCGCTTACCGCTTACTCCCGGCTTACGTCACCCCGTCCGTCGATGACGTCATCACCTCGAAAAAATAAAAAATACTTTTAACTTGCGAATAAAGCCATTTTTCGTGTTTTTCCTGTTCTTTTCGTTATTCTGAAAACGACAGAGCTCTCGCTGCGATTTTCAAATTTTCACTGTAATTGATCATTTCGCCCCAAAATTCTGTTGTGCCCGTGTTGAAGAACAGTCACGCCAGTACCTGTTACCTGTTAAAGATCCAGTTTCCATCTAAAAGCAGGTACCCTACATTGGCACATCTTCAGCAGCCACCCTACAGTAAGCATTACAGGAAGACAGTCCATCAGTAGCAGCAGAACCCAAGGGTAAAGGAAAGGAACCTGTAATCCAGGTTATTGAAACTTTGGTCATGGCTGAAAAACCACAGAGTTCCAAAGCACCGGAACAATCTCAGGCTTCTCCCACACCAGCAAAACACATCCAAGTTCCAGAGATGCAAACTCCACTGAATGTGTAAATAGGGAAAAATAGGCTAGCTCCAGATACCACACCTTCAAAAGGAGCCTCACAGGTTTATCAAACTAAAAAACACAAATCAGATCCACCTCCAGAGGTAGAAATTATAGATGAAGTATTTGATGATGGAAGAGAAGATAGTCAGCAAACTGGCACAGCAAGTGAAACAACCATAAGCCAGAAAGGGAAAGCCTTACAAAATCAATTAAGCACTGAAGTATCTTCTTTCAGACCGCCAAAGACAGATACTGGAGACATTAAAAGAACCTTCATTAATATTAAAACAAAGAATGATCCATTGAAAATGAAGGTATATGATCAGTATATGAAGATGGCTCCTCATAATCAAGAAAGGCTAATCTCAGCGTTTGACCTTTCCCAAGGTAAAATGCTAATGAGTCATTTCAAAGCAAAGGTGCCAAAACCAACTTCAGCAACAGATTACATCAGAACAAATTTTGAAGTTTTAGCAAAGGATATCCATCCCCTGGACCAGATAGAGATACATAGACAAACTGGGGAAATGGTTTATTCTACTCTCACCAACAAGGCCATGGCAGCTTTAACGCTGCAGGATTCTTTGAATAACACTACTGCACAATTGAAAATTGAGAAGGCCTCCTCACAGGCCAAGGATAATAGAATAAAGTCTCTAGAAGAGATAATCATTAGTTTGGGTCACAATCCCAAAGACATTAAAGGTATTGAGGCATTGGTAAAGAAGAAAGAGGATGATATAGCTGCACTCAGAAAACAGCTAAAACTACCAGCCTCGAGGCACCCTCAGACCCAGGAAGTTATAAAAGGAAATTCACAGGAAGAAATGATGGAGTCGCTCCTGAATATGACTGAGCGACTTAATGAAACAGAGAAGGAGTTGGAAAAAGCATTACAGGAACAGGAAATTATCAAGCAGACATCAGCAACAGGTACTACAACAGCAGGACAGCAGATACAGCCATCTCAGGTGAACACTTCTGGCTTAAGTTCCGAGGACTTAATAAAACAAATGGAGAGTTTGCAACTGAGGGTCACAGAACTCCAAGAAACAAAATTGCAATTAACAAAATTGGAAGAAAAATATGACACATCTAAAAAGACAGCTGCTGATAACACCAGAGAGATAAAAAGATTGGAAAAATTGGTTGAGGCTTTGGAAAAGGATCTTTCTTTGGAAAAGCCTCTAAAGGAAATAAATGAAATTCTTTGGAGTAACATCATAGAGTTAATAAAGGTCATATGGCCCTCCATTCAAGCTATCTTTGAACAAAATGAGCTAGTTAAGATAGCCCAAGAAGAAATAAATAGAACCAGGAATGAATTGAGAGGCAGGCCTGAACAGGCCAGTCAGCTCATTCAATTTTTGAATTCCAGAACAAAACAACAGCTTGCATTGTTAGGAATTGATGACAGGACAGGTGCAGTTTTGGAAGCAAAGAGAGTTTTCACCAAGAGGAATTTCATGCAAAATTTAGAAAGAAAGTGTACAGACATTTTGGTCGACATCAACAATTTCAGAGAAAAATTCCAAGCTCTACTGGATAGTGGGTTACCAAGTCCCATGCTCACAGAAGATCAAATAGTAGACTTGGAAACCTATGAGAAGAGAATAAAGGCTCATGCTAAAAATACAACTGCTTGTTCTACTAGTTCGTCAGAACCTGCATTACCAACTGGAAAAAGTATCTATGATAAAGTGAGGAATTTATTTCATCTAGAGCATGAAATAAAGTATCTATTTCCGAATGAGCCCACTTTTTATAAACTTACTGAAGCAGATGAAACTTTAAGAAAGCTCAGAAGAACTATGATACCAGATGATCAATGGTGGCAGGAAATGTTGGAGGTTCTATAAAAGTTGCTTTCAGGATGAGAATTTATCTTTACTATCAAGTAAATGGTAAAAACAGGAAAACAGATGAAAGAGTATCAGATGAAAAGGTTAAAGAGTATCCGTGAGAATAAAGAGTATTCAACAAGCCAAAGAAATACTTCAAAGGACAGCACAGAGCCCTATTTTAGCACCTACCTCCAGCACATCCACGAAGAAAGGAACAGCACATCGGCAGTTACCCATTATTCTATCCACGAGACCATTTGTCTCTTGTTTGTTTGTAAATAATGCTTTAAGTCAGCCTAGGTTATTGGCTAAGATAGTGTAAGATTGTTTAAGATTATTTTGTGTATAAATAAACCCTCAAAGAGAGTATTGAGGGTGGATTCTATTACTCTACTGTAACATTGAGAGTTTTGGAATAAAAGCTTTTGGAAAAATTTACTTGTGGCTTGCTGGATGACGATTTGAAAGCACTGGACTTGTTGCAGGATTCATGTGTTGGACTACAGTTCAATAAGTGTTTCTACCTTTTGTCTGAAATTTTATATTAGTTTTTAATACCATCATATCCATCTCTGAATAATTTACATAAAAGATTGAAACAGAATTTGCTTAATTGTACTCTGTTTTCAAATGTGATTGTTCTTAATGTTTTCTTCTAAATTAGCTATAAGCATGAATTCTTAAATGCTCCTGCTTTGCTAGTTTAAACATTGTTTATTACCATAATAAATAATCCTTCATTGCTCTTTGTTTGTAATCACTTCACTTCTTTCTTCTGAACATGGTGAAAGATTCTTAGTTGCCTTTCATCCCTTCAGGATCATCCCATCCACTTTAAATTTTAAGGATTGTTCTCTGTCTAGCTATCTTGCCCTGTAATACCATCTTGTGCTTAGAATAGAAATCCATAAGAAAGCCATCCTTTGACTCCATAGCCCAATGGACTCGAAACCTCTCAACCTTGCCCTTAGTTTGTGGATTCCACCATTTTCCCCAAAACAAACTTTGAATCTATAACTAGCCTAAAACCCTTCCAAGAACAAAGATAAATCATAAAGAGAGAGCCCTCTCTGGATGCAGATTGGCTAGATTCTGCATCTGAAGGTTGGTTTGTGGTTACCTCGGGTATACTTTCCTCTTACACAACTTCTAGGAAAACCTGAGTGATAACAAGCCCTAGGGCTGAAAGTTTGCTGCAACAACAGAAATGAGAAGATATGGCTGAAGCTGATGTAGAATCCTATAACTCTTCTCCAATAGATCCTCCAGATGAAAGGATTTCCGCTTCACTGAAGATATCACCTCCCAAACCACACACTGCAACCACCCCTGCAACTCCTCCCTAAAATAATGCATATCTAGACTAAAAATGCACTATAGGGGATAAAATCACCTTGGCCCAATGCCAAATATATCAATAAAGCCCAAGGGGATTCTTTACTGGCCTCCCAATAGAAGGAAACCATCCTCCACTACAAAAGTAGCTCAGAAAACACCCAATACAATCCTCCACTACTGCACTCTGCAACATAGCACAAATCTCAGCATACACTACGTTGTTGAAGAATGTTGTAGCTTGGAAAAATGCCCGAATGTGGAAATGTAGTGCAAATACTTCTCCTGAGTAGGCACTTGAAGTCACCCAAGTAAGAAGGTGGGATTCCCACTTGGGAACACCCTTGTGCTAAACAACATTGCAATCTTAGCTAAATAGCTAAAGAGAGCCTCAAGTCTTAATAGACCTTAAACAAAATAATAATCCAATCATGCTCACAATGCTCACAATGGATGTCATCCCCTTCCTTATATTCTTGGTGAGATTCCTCACCTTGGAACCCACTCATTAAAGCCACTACTTCGATGCATGGAGTCTCCCTCCAAAACTATGTTGTCCCTCAATGAATACCACTCCTTCCATACCAGCACTATTTGATTTGGTCAAGGTTGACCCAGTCTACATGCTCCTCCCCTTTTCACACATAAGGGTCTTCAATCCATCTTTTTAGATGACCTCCTTTCACTTTAGGAGTGTTTTTATCCATACTAAGGAGATTTATGGGTCTCCATACCCTCTTATTCTTCAACCCAAGAAGAAAAATAAAAAAATAATATTCCAATTAGTTGTGTGCTAATTTAGGAATATTGCAGTTTCATAACATTTTGTATCAGAACTTTGGATTCTAGGGTTTCACTGCTGCAAACATGTCATCTTGGTATTCTCACTATAAAACATTTTGTACAAAGGTATATAGGCTAAAAAAACCCATTTGAGAGGAAATCTTGAGGAACTTCTTGTAAAAATTTCAGATCTTGGTTCGCTATATTTTTGGAGATATGATATATAGAAATTAGGGTTTTTGCAGGCTCCATAATTTCATATCAAACAAGTGGTTGAGAAAAAATCATCATTACTTTCCTTTCAAACATTAGATTGGAATTCTATAAAAATTAACCAAAATTTCATGGACTGTAGTTTTTTGTGTATCAATTTCAGAGCCAAAGGTAAAAAAAGTGACACGTGGCATGCAGTACAAGTTTTCTCTTCTGAACGAGACCATAATTAGGTCATTGTGGGAGATTGGAAATAAATGCATCTCAAAGAATCCAAATTAGGTCTAACCTATGGAATTGGAAAGAAGACTCAAAGGACTATGACAAGATTGAATTTTCAATCTTGGAAATTTGAAATTAGAGAGTTACAACCATTTCAAGATCAAGCTCCTAAAAGAAAGAAAAATGTTTGTATTTAGAAAAAAATTATTTAAAAACAAAAATTGCATAATTGTTTTTTGAAAAACTAGTCTGAAGTGATTCCAAGGGCATATTGAAGCATAGATATCAGTATTGAGTTCTATAATGCCTCCCAAAAATTATTCTGTACCCATTAATCCCTCATAAATATCTACTATGAATCATGAAGAGGAGGAAGTGCAACACAATATATCAAAATTACAAGACCAAGTGCAACAAATTTTGCTCTCACAAAAAGTAACAAAAATTTAAATGAAAGCGAAGATGGATTTTTTGAAGAAAGGCATGAAGCTAAAATGGATGGTTTGAATAATAGAATGGGAGATAAGATGAAAGGAATGGAAGCTAAGATCGATGCTATAGAAGATAAATTGAAAGGAAACATGGAAGACATGAAGAATGATCTAAAATTAGACATGGATGGTTTGAAGGAAGGTTCGACAAAGTTGCTCTGAGAAATTATTCCTAATCGCGAAAAGGTAGTAGAGGAAAATCATGATGAGAATAAAATAAATGCTAATTTTATTTCATAGACTCTAATGTTGGTATGAATACCCACCATATTCCAAATATTGATATGAGGAAGTTTGATGGCAAGGATCTCGTAACATGGATACTACAAATGGAGCCATACTTTCATCTCCATAATGTGAAAAACCCACAAAAGGGACGCATTTCAACTTTATATTTAGAACCCAATACATTTTCATGGTACCAATGGCATTGATATCATAAAAAAATGTCACTTGGTCAATTTTTACAGAGGAAATGATAGCACATTATGAGGATACAAAGAGAAACATCTTCTTTAGCCAACTGATCAATCTAAAAAAAAGGAGTTCATTGGGGGAACACATTGAGGACTTCCAAAAATTGAATACAAGGGTAAAGGATATTCCAGAGGAGCACAATATTGATTTCTTCATACAAAATTTACACTACAAGGAAAATACCCTCTAGTGGATGTTTTTGATAAAACCCCACAGAAAAATACCCCCTACATTCATTTCTAGTGGAGGTTACTAGAGGAGGTTGGTGGGTGGAAGGTTTTACGGATGTTTTCTGCTTGGTGCACTTATCTTAAAAATCGCACCAGTGCTCTTAAAACAAAAAAGCACCGGTGCAGACAAAACATTGGCACACTGGACACTGTGCACTTCGTACACACCCACCTAGTGCATCGTATTATTGTAGAGTAGTGGTGCATTATAAAACACCATGCCAAAACCGAAACCGCTCGGTGTGGTATTAAGAAACTGTACCGGTGCATCATAAAACAACACGCCAAAACAAAAACTGATCAGTTATTTTGTAAGGAACATAATCAGTGCACCTATAAACCACGCGCATCGGAAAAGGGTAAAAGAAATAAATAAATTACAGCAAAAAACCTGAATTTTTCATTTTTTCATTTCTCCTGAGCTCTCAATTACCGACGCGCTCTACCATAGAAAGCCCCGGTGCGCACAAAACATTGGCACACCAGACACCGTGCGCGATGTACACACCCACCTGGGGCATCCTATTACTTTAATGCACCGGTGCTTCACAACTCTTCCATGCCAGTGCATCATAAAACACCGTGCCAAAACAGAAACATGCCGGTGCGTTCTTATCCAAGAGCACTGGTGTGCCTATAAAATGCAGGCACCGGAATAGTGTTAAATAAAAAAAAAAATTATGGCCAAAAAAACGGTGCTTTATGACTATTCCACACCGGTGCTTTACGAATATTTTTCCCCGATTCATCATCAAAACATCGCTCCAAAACTGAAACATCTCGGTGCGGTGTTAGGGAACTACCCCGATGGATCATAAACAACACGCCAAATCTGACACCGCCCGGTGCAGTTGTAAGCAAGCATACCGGTGCGCCTATAAAACCCCGCGCACCAGAACAAGGTTAAATAAAAAATAAATTACGGCCAAAAAACCGCATTTTTCACTTTCCTCAGTGCTCCAAAGCTCTCAAGCACCAGTGCCATTTCCCCTTCTCTGAGCCGCCTTGACATCAGTGCTCCCATTGCACCCATTGCACGCACTACTGTTGTGCATTGGCCACCAATCTCCAGCTTTCATTTTGAAAAATGGTGGGCAAATTTTCTTTTGCAAATTCTACAACCAATATGCCTCCTCGATGGTGAAAAGTACAGGTATTTTTCTAGTTTTTCCATAATTAAGCATTTAGCGGATTGTAATTTGAAATAAACTTAAAAATAAACATTAAAAAGGAAAAAGAAAAAAATCGTGTGGTGTGCCCAAGCCATTCGGCTCCCATTGGATAGCGGTGTTGCCTCTAAAATTTACAGGCCGCACCGCCACCGCTGCTAACGGTATCCATGCCGTTTCCAAGGTAGTACCAAAAAACGCCCAACATTATTTTAAATAAAAAAATAAAAATGTGGTGCACTCATTTAGTTGGGTGCACTGTTGACCATGGGAATAGTAGTGGGTGTGTTGATGGAAATATCCGCCCCAGAGTCTGTCAGCACACCTCATTCGGCATTCCGAAAGGGTCAACGGTGTGGTCGGGTAAAAGACCGCATCGTCGACTATGTAATTATCAGAAAGTCGGTGCGCTGACATGACTATATGCTCCAGGAAATATATTTTAGTCAGTGCACTGCTATTTTGACATCAGATATAGTCAACGGTGCTTGAAAAAATTTTAGCTGCACCGAGGTTGGTGTGTTATATTTCATTTTGGGCAGCACCACCGGTATGCTGCAAACACAAGCTACACCGGAACCGGTGCATGACTGTTTTTGTGGCACACTGACTGGTCTATTTTTTTCTTCAAATATATATATATATATATATATATATATATATATATATATATATATATATATATATAGATATATATATATATATTCATAAATACATGTCTGTTTTAATAAAAAAAAAATATTTAATATGTCAATGATTCAGAGAGAAGAGGAGGAACAACAGAAACAACAGGCAGAATAGTATGACATGATTCGCTAGTGGGAGGCATGAGAGAGGGACAGAAATGCATACCCTCACCCTATTACAGCAGGTACCTAGGGGATCCTAAGGCAGTTAGGCCTCCTCAAGTTCTATGAGGAGGCTACTTCCCTAAAGGCCCATAGTGTCTTTTTGAGATATCTTATTCGTAGGTGGAATGCCCACCGACAGGCTTTCCGGGTTGGTCCTGACCAGTGGTACACAACCACTGAGGAGGATATTTATTTTATTACATGAATATCGAGGAGAGGGTTCGATTTTCCATCATTCCCAGAGGTTACAGCTAGTTCTGTAGCAGGCAGTCAGTTAGTTTACTCCCAGAGATACATTGGAGCACATGTATTGTCTCCTTCAGAGTTTCAGGTACTTGGAGGTCAGTTACCTATAGGTGCATTTCATAGATAGGACGTGGAGTGCCTCTCACTTATCATTTCAACTATTTCACACAACAACAGTGACAGGCAACGCATTAGTTGCTCACTTTTATATTATGTTGATTATTTAGTATAGGAGCCACAACTTGTCAGGTGGTCTACCATTTTTTGCTGCAATTTTATATGGCCTTAGATAGATGTCGTGCTCATGCACAAGGGAGGGTCAACTTCCCTTTTGCTTCAGAGATGCTTTGTTTATTTTTTGAGAGGTTTCCACAGATGAGGCCTATTTTTGCTCAACAGCCTCGTAGGCCGATGTTCGAGGCCCAGATGCACATGTGGGGGCAGATGATGCCCAAGAGGGGATATACTATGTTTCCAGCCAAGATATCGCATGATGCATTGGACTTACTAGCCATTGTTGACGATCAACTGCATCCCTTCATTATGGTCCCATGTCCTTATGCTGGATTAGATTGGCGAGGGAGTGCCAACATCCTCTTCACAGATGATGAGCCTCCAGATGATAGAGGTAATATTACTGTTTTATTTATATTTATTCTAACATGTTCTTTAACTTGCTTTTATTAAATTGTGTAATGAAATTGTTTAATTATTGTTGTGTACTTGTATATATTTTGCAGACATTGGATATTTGTTGGTGAGGAGATGTCGGAACCACCACATGATCAAGGTGTGGATCCTGATGACAATCAGGACATGGTCGATGTCAAGGATCATGATCAGGATGCAGCCAGTGCAGAGAGACATCCTCCTGCTAGTGCACCTGTACCGCCTTTTGCTAGGCGTGGTTGACCTGAGACTAGATATAGGATGGAGTTGGGCAACCAACTCAGTGCATTGATTATTGAGGCAGGCATCAGGCCCACTCATTACAGAGACACACAAGTTGATGATAGGCTATAATGAATGTGGAGAGGCATGCCTCGTGACATTTACAGCCTGATGCGGCATGTCGTAGGAGCTACGACAGTTTTTACGCGACTGAGGAGGACTGTTGCACATTATAGGCATAGTCATGCTGCGGCACGTGATGGACAGTCCATGAGCAGTGGCTCATCATCTCATGATCGTTCACCTCGCGCCGCACCTGATGAGCATGAGGCTCCACTAGCAGCATCTAGCAGTCATCATGGAGATGAGGCTATACCATCGGCCACATCCAGTCAGCAACTTGCAGTATCCATCAGTACTAGTCATGATCATGAGCATGCTGGACCATCAACTGTCGAGGTTGCACTATTGATTGAGAAGGCCTCCACTACTACTGCTTATATTGATGTTGTACTACCACCAGTTGATTCATCCATCAGTACTAGTCATGATCATGAGTAGGCTCGACCATCGACCATCGAGGCTGCACCATTCACTAAGCAGGCCTCCACTTGTACTTCTATTGATATTTTAGTACTACTTGTTAGTCATCAGTAAGTTTTTCTGATATCAAAAGATGACTAAATTATGATCCTAGATTTCTAGGAACAACATTTGAGAAATATTCTGAGTTCTAGAAATCTCACTTCCTTCATTATCCTAAGATAAACTTTTTTCACTATATTTTCCCCTCTTCGCCTCCTAAAAGGTCTACCCCACTGCTGCAAAAAGGGAATTTTCTCATTTAGTCCTGTTTGGCTCATCTCATTTCCTCACTATCACTCTCATTCATAACCCTCCTCCTCTAAAAAGCCCTTTTTTCCCTTCTCTCAAAACCCTCATCAGTCCCCTTCATTTCATCATTTTTCTTTTAAACATATTAAACAACGTAAAAACCCTCTTTTTACATTGTTTAAGACTAAATTTTATTCTATCAGGTCCTTTCAAACTATACATAAAACCCTTTTTATGTATAAAACTCACTCTTTGTATAAATCAGGCCTTAAGCCCCTCTCTGCTTAAGCCCCAGCCCCCTTTGTTTGGATAGAACCTCAACTTTCGCTTATTCATTAGCCCCTTCCTCCTTTTAATAAAAATCTGCCCCTTCTATTTTTATTAAACCCCCAAAACCTTATTTTAAATACCCCTTAACCTTTGAAATATTAAAAGGCGGGCCCACTTTCCCTCACCCCACCTTTCATTTCACCAAGCCATCTCCACCATTGATTAGGATCTGTTCCCATGATCCAACGACTATCACATCCCTGACCTTGCCCCGTATTGTTATGACCCCCTACTAACTAACAAATATCTCCACATGACCTCGCCCCGGGTCCCACCTTCGACTACTCCCTGACCCCATTCACATTGTGCCACCTGTACCGGGGCTCCACCTCCCAAATCTGCTCGCCACTCTTCTAATCATTCTGCACTATCGATCTCATTACCCAGTATCCGACAGCCCAGAATGCATATCGCGTAAAAATTTTCAATGGGTTTGATGATTCACAACATACAAAAAATAGGCGGTTTTCTGCCTACCATGCGACAGTCACTCTATGGTATCACATCCATTTAACCCCAAACCACTTACTGCCTCTAATCCATGCAATAATCCACCCCATTTTATCAAAACCACTTTTGCCCTCCGCGACATAATTCAAATTTCTGCTTGGTTCCGCCTTCGGAACCTTTCCCTCTGCACCTTCTCCTCCTCTACAAAATGCCTTCCAACCACCCAAAACCCCTAAAAATGCAGTCAAGCCTGCTCCCGCATGATTTTTACTAAAGGTTTGTGTTTTGTGCAGGTTTTTCATGGCAGAAAGGGTCCAAAATGCCCTCCTATAGTCCATAAAAGATGGATGAAACCTTGGGTGAGGACCCAAGAGTCTTAATCCAGAATTGGGGAGATCAGAGGCCTTCTCAAGGTTTTTTCAACAATGAAGCATGCTCATCGATGAATCATAAACCCTCCAGCTACAAAAAGCAGCCTCCCCTGCACACAAAAGACATAAACAGTTAAGAAACAATAAAGGAAGAAATAAAAAGAGTTAAATGGCTAATGCTAATTAATGTACAAAACAAAAGGATTAGCCAATTAAGAACAAAATATTAAAGAAAAGACAGATTGATAAAGGTCAAAGGAAATAAAGAATATAGTAGAAATATGAAAAGGTAAAAGCAAAGGATCGAAAGAAACAAGTCAAAAATCAAAGGAACAAAACAGAAAGATCAAACAGATTAAAGAAAAAATAATAAAGAGCAGAGAGCAACGCATAAAGAAAGAGTTTAAGGCTTAAGATAGATATTAAAGATAAAACAAAGGATATATTAACCTAAGACAAATTCGAATGACTTAGCTCACAAGAGTTATTCCTCTCAGAGATATTTTTAGCCACCTAATTGTTTTGTTTCCTTCAAAAATAATTAGGTAGTTATTGAGATGAGTCAGAGATATTTTATCTGTCAAAAAATTATTGTAAAAATTATGAATAGGCCTTAAAGTCCACATATTTACCTATTTTTACTTAGAAGTTAAGATATAAGTTATTAAAATAGAGAAGTAGCTGCAGATATCCCTGCCTTGAGCCTTGCATGGTCTTCAAGGTTAGGAATTAATTAAATCTGTAATAAATGAAACTCAAACCCTAAATTAAATTCACCTCCTCATTTGCAGCATAAATACTGCATTTGAAGTCATTATCTTGTTAGCATTTGATGTCTCTTTGAAGTAATACATAGTCTCTTGGAAGTTGAAAAGGAATTGAAGTCTTGGAACTTGTGGATGTCTTGATTTGTTTGTTGATGGAGGAGGCTAGATCACTTGATCCTTGAGCTTGGTTGTTGGTGAAGTGATTCTAATCTCTTATTGTTATTTCTTGTTTTCATTATGTTTCCATCTTTCTATGTAGCAATAGAATAAAAGTTTTAGGCTAAGAAATGCCTTTTGAAAGCACCTTAGTTCTGTTTACTCTTCACTGCCTTAATGTTTTCTTCTGCTAGGACATTTTAGAGAATTATTAATTGTTCTCTGGACCCCCTAAGCCTGTTTATTTCATAAATAATTGAATATAGTTGGGATCAAGAATGATTTATGGTTTTCCCTGCTTATTTTCTACCACTTAAACACTATTTTTGAAGTCTCTCTCTAAAGTACCATTCTTTAAAGTCTGCCAAAGAGGTTTTGTTTTGATAATACCCTTTGTACTTGCTTAACTGATTGTTTTAGAGATCCTCATAATTATGATCAGGGATGTTTAGGAGTTCCCTCTTCTTTGATTACAGTTATATGTGTGTCTGAAGTGTTTTCTGTCCTTGAAGGTGAAATTACTAGAAGTTAAATGAGTTTCTCTCCTTCTATATTTCATTGGAAAAGTTTGTCTTGAGTTATTATTTGCTGAAGTTTGGATTGTAGAATTTATGGTTTGCCATGTCTATTGATTGCCTCTTCAATTTTTGGGATATTTAAGTCCCTTTGTTGAGAAGTGCATATGATAAAGGATCCTTAATTTCCCTTTACCCTACTTTTCATTCTTACAATTGGTGTCCTTCTCATTACCCTTAAAGCTTGAAAGATCCACTGGCCAAGTTAGATTTTCCATATGATACTCCCTGATCCATTGATGAAATTATCATGTCTTCCATTTGATTCCATTGCCCAATGACTTAGATATTTCCTCATTCTACCTATTCTTCTTGATCATCATACCCAAAAAAAACAAACAACAAAACCTCACACTTAATAACTAGCCTAAAATCAACCCTAGAGAGCAAACAAGTTCATATCCTTTGAAAAAAAATAGAGAGATCCCTCTCCGAGTCTAGGAAGGCTAGATCCTAGGGCTCCAAAGACTGGTTCCATGTTTCCTTGTCATTTGGTATACCAATCTGCCAATTCACGAGACACAAAAATTCTGGCGATCATGGTGGGACCTTCTAAGTAAATTCATGCTTGAATATCCCTTAAAACATTCAGAAACCCTTGAAAAATAGTATCTAGTGGAATTTTCCACCTCATCACCATAACCAACATTCTGGCGATCACAGTGGGACCTTCTGAGTCAATGAAAAAATAAGTACACCTTAGGACTCTAGAAACCATTATTAATCATAGAAAACTCAGTTGATGGCCATAGAGTAGACTTTTTTTATTTCACCATCTTAGCTAAATGATGATTCATCTGTATAAAACTCTTACAAACCTTAGAACTACAGAAAAGAAACTTAGAAAACCCCCAAAATATCTCTAGATTGGTTTTTTGTTAATTATTGGTGGTGGACCATACACATTTACCTTCAAACAGCTAAACATTTCCACCTGGCGACTCCACTAGCCCTAGTAGGCCTATTACTTTACTGGTTCTCTTTAGACTCTCTTAGGATTGTATTAAACCAACCCTAAAGAAGTTTAGAATCCTAGTCCCATATTTTAGAAGTTTACTAAACACTATGAGAGGTTAACCTTCTGAAAACAGTCATAAAATTTTCACCCTCTCCAAGTTTTGAGTTTTAAATCTGACTTCACATAGGATCAATACCAGATCTCATCCAGACCCTAATCCTCCTATTATAGTTGATGATCCAGAAAAGATTTTTTGGAAAACTTCTAGAGCTGGAAATTTAACTACTGATAGGACTATCCAAAGAACAAGATCTGTCCTTGAAAACTTTACAGTCTTGAAAGATTCTCACTTTGACTTATAGTATTCAAAGAAATTGTTTAAAACCAAGTCACACAGTGATATTGACCAATTTTTCCTTGAGCCCACAATTTTGCAGCAGAATCTCAGTAGAGAAGCATCTCCTTCCACTCCTCCTAATTTTCAGCTTCTCCACCACTTCAACTCTTTACATAAAAAATATGCTCATAATCAGTTTGCTGGTCCAAGTACTTCCACAACACTCATCCACACATCCACTGTTCAAAATACTCCGTTTGATTCCACTTTCCCTTACACAAATCCACCTCTTGTAAATCTCCCATTTATTCCTATCATGGCAACATGGTATGCCCCATTAGTATTACCACAACCTCTGGTTCCTTTGCTGAATGATTATCAATCCAAAATTCCCCATTTCACTGGAACTAAATCTACTACTACCCAACAGCATGTAGATAAAATGGATGATGCCTTCGATTACATGGAAATAGAATAAGAGACCATTAAGATGAGAATATTTGCCCAAAGTTTAGGAGGAGAAGCCAAGAAATGGTTTAAAGGCTTAACTCCTAATAGCATAAATGATCTCCCTTCTTTATACCAAAAATTCATAAACCAATGGGAAATTAAAAATAACCCTCTCAAAATCCTTTCATAATATAGCAACCTTAGAAGAAATACTTGGCAAAGTGTCCAAGATTACTGCACTAGATTCAATAGTTTTTACAATTCACTTCCCCCAAACATGAAGCCTCCATTAGGCTGAGCTTTAGAAAAATTTCCATAGGGCTTTGACCCAAATATGGCCTATCAACTAAGAGAAAGAGACCCCTTAACTTTATAAGATATGCAGAGGGGAGCTATAAGTGTAGAAGCAAATCTAATTGAGAAATGAGCTAGGTTGAAATCAGAAAAAAAGATTTACATACAAAGATGAAACAATGGCGTCAACCTCATCATCTGATGCCAAAATTGATAACTTAGTAAGGGTAATGGAAAGAATGTTGGAGGAGATAAAATTAACTGATAGAGTACCTTCTAGAGAGAACCAATGGAATCCCCAAAACAAAAATAGAAATCCAAATTTCAGAAGAGATCCTATTCAAAATAGACAAAGAGATATTGACCAACAAATTAGGCCTCCTTTCAAAGAAAACTATGTAAATAAAGAAGAAGAAAGGGAGATAGAAAGGTTGGAAGAAATCCATGTGAATTTGATAGGATCTGACAGTGAGGGTGATGCTTTCATCACTGAAGAAGAACAAGGATTCTTCTCCTCAAAACAAACTAAAAACAATCATGAGGATTCTGAAGATTGCCAATTGGGGTTTGAAAATTCTATAATGGAGGTCCACAGAAAATATGATCTTAGAAGAAAAAGGAACAAAGATACCTCCAAGAATAAAAACACAGAAACTGTTATTAGGAATACCTCAGAAAATATTCCTAAAAAGACAACAAACAGTTCTTACACTATGGCTAAGAAGACTGAGTTTAACAAAGGCAAAACCAGTCAGCCAAGTGTTGACCCAAGCTGTCCTATTACTTCTGCTAGTGGCCCTCTGAAAACTGCCCAAAATAATAGTCCTAATAAAACTTAGCAAATCAGGATTGCTGAAAAGACTATTTTTGAAAAATCAGATATAAATATGTCAAAAACACTAGCCCCTTTCAGCCTTGAGGGAGAAATTGCCAAGATCAAAATTAGCATACCCTTAACTAAACTAGTAACTCAGGATGTATATAAAAATCAAGTGTTGAAATCTTTGAATATAGGCAATGATACTAATACTTTGAACTTGACAGATGATAAACCAGAATTGTTGTTTGGTCCTAAAGTAGAAGGAAAATACCAAGAAGGAATCATCCCTCCATTCTATGTCAGCTTAAATATACATGATAAGATCTCACACAATGCCATGCTAGACTCTGGTGCATCTCAAAATCTCATGCCAAAAGTAGTGATGGAGAGATTAGGCCTACAAATTACCAAACCTTACAAATACATGTATTCCTTTGATTCAAGCAGAGTCAAATGTTTGGGTATGATCAAGGATTTATGTGTCAATCTAGCACAAATTCCTGATAAGGGTCTAGTTATGGACATAGTTGTTGCCGACATTCCCCCAAAGTATGGAATGCTTTTATCCAGACCATAGGGAGCCAAAATTTAGGGGAGCCTTCAAATGGACATGTCTTATGCTACCATTCCAGTCTTTAGCTAGATAAGGAGGTTATATAGGGAATCTCATATGAAATATATGGTAAGCAACATAGATAGGCCCAACAACACTCTTGTTTATTCCATTCATTCAAATCTTGATTCATTTATCTTGTTCAATGAAGAGTAAATCAACACACAAGAAAATAAAAATAAAAAGGAGTTAAGCCCACTTGAACAACCAAATCTACCCTCAAATGAAAAACATAACAACTCAAACTTTAGCAGCCTTGAACAAAAAAATGATAGTGAGCAGGAGATAGAAACACTTTGGACAATGAGCTTTGATGGCGCTTGTAGCAAAGCTGGTTCTGGAGCTGGTGTATGGATACATAATACAAACAAAGGACATTCCTACAAACTTGATTTCCAATGCACTAATAACATTGCAAAATATGAAGCTCTCCTTCTTGGTGTACATTTGCTCAAATATTTAGGAACCAAGAAAATATCAGTCCAAGGAGATTCAGAGTTGATTATTAGGAAAATAAAATGGGAGTATTCAACCAAAAAACCAATATTAAGAGAATATAGGAACATTGCCCTAGATCTCCTGAAAACTTTTGAAAAATATGAACTCACTTTCATCCCTAGAGCTCAAAATAACATTGCAAATGAGCTTGCCTTTGCTGCTAGCAATTGTCAAATACCTCAGGTAAATGAAATGTTCACTGTTAAAGTAAAAAATAGGCCTATAGTCCCTGACAGTGAAAACTATTGGCGAATGTTTGAGGGAGATAAACACATTGATGATTTCCTGCAATCTGAAAATAATTTTTCTATACCAACTCCCAGTTCAAGTCATAAACAAAACTGTTTTGATGACAAACAAATCCCTGAAATAGAGCTACCCTCTACTGCCGATATAAACCAATTTGAACATCTTTATAAAGTAGAATTACTTGAAAACATAGATCAAAAGGACCTTGAGGTTTTAAAATGCAAAAATGATTCAATACCAAGGGGTCTTACACCATTATAAGAGCTTTTTGACTTCAATGATGTAGCTAAAAAACCAAATATGGAGCCTACAAAAACCAATGTAGAGGAACATAACATAGGCAACATGAATGAACCCAAAATGATCAAGTTATCTAGCATTCTTCCTACTCATATCAAACAAGAATATATTGAACTTTTCAAAGAGTTTGGAGATGTGTTTGCATGGGGATACAAATATCTGAAATCATATGATACTAGCATTATTCAACAAAAAATTCCTCTTAATGAAAATCAAAAACCTTTCAAACAAAAATTAAGAAGGATAAACCCTGTTTTATTACCTTTAGTTGAGAAAGATATCAAAAATATGTATGATGCTAGGATTATAGTTCCCCTTAGATATTCATAGTGGGTTTCCAACCTTGTATCTATTAGGAAGAAGACCAGGGAAATTAGGCTTTGCATTGACTTTAGAAATCTAAGAAAATCCTCCCTGAAAGATAATTACCCCTTGCCTAAAATGGATCACATACTCCAAAAGGTGGTTGGATCTAAGAGAATATTACTCTTGGATGGTTTTTCAGGCTACAACCAAGTGCTAGTACTCCCAAGTGATCAACACAAAACTACTTTCACCACACCTTGGGGTACATTCATGTATGTTAAAATGCCATTTGGTTTAATGAATGCAGGGGCCACATTCCAAAGGGCTACAGATATATATTTTTCAGAAGATATAGGCTATTTAATAATCATCTACCTTGATGACATCACTGTTTTCTCCAAAACTGACAAAGAACACTTAGTCCATTTAAGAAACGTTTTTGAGAAATGCAGGAAATATGGATTATCTTTGAATCCCAATAAAACACTCTTTGGACTCCAAGAAAGAAAGCTCCTAGGCCACATAATCTCTAAAGAAGGAATCAAAGTAGATCCCAAAATGATTGAAGGCATATTGAAAATCAGCCATCCTAGAAACCTCAAATAATTGCAATCTTTCATTGGGAAGATCAACTTTTTGAGAAGGTTCATCCCTAACCTTGCTGAACTTTTGAGGAATATCACAAACATGCTAAAAAAGGAAAAATTAGTAAAATGGACCTTAGAATCCAAACAGTCATTTAAACTGGTAAAACAAGCTCTCACTCAAACACCAGTTCTTATCAGTCCTAATTTCACCAAGGATTTCTACATTTTTTCATTTGCATCTGAGCATACCATAGCTGCAATGTTGTTGCAAAAGAATAACATGGGCCAAGAACAACCAATATCCTTCTTCAGTAGGGCCTTAAGAGATGCTCCACTCAAATATAACATCATAGATAAAAAACCCTTAACCTTGATAAAAGCATTGAAAGATTTCTGAGTCTTCATTCTACACTCACATATCATTGCTTTTGTCCCACATACAGTTGCCAAGGACATTCTAAATCAAGACCCTGATGGTAAAGGGGAAAATAGATTGCTATCATTTTAGAGTATGATTTATAAATCATGCCTACCAAACTGATTAGAGGTCAAGGATTAGCAAAACTCATGGCAGAATCAAATTTCCAAGCATTAGATATGAACATGGTTGATGTTTTGGAAGAACAGGAAGAATTCACTGCTCCATACATTGAAGAAAAATTTCTGAATTCATCTTGGTATGCTGATATCATATATGTGCTTCTTTATCTTAATACCCCTCCTTATTTATCAAATACTAAAGCTATATTCTTGAAAAAGAAAGCTTTAAATTACTGCATTTTATATGGACTGTTGTATTGGAAAAATGTTGTTGGCATATTCCTTAAATGTTTGCTTGAGAATAATGCAGGAGAAATCATGCATGAATTACATGAGGGAGAGTGTGGAGGACACCTTTACTGGAAAACAACAACAAACAAGATTCTATAGCTAGCTATTGCTAGCCCACCCTTTTCCATGATACTAAAAAACTAATCATGACTTGTCATAAGTGTCAAATTTTTGATGGCAAGAGAAAGCTCCTACCTTTACCTGTGCATCACTTCAGTATAGAGGCTCCCTTTCAGCAATGGGGTTTAGAATTTATTGGAGAAATTCACCCTACCTCATCTTCCCAACATAAGTGGATCCTTACTACCACAGATTATTTTTCCAAGTGGATAGAGGTCATCGCTTCTAGGAATGCTACTGACTCGGTCATTATTAAGTTCCTTGAGACCAACATATTATCTAGATTTGGTTGTCCTAGAAAGATCATTATAGATAATGTTACCACCTTCAAATCCAAAAGAATGGTTTATTTCTGCTATAAATATCATATCACACTGGGGCATTCCACAACTTACTACCCTTAGGGAAATGGACTTGCGGAATATTCCAACAAAAGCCTGATCAACATTATCAAAAGAGTATTGGAACAAAATCAGAAATCTTGGCATAGTAAGCTAATTCATGCTTTATGGACTGACAGAATAACCACCAAGAAACCAATCAATATGTCTCCCTATCAAGTGGTATATGGCATGGATGCAGTATTCCCAACATCTTTAGGAGTTCTAGTCATGAAACTCCTCCAAGAAGTGCAGTCAGAAGTAAATGACATGCAGAGAAGGCTGAATCAAACTATTCATTTACATCAGTCAAGAGAGGAGGTTTATAAAAGAACACAAGTATTACAAGAGGGCATCAAGAAGACCTTTTATAGAAGAACTAAAGCTAATAATTTCCAAGTTGGAGACACAGTTTTAAAATGGGATTCTAGAAGGGAAGAAAAAGGTAAGCATGGTAAGTTTGAGAATTTGTGGAAAGGGCCTTATATCATTCATTCAATCAGGGGTCATAATGCTTTATTTTTACAAGGGTTGAATGGAGAAGAGTCATTTGGAGGTCCTGTCAATGGCAGGATGCTCAAACACCATTTCTGTCAATAATCTTAGCTTCAAAATTTTCATTCATTATGCATAAACATTGCATGAGAAAATATTGAGAACAAAAATACAAAAACAATGAAAGAAAAGAAAAAGAGGGCAAATTAAAAAAGAGGTATAGCCCCATACCCAAAAAACAGTACTATTGAAAGTGTGTACGACTAATGCCACTACTTATTCAAAATGATATCCTGTTAAGTCATCTAGCCTAAGCATGGCTGAACATGCTTTACTTTATGTTGGTAAGTTAGTGAAAATAATGATTGTCAAGATTATTTCAAACTTGACTTATCAAGAGAAATAGATTAGGGAATATAAGATACTAATTCCACATGCTCAAAACAGAACAAAGAGAAAGATAAGGATGCATTACAAATGATAGATCACATCCTTATATTTCTAAGTTACTTTTATGCAAAATAATTATTGTGTGCAGCTTGTTCCAATGCCACAACCATGGTAAGTCAGACTGCCTAATCCTGATTTGAACCATGTTTTAAATTTCATGTCAATAGTTTAGAGAATCAGGACTGCCAAACAGTTTAATCTTGGCCATTAAATAGTTCAGGTAGAGAATAAAAGAGTTCACTAGTTTAATCTGAACTCTTGGAAGCAATAACGATAGAAGTAGATAGTTTATTTGTGTTGTCAAAAATAAAAATTTCAAGAGTTTTCCAGTTCAAGTGCACTTAAAGAAGAAAAAAATGTTAGGAAAAGTAAGATGGGTAGGTAGAAAAGCTGTTGAAAAAATCACATGTTGAAGATTATTGAGATTCTCACTTCAAAAGAATTATCAACAAGTGAAAAGAAAGAAGAAAATCTGCCCAATGGAAAGGACACTCGTCTGTTGAAACTCAGAGATTGATAAAATGAAAGCTCTGGACACCTCCAAAAGGAAGCTGCCCTCCCCAAGTGGAGCCATTGTTAGTCATCAGTAATTTTTGATGATATCAAAAGATGACTAAATTATGATCCTAGAAATATTGTGAGATCTAGAAATCTCACTGCCTTCATTATCCTAAGATAAACTATTTTCACTATATTTTCCTCTCTCTGCCTCCTAAAAGGTCTACCCCACTGCTACAAAAAAGGGAATTTTCTCATTTAGGACTATTCGCCTCATTTCATTTCCTCACTATCACTCTCATTCATAACCCTCTTCCTCTAAAAATCCCTTTTTTCCTTTATCTCAAAACCCACTTCAATCCCCTTCATTTCATCATTTTTCATTTAAACATATTAAACAATGTAAAAACCCTCTTTTTACATGTTTAAAACTAAATTTTATCCTATCAGGTCCTTTTAAATTATACATAAAACCCTTTTTATGTATAAAACCCACTCTTTGTATAAATCAGTGCTTAAGCCCCTCTCTGCTTAAGCCCCAACCCCCTTTGTTTGCATAGAACCTCGGATTCTGCTTATTCATTAGCCCCTTCCTCGTTTTAATAAAAATCTGCCCCTTCTGTTTTAATTAAACCCCCAAAACCTTATTTTAAATACCCCTTAACCTTTGAAATATTAAAAGGCAGGCCTGCTTTCCATCACCCCTCATTTCATTTCACCGAGTCATCTCCACCGTTGATCGGGATCTGTTCCCCCGATCCAACGACTATCGCATCCTCGACCTTGCCCCATATTGTTATGACCCCACGCTACCCGACAAATATCTCCACGTCACCTTGCCCTAGGTTCCACCTTCCACTACCCCCTGACCCCATTCACATTGCACCACCTTTCCCTAGGCTCCACCTCCCAAATCTGCTCACCGCTCTTCTAATCATTCCACACCGTCGATCTCATTACCTGAGATCCAACGGCCTAGAATGCATATCGTGTAAAAAGTTGCGATGGGTTTGATGATTCACAACTTGCACAAAATATGTAGTTTTTTGCCTGCCACATGGTATTTTCTCTATGGTATCGAGTAAATTTCACCCCAAACCACTTACTACATCTAATCCACACGATAAACCACCTTGGTTTATCAGAACCACTTTTTCCCTCCGCGCCATAATTCAAATTTCCGCCTGGTTCTGCCTTCGAAACCCTTCCCTCTGCACCTTCTCCTCCTCTGCAAAACGCCTTCCGACCACCCGAAACCCCTGAAAACACAGTCAAGCCTATTCCCACATGATTTTTACTAGAGTTTTGTGTTTTGTGTAGGCTTTTCATGGCATAAAGGGTCCAAAATGCCCTCCTACAGTCCATAAAAGATGGATGAAACCTTGGGTGACGATCCAAGGGTCTTAATCAAGAATTGGGGAGATCAGAGGCCTTCTCATGGTTTGATCGACGAAGAAGCATGCTCATCGATGAATCATAAACTCTCCAGCTACAAAGAGCGGCCTCCCCTATACAGAAAAGACACAAATAGTCAAGAAACAACAAAGGAAGAGAGAAGAAGAGTTAAAGGGCTAATCCTAATTAATGGACAAAAAAAATGAGTAGCCAATTAAAAAAAAAAGATTAAAGAAAAGACAGATTGATAAAGGACAAAGGAAAGAAAGAAGATAGTAGAAATATGAAAAGGTAAAAGCAAAGGATCAAAAGAAATAAGTCAAAAATCAAAGGAACAAAACAGAAAGATGAAACAGATTAAAGAAAACAATGATAAAGAGCAGACATCAATGCATAAAGACAAAGTTTATGGCTTAAGACAAAGAGTAAAGATAAAAAAAAGGACAGATTAACCTAAGACAAATTCGAATGAATCAGCTCACAGTCGTTATTCCTCTCAGAGATATTTTTAGCCACCTAAGTGCTTTGTTTCCTTCAAAAAGCATTAGGCAGTTATTGAGCCGAGTCAGATATATTTTATCTGTCAAACAGTTACTATAAAAATTATAAATAAGCCTTAAAGTCAACATATTCACCTATTTTTCCTTAGAAGTTAAGCTAGAAGTTATTAAAACAGAGAAGTAGCTGCAGATATCCCTACCTTGAGCCTTGCATGGTCTTCAACGTTAGGAATTCATTAAATCTATAATAAATGACACTCAAACCCTTGATTAACTTCACCTCCTCATTTGCAGCATAAATATTGTATCTGAACTCATTATCTTGTTGGCATTTTATGCCTCTTTGAAGTAATACATAGTCTCTTGGAAGTTGAAAAGGAATTGAAGTCTTGGAACTTGTGGATGTCTTGATTTGTTTGTTGATGGAGGAGGCTACATCACTGGATCCCTGAGCTTGGTTGTTGGTGAAGTGCTTCTAATCTGTTATTGTTATTTCCTATTTTCATTATGTTTCCATCTTTCTATGTAGCAGTAGAATAAAAGTTTTAGGCTAAGAAATGTCTTTTGAAAGCACCTTAGTTCTATTTATTCTTCACTACCTTAATTTTTTCTTCTGCTAGGACATTTCAGAGAATTCTTAATTTCTCTCTGGACCCCCTAAGCCTGTTTATTTCATAAATAGTTGAATATAGTTGGTATCAAGCATGATTTACGGTTTTCCCTGCTTACTTGCTGCCTCTTAAACACTGTTTTTGAAGTCTCTCTCTAAAGTACCATTCTTTAAAGTCTGCCAAAGTGGTTTTTTTTTATCATACCCTTTGTACTTTCTTAACTAATTCTTTTAGAGATCCTCATAACTATGATCAAGGATGTTTAGGAGTTCCCTCTTCTCTGATTACAGTTATATGTGTGTCTTAAGTGTTTTCTATCCTTAAAGGTAAAATCACTAGAAGTTAAATGAGTTTGTTGCCTTCTATATTTCATTGGAGAAGTTTGTCTTGAATTATTATTTGGTGAAGTGTGGATTATAGAATTTATGGTTTTCCCTGTCTATTGATTGCCTCTTCATGTTTTGTGATATTTAAGTCCCTTTGTTGAGAAGTACATATGATAAAGGATTCTTAATTTCCCTATACCCTGCTTTTCATTCTTACAATCAGTGTCCATCTCATTACCCTTAAAACTTGAAAGATCCACTGGCCAAGTTAGATTTTCCCTATGATACTCCCCGATCGATTGATGAACTTATCATGACTTCCATTTGACTCCATTTCCCAATGACTTAGAGATTTCCTCATTCTATCTATTTTTCTTGATCATCATACCCAACCAAAATAAACAACAAAACCTCACACTTAGTAACTAGCCTAAAATCAACCCTACAGAGAAAACAAGTTCATATCCTTTGCAAAAAAATAAAGAGATCCTTCTCTGAGTCCAGGAAGGCTAGATCCTAGGGCTCCAAAGACTGGTTCCATGTTGCCTTGTCATTTGGTATACCAATCTGCCAAATCACGAGACACCAACACTACCACCAGCCGATCCATGAAATTTATATTACAGTTATATATTTTTAACATTATTCAGTTATATATTATTGTACTTAATTTACATGTCGGTGATCATTATGATGTGCATATTGTTAGGTCATGTTAGATATGTTCATTTAATGTTTAGGTTGCAGATAGATGTGTATATGTGATAGCATGAGTTATTTGACATGAGATGTATATTTGATGTTTGTGTTGTGATAATGTTAATATGATGTTTGTACAATGGTTATCATGATCGTGATGATGTTTATTAATTAATTTAATATTAAATGACCATGATATTTATTAAATATTATGTCGTGATTGTAATTGTAATTGAAATTTTAATTGTATGTAAAATTGTAAAATTGTATTTGTATTTGTAATTGTAATTTTAACAGTAATTTTCTATAAAATATTTAATGTAAATTTTTAATTTTAATTGTAATATTTAATTGTATTTGTATGTAAAATATTTGTAAATTTTTAATTGTAATTGTAAATGTAATTCTATGTAAAATTAAAATTGTAATTGTAATTGTAATTGTAGTTTTAAATGTAATTGTATAAATATTTGTAAAATTTTAATTGTATTAATGTGAAATGATTTTATTAAAATATTTAAATCTACAAATTTGCAAATAATTGTAAAATAACAAATCTAGAATAATACGAATTTTTGCAACATAATAAAATCTAGAAAATAATGAAAATAAATTCATGTACTTTAGAATTATCATTATTTTATTATGATATTACATACAAAAAAAAGAACTTTATACAGTCTGGTGTGCTTATCATCATAACACGCAACATTGCATCATATTACTCAAACGCACTGGTGCTTCACAACTCTTCTGCACCGGTCACGAATAAACGCAAATAAAAAAAGCGCAACTCTATTTTCTTTAAATGAAAAAAAAACGACAATTTGAAAAATGAGCGGAAAAATATTTTCGAAAATCTAATTTCATAAAATAATTCTTTAAATACTAAACACTTTTCATTATTTGACTATTTTTGCTAAAATTTCCAACCAGATATTTGCAAGAGACAGACTTGGAGCAAGAGAGCACGAAAGCACCGTGGAGCAGCGAAATGCGTTCCAACAGAAGTATTCAAACAATCAGAAACCAAACTTCTAGTGATTCAAACCCTGTATCATAGAATTTCAAACCATCTCGTGATTAAATTTGATTATTTTTTTAATTTTTTCTGCATTTTTTTTTACTTTTTCTGCAGTTTTATCCATTTTTACCCTAAACCCTTCATTTTTTTTTTTGGCCTTTCTTCTCACTGTTTCTGTGATTTTAGAATTAGGTTTTTTCATTTTATAATAACATCCAACCCACAGGATGACTTGCATAGTCGGATCCCAATCCATCCGGCCATTGCATGATTTTTTGGAAAAAAAGAAATTTTCTTTATCAGTGTTCCCTGCATACCCTATCGCACCGGTGCGCTGTATTATTCAGTGCACCGTGCAATTACTGTGTAATAAAAAAATTGGAAACAATTTTTCTAAATCAATGCGCCATATCTGAAATAGGGCATCGGTGCTCCATTTTACGAGGATAGCATCGTACGGTCTATTACACTATTTTTACGGTGCGTTTATAATACCCCATGCACCATATGGTCTATTAGACTATTTTTCTATGTGTTTTTAATACCACCACGCACTGCCCGTGGTGCGTACCTCATGAAAGGCGCACCGGTATCTTGAGATTTATTTTATACGTGAAAAGTTGAGAATTTATTTATAAATATATTAATGAATAAGTACAAGTTTTAGATTGATAAAGAAATGACTGAAAAAAGATCAAGTAATAAAAATACCGATAACACATCAAGAAAAGCAAAAAAGGTAAGTTTTTTTTAAATTATTTATAAAAAATATTATGTTTGAACTATATGTAAGTTTAATTAATATGTATTGTTTACTATGTATCATGTAGAGCCACAAAATGACGAAGCTCGATATGATTATTTCTGATCTAGGACAAGAAGAGCGTAAAAGCTTAATGGAAAAATTGCAAAACGATAAATCAGGTGAATGAAAAAATACTATCGATCCAATATGAGTTTCTTTTTTTAATTATCATTAATAATATAATTAAAATTATTAGATAACATGTGTCAAACAATATATTAATTCACATCTGTTTAATATGCTACAGGGACCAACAACTCAGAAAATGAATGTTGTTCTAAGAAAAGAAAAAAATAGAACATGCAAATGAAAATGAATTGCTCCTTAGGTCATCTGAAGTGGTGCTGGAAGTTAACGAAAGGGGGAAAAATTTTTACAAAAGTTTGAGGGATCTAGTGGAATGAATGTATAGACATTATTTCCACTTACAATACAAAAATCAATCCAATGATTCCAAGAACCAAACTTTATCTAAACTGCAGGAAGAGTTTCCAGAGAATTGGTTAATGAAACATGTCAGACTTTTAATAGCAAAAATGTACAATAAAAAAAAGAAGGAATGAAAAAGTAATATTCCTTTAAATGTTTGTCTAGAATTATTTATAAATATCACTTTTGTTATATTTACTTTTCATATATCAATATAAAAATTACATATTTTATTATCATGTTACATTTTCTAGAAGATTATGAAAATCTCAAAAGATGAACGAGCTGATACTAGAAATATGCCAATAGGAATGTCCAAAAAGATGTACAAGGAGATGGTCAAAGAAATGGACAAAATTGCATCGAAGGAGGAGCCATCTCAAGAACAACGTGCTTCAAATGTAATATGTAATCATTGAATTTTTCGATCATTATGTACAATAAATAAAGAATTTAGCATTAAATATTAATTTTCAAGAATTTTCTTGCAGAAAATAAAAGAAAGTGGAACCCATTCAACACATAAAACATGATGACAAGGAAGAAAAGAGTTGATCTCTAAGTTTGTGAGTAATTTTTACTTCCTTATAACAACTTAACTAGATTTCATTTTTTTATTTTTAAGTTGTTTTACAAAAATAATCATTGAATGTCTTCAAACAGGTGCTAACATACAAAGAAGAACCATCAGACGAATTGATTGAAATTGGGTTAAATATGGGTTGTGAGTATATGTTGGCATATCAAAAATTAATTGTGGAATTTGTAAGCACTATCGATCTTGTTTTACTTAGCTCCGTCTATAATTAATAGAACAAAAACATATTTTATGTTAAATATATGATTTTTTATGGGGTATAAAACTTGCAGGAAACAAAGTATGGAACTGTGCCAACAGATGAAATTTTGAAAGATGGCATGGTACATGGTTTTGAAATAATGTGTATAGTTTATGAGTCAATTGTTGCTATGGTACGTCATTTTTCTTTTCGATTTACGTTGATGTATATTATTTAATATTGCAATTTTCATTATTCTCACCAATGTATATACACTCATTTTAGTTTATTTTTATGTTTGCAGATGGAAGGTGAAGAAGAAGAAAACAATCAACTCCATGAACAAAACATTACTAAAAATAACCCCATTCATGTAAGTAGCTCTAGCAGTGACAACAGTTCAAGCGAAGAATGATGATCACTATGTTTGGATATCAAATCATGGCATTTTATTTTTTGAAATATATGTCTGTGAAATCAGACATTTTGTTTAATGTAATGGACATAATGTCCCAATTGAAAGACAAAGGGATACCAATAACTGTCCCATTTTGTATGATAAAGACTATCTTATATATATATATATATATATATATATATATATATATATATATATATATATATATATATATATATATATATATATAATCATAAAATATGTTTTAATTTATTCTATTGCGTTCTCCATTGTCGTTCTCAAATGCACTAATAAAAATTTACTTGAGATGAATATTGTTATAAGATATATATGTGTTGACTTTTGATGAATAATGAATTTTAGAAAACCACAATAATTATGATATGATATCACAAATTAATCCAAACATCACATTCAAATGCATTAATAAAAATGTAATTAATATGGATATTGTTAAAAGATGTGTCGACTTTTGATGAATAATGAATTTAAAACAATCACAATAATTGGACTGTCACAGGTCGATGTTTCTAAAAAATACAACATGAAAACTGGTGCGTGTCAATAACTGTACACCGGTGCGTTTATGTGTCTATATGCACCGGTGCCATTGTACGATCTATGGGTACCGCACAAATACCGATACCAGTTATACATGTCCATGCGTTTGTGTGATACTGCACACCAGGGTGTTTACATATCTATAAGCACCGGTGCATTTTTACGATCTATGGGCACCGCATGAATACTGATACCAATTATAAATCTCGATTCCTTTCTGTGATATGGTGCACCAGTGCATTTATATAAGTATACGCACCAGTGCGTTGATACGACCTATGGGCACCACACAAATCCAAAGACCAATTATAACGGCCCCATGCGTTGTATGACCAACACTACGCCCGCTGCAGTTTTACACCTAAACATCCCGGTGCATTGGATTGAGACCGCCCCGGGGCGCCGTCTACATGTACGCACTGGTGTGTTAAAGCCAGAGTAGCGCGCCGATGAAAAAAACATCTGTAATAACCTCTGACTGCCCATTTTTTTAGTTGTGTTTAATTTTAGTTAAAAGCTCCATCAAAACCTCCATAACCATAAATGGATGTTGTAGCGAATGTTTTTTTTGACAATTTTGGCCAATTTTATAACACTAAAAACCTCCTTTATAACCTCCGCTAGAGGGTATTTTCCTTGTAGTGTTAAAGGATTACATCCAACATGAGGTTCGCCTTTGGGAACCTGATTCATTGGAGAAGGAATTTAGGTTGGCAAGAAAAATTGAAAGGAAAATCATGGCAAGAAGGGATCCTACCACTCACAACTACAAAAATGGAAGTGTTGCTACTCCTAGACTTCCACAACCTACAAGGTTGACACCACAGCAATTGGAAGAAAAAATGGCAAAAGGGCTTTGTTGTAATTTTGATAGAAAATACACTAAAGGTCATAAGTGTGTTGAGAAGAAATGATTTTACATAGATTGTGAAGAAGAGGAGGAAAAGGAAGAAGAAAATTCAAGAGAAGAGGATATACACTAGGAACCAACCCTAGAGGAAGAAGAAATGACTCTTACCATATCCTATAATGCATTGGCAGGAATTACCCCTCCTCAAACTCTCAATATACAAGGACATATCAAGAAGGAAAATGTAATAATGTCGATTGATTCAGGTAGTGCCCATAATTTTATTCATCGTAAGGTAACCAAGTAATTGAATTTCTTCCTATACCTAGCAGCAAAGGTTCAAGTGATGGTTGCAAATGGAGGAACTATAAATTTCTCTGGAAAGTGCCATAATATAAAGCTAACCATGGGGGAATATGTATTGAATAGTCTAATTCTCTACATTCTAATAGGTTGTGTTGATGTTGTACTAGGAGTACAATGGTTACAATCTTTGGGGACGGTAGCTTTAAATTTTCAATAATTTTTTTTGAATTTTTTTTCGGAAGGAAAGTAAGTTGAATTACGGGGTATCACAAGGAAGCTTGGAAATATAATCAGCTATAATGTCATGAAAAATATTCTAAAGAAAGAAAAAAGAGGCATAATTGCACAATTATTCTCACTAGAGGTTCAAACATCAAAATCATATATTTTTCAAAATCTCCAAAAAGTATTGGACAATCATTCCAAGGTATTCGATACTCCCAAAGGACTCCCACCTATTCACAATCATGATCATGCTATTCATTTGATTCCAGGAAATTTTCATCTAAACCACAGGCCTTAGAGATATCCTTATGCTCAAAAGAGTGAGATTGAATGTATGATTGCAGAAATGCTAGAGGATGGTATAATTCAACCTAGTCAAAGTTATTTATCTACTCTAGTAGTATTGGTGCATAAGAAGGATGGATCATGGGGTATGTTTCTTGATTATAGGGACCTAAAGAAGCTCACTATTAAATATAAATTTCCCATCCCCATCATTGATGAATCATTTGATGAATTACATGGAAAAATTCACTTAACGAAGCTCGATCTTCATTCTAGATATCATATGTTTATTAGCGGTTGTCATTGATGTCAACCTAGGTAGCACCAGGGGCTACCCCAATATTGCATGGGAATTTTGACCTACCAAATTACTATATTGTGGCTAAATAATTATTTTGATGGTTTCTTCTTGTCGAGATGTTTCCATTGATATATTGCACGCCACGTAATTCTTCACAGTTTGAGAGATATTCATGTTTGAAGTTTGTAACCCTAGTTAGTGGGCTAAAACCCCATGGGTTTGTGGCATGGGTCATTGAAAAGTCATTGTTAGTATGAATCTTTTGTCGAAGCGTACGAAAAAAGACCACTTTAGCTATGCATAACTTATAGCCCTAACAGCAAATAAGGCTGCCAATATCTTCAGATCTGCAGTTATTTGTTTAAAATAATTGCTACAAACATACAGATCTATACATGAAAAGACATTAAGCAGTAAAAAGAAGATTTTGCTCCATACATCCAATAGACAAGGCAAGAACCATATATTGAAATAATTTTTTATATTAAGGGGCACTTGGGAGGAAAACAAGAAGGTGTATCCAATTCTCCTCAATGGGATGGGTTCTTGGAAGTCCTCAGTGCTTCAGATCTAGCATTTCTCTCTCTTGTTGGTGTAGAAAACCCAGACTAAGATAGAACTCAAAGGGAGCTCACACAGCAAATAATGGTGATGAAGAATGTGACCAAGTGTATAGATGCAGAGTGATCTAATAGGCAACAAAAGGTGAAGAATGGTAGGAAAAACCCTCCTATTTATAACAAAATATTGGGTCATTCTAGATCTTGGTGCATGATTAAAATAATATTAACCAAATATAGATCCACCTTTTATGGAATATTTTATTATATTTGTTGGAGGGAAAAGTTATTTGACTTGGGTCAAATCCATTTATTTGTAAATAATAAATAAATAAATGATTTATTTATTATTTTAAGGAAGTGGTTGAATGATAATTAAATAAATAATGATTTATTTAATTATTTATAAATGATTTGGTCATATTTAACAAGGAATATTATTTAATATGAGATTTAAATAATTATTCCTAGAAAATAATAAGATAAATAAAGATTTATCTAATTAATTTCCTTGTTTTGGGTTAAACATGACTAGGAATAATAATTAAATTATGGTTTAATTAATTATTCCATGAGGAAAATCAAACAAATATAGGTTTGTTTAATATTTTCCTTTGGGGTTTCCTAATTAGACCATAAACAACCTAATAAATGTGTTTTATTAAGTTATTTCACATAGTGAAAGCAATTTTACTTAGGGTAAAATTGGACTTACATGGTGTACTTGGGTCCATCTAATGAGAATAGGTTAGATGACCAAAAAATGGTGTAACAGATTTCCCCCCAGCGTGCAAGTGTTAGGAGCAAATCGTATGACCGAAGTACGTTGTAAGAACTCAATCACTAGACATCAAGAGGGAAGTCAGAGAGAGAAAGGTAAGGTAGACTAGTGTGCTGAAGAACTAGACCCTGAGGAGACGAGACTCGCAGGTGCAACAAGTCTCTTTTTATGAGAGGGTACCTGTGCTAAAGGTGGCGGGGGAGGCATACCTATGCCCGCCGAGACAAAGTACAAAGAATAAGGCGCCCGGAAAACCACGGAACGCAATAATGGAACAAGTAGTGGCGAAAACATGAGCCAGATAAAAATACAATGAAGGATCCCACATACATGCTGTGCCTGGGATAACAGCCAGGACTTATACAATAATATCAGAGTACATGAGATACAAATACAACCCACATGCCCCCTATACGCGGGGGAGGGCTCACAACGTCTGACTGATCCATGCAAATCAACGAGGTGCTGCAAGCAGCTAAGGCCGACATCATCAAATATATGGAGCTGTATCGAAGGCTGCACTAGAGAGGTCATCTGGGCATGTGGGGGGCTACCTGTAGGGCCACCCCCTCATGAGGGTTGAGACATCTCACACACACCCGGGGATCACCAAAGGCTGTTGCTGCATCACTGAACCATCAAGCATACGGATCTCATCATGCTGAAAGGAGCTAGAGAAACAATCAAGTCGAAGGATAATGAGAGAGCCCTTCGCCTGATCCGAGGCACAAAACAAGTGTGGAAGCTGGAACCAAGGTACACCACCCTCTAGACCTGTCTTCTGGAATGAAGAAGTTGATGTCGATAGAAGGAGGTCTGCCATATGTGAGGCAATGAGAAATCCTCAACTAAGGCACGAGAGAAAATAGTCGAGCGACGGATAGACGAATACCAATGATGATGATGGAATGGAGGGGACTGAGTAGCGAATGGATGGCTTCCCTTGCTAGAGAATAAAGAGCATGAATGACATGGCAGCGTCTGACACAATATCATAAGGGATAGGGGATAGTGGGACTGAAGGCCATGATGTGCGACACAAGAGAGAGACCAAGCAATGAAGGATGGAGGACTAGAACGGGGTACAAAGGGACTCAGGATAGACTCCATGAATGCAATGATGACTCAACTTGGATGCTCTAAATAAGGGTGACTCGATGGTGCTGCCACACAGTAAAGGTCCCATGGGGGGCCATAAAACATAAGTACAAGATGGTAACTCACGACGAACATCAACACGAGCATGGATAAGTATGGAGGCGAAATGGTGCCCCTAGTAAGAGTGTTGCAAGTGAAGAAATTCGATGTTGAGGAGGGTTATGGTTGAGGGGCATAGGTGCCCCCAAGCATGTTGTGGTCATGCCAAAATGTATTTAGAAAAAGGGGAATCTAAACACATTTTAATGATGTGGTGTGCCATTTGTTTTCGCTATGGTTATGTAGTTTGAGAAAAGGAATGGAGGATTACCAATCTCTTTTGGTACTGCATATAGGAATCAAATGGACTTTAGGTTTCCGAGTTGGCATACCTGGTGTCACTATCCCAAAGAGAGGATTTGGAGATAATGAACTGATGCTCTCATAGAAAAGCTATAGGTTGGTCAACAACAATGTCTAAGAGACGGGGTTGCTGATGTAAGATGAAGGAACGATAAGGGGTATCATCCCTAGAGTGATCTGAAGTGATATGGGACTCTAGAGGTTCTTCTAAATGTGGAATAATAATGGTACTAAAGTAGGCACGACCAGATACACTAGGAGAGTTGTGGAGAATTGCTTCTCTTGGTCTCTCAAATGTGGGTGCCCCCTTACCCAAACATTGGGTTTCAATGTAATGGCCACAAGGTGTATGTGGTGTGAACGCATGGGTTCGATGTAAGGGGGAGTATATAAAGTCAGGGGTGGGGATTTTTTCCATAATGTCGTCATCGTGATAGACGATGGGGTGACTGGTGGAAGATAGACCACCTGACGCAGCGAAGCTACCTGACTCATCATCATGAGAAGAGAGGTTCACATGCGCATCGTCACAAGGGGTGACAGAAGAGTAAGTAGATAAAGGATCTACCGATGTTGAGCCCAAGGTGATCGCTGAAGGAAGGTCAAGTGAAACAACAGGGGAGGATTCAGAGGGAATGTTCCCCGAGGGTCTCATGGATGATGATAGGTAGAAAATGGTGGATGAAGGCTCTGTCATCTCGACATCATGAGGGGGAATGTTAATGGGAGCAGTCATGTTTGGTAGTTTTGCCGAAGCAAAACGCGCAAATAGGGGAGAGGTGGACTCGTTGCGCTTGGCCTCGAATTGGCGGACCGCGGCTAGAGAGGTGCGGAAGTCCTCGAGGGGAGGACAAAGGTGGGTGTAATGGCCATGGAGATCACACAAAGCACAGGGGTGGTTGGTGTGAATAGTCTTGGGGTTCTTAGTCGTAGTCGTGAAAGGAACAGAGGCTTTCGGGACCGTGAACTCAGGGAATGAGACATTAACCATGGGCTTGAGATGAAGAAATTCAGGACAGGTATGGGTGGCGTGACCGACAACATCACACATAACACACTGGATGGTATGCTTTGGAGGCCGAGGAGGGGCAAGGTTTGTCAAAGCAATATAAGGTTTGGGTTGACCAGGCAAGGTTGGGGCTGGAGGATCAAGGTACCATATGGGGATCCCAAGGGTCAGGTTAGGAAGAGAGAGGGTGGCCAAGACAGGTACCGTGTACACTCCTGGTGGGGGAGCTAGGAACGGTATCTGACCAGAGGGGTAATGGCCAGGTGGGACGGCTCCTAAATGGCTAAGGCTTGGAGGAACCGTTCCAAGAGGGTAAAGAGGCTCATGACTACCAGCTGCAGGTGAAGGGCTAGGAGCAGGTTGCAGAGAGCGCGGTTGCTAACTAGCCGAAGCAGGTTGCTTGAGAGAAGCCTGAGACGATTGCATCATGCAAACATTCAGTGAGCTGGGGTCAGAGATAGGAGGAGGAGGAAGACCAGGGAATGTTCCAAGCAAAGAGGAGTCTTTGTAGATGCCGAGAGAGACACTGGTCAAAGAATCGACAGTTTTCTTATTGGCTACAGAAGAGATGGTCGTCTCAGGGGAGGTCTGAGACTTTGGCTCATGATAAGTCAGCTGGTTGATGGTGACTATCTTTCCATTGTGGGGGAAAGACATCTTGCGAAAAACCGCGGAAGGGACAGTAGACATGGCATAGGTGTAGCTCCACCCCAAGAGAATGTTGTAATCTAGAGGGGCGTCCATGACTTTAATGTCAACGCAAACAGTCTTGCCCGCAAGAGTGATAGGAAAATTATGGAATAGGCCAATGGGCTGGGAGGTGTGGCCATCCCACACTCGAAGGGTGATCGTGGAAGGGGCCAACTCAGGAGATCTGAGTTGCTTCCAAACCGAAGCAGACATCACATAGGTGGATGCCCCCTCATCAATTATACACTGAGAAACGTTAGCATTCCCAATTTTGACTGGGATTTGGAAGGCTACAGAAGCAGGAAGAGGAGGATGTTCAGATTGATGAGCGTCGAAAAAAATAATTTGGTCATCGGCAGGATCTACAGCGCCCATGGCAGCTAGTAGAGCCTTATTTTGGGAAGGGCATGACTGGAGAAGTTCCAATGTGGATATGGCAGCAGGAGACTGTGCCAAATCATATACTATGCTATACGAATGAGCAGCTCGACCAGAAACAGCATTTTGGCGTAATGGTCCTTTAGGAATCTTGGTAGGAACCTTGACTTTGGGTTGAGGGATATGTAAGGGACCATTGGTTGTCAAAAGAGGCTCTGTAGAACCTGCAGAAGGTGACTCGGGGACAGACGGAGTGGGAGGCTTGGGGTACTGATGGGACCGAGTTTGAAGGTTAAGGTCGACGGTTAGAGGTGGATCAGAGTTCATCATGAGGATCTGGTAATTGGAGGAACCAGAAGGGGAAGGTTGAGTGGCCACCTGTCCATCAAGTGGTTGGGTGGCCATGAATCCTTGCTGTGCATCCACTTGCTCTTGAGGGGGCGGTGACTGCTGTTGTAGGGGTTGAGAAGGCAAGGGAGGTGAAGGTGCTGATGCTGGAGGAGCTGGAGCGCTAAACAGAGGATACGAATAATAAGGGGGTTGGGTAACATTATGGTGAACAGGAGGTTGGGTAGAAAGAGGAGGCATGCCGGATCCTGGATGTGTGCTACCAGGAGGGGGAGAAGTGGAGGAAGTGGTGCCCCCTCCCCCAGGAAAACCATAGCTCATGAGAGGTTGAGCGGATGGATGAGAGGTAGCTCCAATGATAATGTCGGCGGCATGAGGTGCCCCCAGTGTATGGGCATCACCGGGTCTGGGGAGATCAAGTAGGATGGTATAAACGTAACCTGTCTGAGTGTAGATCAAGTCATATTTTAACGCCAATTGGAGGGCAGCTTCTTCGATTTGAGGAAAATGCGATGCGACATCTTTCCCGATAGGTGGCAAGAGAGATTTAAGGAACCAGTCCATGTAGACATGGTCGTCGAAGGTAGGAGACTGACATCGGCTCTTTCTTCTCCGCCATTCCTGGACATGATCGGATAGGCGGGTCACAGGTGATTGACGGAAAGAAGTCAAAAGTTCGATACCAGTGTCATAACAAAGGGGAAGCTGGAAGTAAGATAAAAAAGCCCAGGCAAGAGTTGCAAAGGTGGTATGGGAGGAAGTGGGCCGATCAACATACCACTTAGAAGCTTCACCTGTAAGCTTACGTTGGAACAATCTAAGACGGATGGAGTCATCAGTCATGGAAGTAGATGAACACCACATGTGGAAACATCGAACATGATTTGAAGGATATTCTCCAGCAAGGCCTTCAAACTTTGGGATGTCGGAAGGGAGTTTTGTCGGCATAGCAGGCCAACTAGTGTCATGGTGTATAGGGTCGTTTATCAACCGGTCCAAATCGGGGAAGCTGAGGCCTACCATGAAAGGGAGCAAGGGTGCAGCCAAGGTAGTTCCTGTGGTGGTTCCGCTAGTGGTAGTCCCGGCATTCAGGCCAGGATTACCGCTAGCATTATACCCTGGACCAGACATAGTGAAGGTGATAGGGGGAGAACCAGAAGTAAAAGGAGAACCCAATGAATCAGAAGAGGAGTCAGAGTGCGAACTCGGAGGAGGACTAGCTCGAAAACGGCAGGACGGAGCAGGTCAGCCGACCGAAAACTGAGGGTGAAGGCCAAGAAGTCTCAGGGATGTGTGCCTCGGGGGCACAATGATGAAAACACAAACACGGCACAAGGGGAAGAAGAATGACCAACAAAGGCAGGGAGGTGCAGAATCAAGTGATTACAATGTCGAAACAAGGGCAGAAAGGTGCAGTGTCAATTGATTTTACAATGTTTTAAAGTCTTTGGCTGGCGGTGTTAACCAGGCTCTTCTTCACTTAGGGTGAGTGTGTGGCGTGCGTTAATTTTAATTTTTAAACCCAGATGTTTTGAGAGTAAAAGAAAAAGTGTGCTGCGTAACTAAAAATAAATCTGCAGAGAACAATATATAACAGAAAATTAACAGCTAACAATGCATCGATCTAACCCAAAAAGGCGAGTCTCTCAAAACTAGTCGAAAAGAGGGAAAAAATCTAGTCAAAACACACTAAAAAGAGTCCAATAGATCTAAGGTCGGGAGCGATAGGGATCTAAAGGAGAAAACTGCTGAAAAGAGGTGCAGAACTCAGCCAAGAGTCAGAGGCAAGGTGGCTGTAAAAAAGGAGGAAATCAGCAAAAAGCAGAAGGGACACGGAGGAGGCCCTAAAGGAAGGTCCAAAAAAAACTACAAGAGGTGATTTGAAAGGGAGAAGATCTGATTTAAAGGGATCTGAGAAGGAGGTATCAGATTTGAAAAAAGGAAGGCTGAAACTCTGAAAAATCAGACACCTGAAACAGCTAAAAACTCTTCCACCAAAAGTGGAGGGTACTGAAGCCCTAGGGGGCTATGTTCCCACTTAGATGAGAAAAATAGAGCAATAATAGGTCTAAACAGGGGGAGACGAAGGTCAGACAACCTTGACAGAGGTTCAGACAAAACCCAGAAAAATTTCAGAAAAATTCCAGAAAAAAGTCCAGGTCGCAGTTTTTGACCTGTTTTTCGCTTAGGTAGTAGTTTTTGGGTTGTTTTCCGCTTCCTAGGTCACAGTTAATGGGATAAAAAGTGCGACATGGAGTCCATGTCGCAGTTTCTGGGCTGAAAAGTGCGACCTGGAGTCCATGTCGCAGTTTCTGGGCTAAAAAGTGCGACCTGAAGCTCCAGGTGTCCCGGCGGCAGATTTCCGAAAAAGTTTCCGTCTCAATTGCGGCTGATGTCTGTCACCTGCGCAATAGGGCCAGAAACATGCGGAAGTTAGAAATTTTAATGTTTTAGGGTTTTATGAGTGAAAATGACATAAAAATAGAAAAAACAAAAAGCTGGAAAGAAACCCTAGGGTCTGAAGCAGCTGGTTATGAAGGAATATGAAAAACGACAACGGTCATAATTGAAAACCCGTGTGGAGTCTCCAATTGTTAGTATGAATCTTTTGTCGAAGCGTACGAAAAAATACCACTTTAGCTATGCATAACTTATAGCCCTAACAGCAAATAAGGCTGTCAATATCTTCAGATCTGCGGTTAGTTGTTTAAAATAATTGTTGCAAACATACAGATCTATACATGAAAATACATTAAGCAGTAAAAAGAAGATTTTGCTCCATACATCCAATAGACAAGGCAAGAACCATATATTGAAAGAATTTTTTATATTAAGGGGCACCTGGGAGGAAAACAAGAAGGTGTATCCAATTCTCCTCAATGGGATGGGTTCTTGGAAGTCCTCAGTGCTTCAGATCTAGCATTTCTCTCTCTTGTTGGTGTAGAAAACCCAGACTAAGATAGAACTCAAAGGGAGCTCACACAGCAAATAATGGTGATGAAGAATGTGACCAAGTGTATAGATCCAAAGTGATCTAATAGGCAACAAAAGGTGAAGAATGGTAGGAAAAACCCTCCTATTTATAACAAAATATTGGGTCATTCTAGATCTTGGTGCATGATTAAAATAATGTTAACCAAATCTAGATCCACCTTTTATGGAATATTTTATTATATTTGTTGGAGGGAAAAAGTAATTGACTTGGGTCAAATCCCTTTATTTGTTAATAATAAATAAATAAATGATTTATTTATCTTTTTAAGGAAGTGGTTGAAGGATAATCAAATAAATAATGATTTATTTAATTATTTGTGGGTGATTTGGTCATATTTAACAAGGAATATTATCTAAATGAGATTTAAATAATTATTCCTAGAAAATAATAAGATAAATAAAGATTTATCTAATCCTTGTTTTGAGTTAAACATGACTAGGAATAATAATTAAATTATGGTTTAATTAATTATTCCATGAGGAAAATCAAACAAATATAGGTTTTTTTAATATTTCCCTTTGGGGTTTCCTAATTAGACCATAAACAACCTAATAAATGTGTTTTATTAAGTTATTTCACATAGTGAAAGCAATCTTACTTAGGGTAAAATTTGAATTACATGGTGTACTTGGGTCCATCTAACGAGAATAGGTTAGATGACCAAAAAATGGTGTAACAATCATAATTAATATTTTTTAAGCTCCTAAAATCCCTCCCACATTCACTTGTTGAAGCCCCTCTCAACCTAAACATTTATATAAATTGTGATCCTCATATCTTCCTTATGCAAGGGATTTCGCCATCTAAAACAGGTCATTGTGGAATTTTCGCTCTAATTTTTTTTCTACAAAGGTTCAAAAGATGAAATTTTTATTAGGCGAAGCCGAAATCTAGAGGACTCTCCTGTGAAAATTTCAGATCAAGGTACATAATATTTTCGGAGATATGATCTGTGGAAGTCAGTGTTTTTGCAGGCTCCTCAAATTCATCTCAAAGAAGCGACCTTCGAAAACTCGTCATAACTCTCTCTCTCTGAGTATTGGATTATAATTCTGTAAAAATTGGCAGATAGTGCACGGACTATAATTTTCTCTCTATAAATTTCAGAGCCGAATGAATAAAAAGTGACATGTGGCACGTTGTACAAGTTCGCTCTACTGAAATAGTCCATAATTAGGGCATTGTGAGAGATTGGGAATAACTCTCCCTTGAAGAATCCAAATTGGTTCAAACCCATGGCATTGTAAATAAGACTCAATGGAATACTATAGGACCGAAAATCACATATTGGGGATCTGAAATAATAGAGATACACCAGATTCAATATTGAGCTCCTAGAAGGCAAGAAAAAGATAGATCATGTGTTCTCAAGGACTGCAAAGGACCATAATTTCTAGGGCAGAAAAGAAGAGCAAGGTGCAACATAAGGTAGCATGACAAGAGCATCAACCAAGGTGTATAATAGTAGCAATAAGTTCATCACTTGAAGTCTTCAAGTGGGCAGCACTGCATATAGTCACTGTAAAGGTATCATTGTACTAAGTCATTGTAAATACATTATTGTAAAAATTGTATGAGTGTCTATCTTCCAAGAGTTGAAGAGGCAGTGTCGGGAGGTCTAGGATCATCATTAGGTGGTTGTGGCATAGTTGGGGTTATGGTCTAGTGTTTCTTCTTATTCTACATCATTCTATATCATTGTAAAGTGGACCATTTTCCCTGGTACGAGAGTCCATTATTCTTTTATTCTTGTATAGGGTGGTAGGGTGGTGCTAGGGTGAGTTGTAGCTCATTGGGTGTTGGAGCATCCGTTCCGTTGACTACTGAAGAATCTCGGGCATTGGAGTGTCCATCCAGTGGGAGCTGGAGAAGAATGCTTTTCTAGATTCTAGGAACTTGGAGCTTTATTTTCAATTGGAGTTGTATATTAAAGAAATATTAGAAAAGCATTAGGTGGTTTTTTTCCTAGAGTGGGTTTCCACCTTAAAAACTGTGTGCATTTTTGTTCCTTTTGTTTACTACTATCATTTTACAAACATTGATAATAATTGAAGATTAAATAATGCTCTAATTGAAAGGAATACTGATTCACCCCCCCCCACCATCAGTATTTCCAACAATTGGTATCAGAGCTTGGTTCCTTTAATAACAGTTTAACAGCTTGGACGAGGTCATGGAGCATACCAAGAATGGTGTACCTCTGTTCAATGAAAATAATTATGCACTATGGAAAGGAAGAATGGAGGTTTATCTCTTGGCACAAGGTTACGAAGTATGGGGCACTATTCAAAATGGATTGACATCAACTGCGGATGAACAAGGTAAGAAGAATTTGGTAAATGATGCAAAAGCAAAGAATATTATTATCAGTGGACTTATTGAATCTGCTTATCATAAGGTGTTGGGTTGTAAAACCGCCAAAAATGTATGGGACAAGCTTGAGAATATATATGCAGGTGACTCAAATATCAAAGAAGCAAAGCTTCAAATCTATAGAGGAAAATTTGAGCAACTTAGAATGAAATAAGATTGCAGTATTGCTGCATACTTCCAATACGTTGATGAAATAACCAATACTCTGGAAGGATTGGGAGAGCCAGTTGACGAGAAGACTGTTATATGAAATATTCTTAGAATGTTACTAGGGAGATTCAACCCAAAGGTATAGGTCTTAGAATATAGTGCAAATCTGTACAAACTCAGCAAAGAGGAATTACATGGAGTTCTCATAGCATATGAAATGAGACTTGATGAAGAAGAGGGTAGTTCACGTCTAGAAACTACGTTCGTTGCATCTAAGAAAACCAATAAGGACAAACAACCTTCAATTGAAAAGACATGCACCTGCAAGCATGAAGAAAAGGGAGATGATGGAGAAGGTCTTTCAGATGAAGAATTTGCTTACATTACGAGAAAACTAAAAATTGCTAAGGGAAAATTCAAAGGTAAACTTCCATTGACATGTTTCAACTGTGGTGAGGTTGGGCATTTCGCAGCAAAATGTCCAAACAGAAGTAATTCCAACTCAAAAGGAAACAAAGGCTTTAAGAAGTTCAAAAAGAAAAGATCCAAAAGGAACTTTCTCTCTAAAGAAGATAGCTCATCATCCGATGAATACAATGACAACGAAGAAGAAGCCAATGAGAGAGTATTGTTTATGGCCAAGCACAATAGAAATGAGGTATCAAACAACAAAGAAGAAGGATTGACCATAGAATAATTTTCTAAGGAAGCAGTCAAGCTTATAAAAGAGCTCAAGGCAGAGAAGATCTGTTCCAATACTCTTGAAGAACAAGTTCAAGGTCTCAAAATTGAAGTTGAAGAACAAAAATGTATTGAAGAGTCACTTCAAAAGAAGTTGGAAGAAAGAAACCAAGAAAGGGAAGCATTAGAAGTCGAAGTAGTCTCGTTGCGTAAGGAAGTGAAGAAGGGAAAAAATGTTCAAAACTATGCTAACATCTCAACGGCATTGGAAGAAATCATCAAAAATCAACAGTCTTACAATGAAAGAATTAGCCTCACTTACAAAGAAGAAGAAGCAGCACCTTCTACAACAAAATACAATGAACCTATGAGTTCTGACATGCATGTAGACTTCATTGGACAAGATTCACAAGCCCATCCTTGGAAGACGATTCCTCGACGAAAATTTCCATCCAAGTACCAACATATTTTTCATGGCTATTGTTATTCATGTGGAAAATTTGGTCATAAAGCTGTAGAATGTCGCATGTACCTTAGGAACCAATACAATTCCAGGACATCCTTCAAATATGAAACTCCTAGGGCTCAACGAAACATCAATAGATTTGAACATTTAAGAAATAATATGGAATGTTACAAATGTCAGAAATTTGGACACATAGCCAGAGACTGCAGACTTGAAAATCTTCCAAAAGAATCTTCGAAGCCACAGAATGAACAAACATGGAAGAAGAAGAAGACTGATAATTGTGCTCTCGCTCTCAAGGCTCAAAACAACAAAGATGTGTGGTATGTTGACCGCGGTTTCTCAATGCATATGACTAGAGATAGAAGGAAATTTGTATCTCTGAAAGAGAAGAAGGATGGAACTGTATCCTTTGGAAATGATGGATCTTCAATTGTTATAGGATTAGGTACCATCACTCTCGGAAGCAAAGATGTTATAGCCAAGAATGTTCTATTGGTTGAAAACGTGAATCACAATCTGTGCAGTGTTGGACAAATGTGTGATCAAGGACACACAATGCTATTCAACTCCACAAAATGTAAAATCACGAAAGGAAGGTATGGTAAAATTGTGGCTACAGCAAGTCGAACTCCAAACGACATAGATGTTCTAGATGAAGCAACTAAAGCATGTATACTAGCTAAAGAAGATGAAAGTTGGTTATGGCACAAATGAATGGGTCACATAAATTTTGACAATCTTGTCAGGATAAGAAAAAAGGAAGCAGTACGAGAAATGCTGAAAATCTCAAAACCCTCCAACACACTATGTGAGGTCTGTCAGCACGACAAGCAGACAAAAGTCCAATTTAAAACAAAATAACACTTTGCATCACATCCAATGGAATTGATACATACTAATATATGTGGTCCTATGAGAACAAAAAGCTTATATGGAGAATTGTATTTCATGTTAATGTTAGATGACTATACAAGGATGACAGTTGTCAGTTTCGTAAAGGAAAAATCTGAAGCATTTGAGTGCTTTAAGATCTACAAAGTGTTGGTTGAAAATGAAACTAATTTTAAAATAAAGTGTCTAAGATCAGATAATGGTGGAGAATTAACTTCCAAATTATTTCAGCAATACTGTGAAGAAAATGGAATAAAAAGACAATTTTCAACAGCACGAACACCTCAGCAAAATGGAGTTGCTGAAAGAAAGAATAGAACCATGGAGGAAATGGGTAGAACAATGTTAAAGGACTCAAAATTGGATGAAAAATTTTGGGTTCAAGCAATTGATATGGCAGTATTCGTTATCAACTGAAGTCTTCTTAGAAATAATTGCAACAAAACCCCATGTGAATTATGGAAAGGAAAACCAGCTAATGTAAATTATTTCAGAATCTTCAGAAGAAAATTTTATATCAAAAGAGAAGATCAAAATTTGGGTAAGTTTGAATCACGTGTTGATGAAGGTATCTTTGTTGGTTACTCATGGAAAAGAAAGGCCTATAAATGTTATAATGTAAGACGAAAACAGATAGTGGAGAGCATAAATGTTATATTTGACGAAGATGGTGTTCTAACAAAAAATGATGAGGATCTAGAATCTTTGAAACTTGAGACAGAGGCTAAAAAAGACATAGGTAAAATTCTAGAACAAGAAGCAACTGTCAACCAGGATGAAGTAAATAATTATCATCAAGATATACCAGAACAACAACAAGAAGCACCTCCAAGGAGAACAAAAGAATGAATTCAAAAGAACCATCCATCAAATCAAATAATTGGTTACATACATGAAGGTCGATAGCTTCGTTCATCACAACAAGCTCACATTGCTTTTCTAGCAACCTTTGAGCCTAGTAGTTTTGAGAAAGCCAGCCAGAATGAACACTGGGTAGTAGCTATGAATTAAGAATTGGATCAAATCGAGAAGAGTAACACCTGGGAATTAGTTGCACGACCAAAAGATAAAAATGTCATTGGGACTAAATGGGTGTTCAGGAAAAAATTGAATGAAGATGGAAAGGTTACCAAAAACAAAGCAAGATTGGTTTGAAAAGGCTATGCACAAGTGGAAGGAATTGATTTCAATGAAACATTTGCACTAGTTGCCAGAATGGAATCCATCCGAATGTTTCTTGCCTATGCATGTTCAAGAAAAATCAAAGTCTACCAAATGGATGTTAAGTCGGCATTTCTGAATGGAGAATTAAAAGAAGAAGTTTACATCGAACAACTTGAAGGTTTTCTACTATCAGAAAAAGAAGACTATGTTTGCAAGTTAAAGAAGGCTCTATATGGTCCCAAGCAGGCTCCCAGAGCATGGTATGCTCATCTTGATGGATATCTACGTCAACAAGGTTTCAAGAAAGGTACTGTTGATAGCAATATTTATGTACAAATAGATAAAGATAATTTAACAATCGTTAAGGTATATGTGGATGATATAATATTTGGTAGCAATGATGATCAACTAAGTAATAAATTTTCTACAAAGATGCAAAGTGAGTTCGAGATGTCTTTACTTGGTGAGTTGACATACTTCTTAGGGCTTCAAATATCTCATCAAGAGAAATTAATATTTATATGTCAAGCCAAGTAGATCAAGGAAATTCTCAAGAAATTCAAAATGGAAGATTGCAAACCCGTCCTTACTCTGATGGTAACAGGTTTCAAATTGAGAATAGACGACTCATCTAAGGATGTGGATTGGAGGTTGTACAGATCTATGATTGGTAGTCTTCTATATGTAACAGCCTCCCAGCCAGATGTTATGCAACCAGTTGGACAAGTAGCAAGATTCCAAGCAGTACCAAAAGAATCACATATTATTTCCATCAAAATAATTCTTCGATATCTAAAGGGCACAGAAGAATATGGCTTGTGGTATCCCAAGGGTAACAATCTCATTATTCAAGCCTTTATAGATGCAGATTGGGCAGGAAGCGTTGATGATCGTAAGAGTACTAGTGGAGCAGAATTCTATCTGGGTGGTTGTCTCATATCATGGTTGAGAAAAAAGAAAACCTCAATCTCGTTATCTATAGTGGAAGAAGAATACATTGCAGCGACATCATGTTGTACTCAAGTCCTTTGGATGAAACAAAATTTGCAATATGTTCAAGTACAATTCAGTGAGCCTACTCCCATATTATGTGACAACACTAGTGCCATCAACATCTCCAAGAATCCTGTCATGCATTAAAAAAAAAAACACATTCCAATCAAATATCATTTTGTTAAAGAACAAGTCGCTGAAAATAATATCAAACTTGAGTATGTTGGTACAAAAGAAAAAATCGTTGATATCTTCACTAAACCTTTACCTTGTGAAGCATTTCAATATCTTCGCTAGAAGCTTGGGATTATCCCAAGTTCTCATTAGATTTTCCTTATTCATAATATAAAGGTGGAGTGGAAGTGTGTACAGATCTGCGAGATGGTTGTGTGTCAAGGGAGTTACCCTTTGCCATTGATGTCAAAGGGGGAGAGAATGTTGTAGGAAGAGGTGTCATGATCGCAGGGGGAGTACTTGTGTTGCCATCAATGCCAAAGGGGGAGATTGTTGATCAACGGTTGTCATTGATCTCAACCCAAGCAGCACCAGAGGTTACCCCAATATTTCATGGGAATTTTGACCTACCAAATTACAATATTCTAGGTTAAGAATTCCTTTGATGGTTTCTTCTTGTCGAGATGTTTCCGTTGATATATGGCACACCACATAATTCTTCACGGTTTGAGAGATATTCATGTTTGAAGTTTGTAACCCTAGTTAGTGGGCTAAAACCCCATGGGCTTGTGGCATGGGTCATTGAAAAGTCATAATTAATATTTTTAAGCTCCTAAATCCCTCCCACGTTCACTTGTTGAAGCCCTTCTCAACCTAAGAATTTATATAAATTGTGATCCTCATATCCTCTTTATGTAAGGGATTTCTCCATCTGAAATAGGTCATCATGGAATTTTCTCTCTAAATTCTTTTGTGTGAAGGTTTAGAAGCTAAATTTTTTATGTGGTGAAGCTGAAATCCTGAGGACACTCCTATGAAAATTTCAGATCAAGGTGAACAATAGTTTTGGAGATATGATCTGTGGAAGTTAGTGTTTTTGCAGGCTCCTAAAATTCATCTAAAAGAAGTGACTTGGGAAAATCGTCATAACTCTCTCTCTAAGTATCGGATTGGAATTCTGTAAAAAGTGGAAGATATTTCATGGACTGTAGTTTTTGCTCTATTAATTTCAGATCCGAATGAAGAAATAGTGACACATGGCACGCCATACCATTTCGCTCTACTGAAACATTCCATAATTAGGGCACTGTGAGAGATTGGGCATAAATCTCCCTTGAAGAATCCAAATTGGGTCAGAATTGTGGCATTAGAAAGAAGACTTAGAGGAATACTACAAGACCGAAAATCACATATTGGGGATCTGAAATAATAAAGAGACACCAGATTCAATATCGAGCTCCTAGAAGGCAAGAAAAAGCTAGATCATGTGTTGTCAAGGGCTGCAAAGCACCAGAGTTTCTAGGGCAGCAAAGCAAAGGAAGGTGCAGCAGAGGGTAGCATGACAAGAGCAGAAACCAAGGTGCAGAATAGCAGCAAGAATTTCATCACATGAAGTCTTCAAGTGTGCAGCACTGCATACAGTCACTGTAAAGGTATCATTGTACTAATTCATTGTAAATACATTATTGTAAAAATTGTATGAGTGTCTATATGCCAAGAGTTGAAGAGGCAGTGTCGGGAGGTCTAGGATCATCATTAGCTAGTTGTGTCATAGTTGGGGTTATAGTATCATGTGTCTTCTTCTTCTACATCATTCTATATCATTGTAAAGTGGACCATTTTCCCTAGTACGAGAGTCCATTCTTATTTTATTCTTCTATAGGGTGGTAGGGTGGTGCAAGGGTGAGTTGTAGCTCATTGGGTGTTGGGGCATCCATTCAGTTGACTACTAAAGAATCTCAGGCATTGGAGCATCCATCCAGCGGGAGCTGGAGAAGAATGATTTTCTAGCTTCTAGGAAGTTGGAGCTTTATTTTCAATTGGAGTTGTATATGAAAGAATTATTAGAAAAGCATTAGGTGGTTTTTGTCCCGGAGTGGGTTTCCACCTTAAAAACTGAGTGCATTTTTGTTATTTTTTTTTACTACTACCATTGTACAAACACTTATAATAATTGAAGATTAACTAATGCTCTAATTGAAAGGAATACTGATTCAGCCCCCCCCCCCCCCCCCCAACTTAGTATTTCCAACATCATCAAATTAGAATGATGTAATGTTCCCAATTTTAGCCTCAAGCTAAAATGGAACATTATAGTTTCATATTTTCATTTTTTTGAATAAAAGTGGGTAAAGTGACCCATCATATAATAAACAGGAATAAAATCCCTTACAATGTGAAAAGGGATCATCATGGAGCGGGATTTCACACCCTCATGTGTGAAAGAGGTTAAATTGCAAATGGACAAGGCCTAGTTGACCAAGTCAAACTGCGTTGGCATGAGTTGGAAAGCACTAAGTGGGATAGCGCAGTTTTAGTGGAGAAATATTCCATGGGGAGGAAACTTCTAGAGGAAGGAAGGTGGAGGCTTCATTGAGTTTAAAAGAGGAGCAAGGAAGCCCATTGAGATTATCTTGGATCATTTGATTATTTGTCTATTCATACAAATTACTGCCTCTTGTTGTTCAGCAGAGTTGCAGTGCCTTAGGGTACGAGTGAGTCCTGTTTAGGATTTCCTCTCCTTCTTGAGTAGCTCATGAAGTATTGCACTCATCCTCCATATTTCGACATTCAGGCCATCGCATTAGCCTACTTCATCAGTGCAGTGTCTGTAGCAGATTATTGTGCATTGTTGCGGGATGTTGTTGGGAGGTTTCCTACATCACCATTTTGAGCTGATATTTCAGAGGAGGGAGGTTCTCTACTTCCAGGAGGTTAGTGAGGATGGTTCCAGAGCTTATTCCACCATATTTAGCTGAATTCCAACCACCACCATCAGTTACAGCGCAGACCCTCTCATAGATTTCATTCTAGTTGGAGCACATTTGCAGTGAGGGTGTTGCAGACATTCAGAGGGTGAGATATTTGGTGTAATGATCAGCCTTGCACTTCAAATTTCCAATGGAGAAGGGATCTTCATCAGCTTCAGCCATTCAGCCTTCTCCAATCCATTCCATGTATTGAGTTGCTGCAGCTACCCAGCAACTCCGACATTTTTGCAGTTTTGCATATTCCAGCCAATCCTTATAGGATTGACTTGAGGTAGTGATTGAGAGCTTAGATATTCTCTCCCAATGATGTATGAGCCATATTTATGCAAATCCTATGTTTTTTTTCACTTAGTGTAGCAGTCTCCCTCATGTGACTGTGTAGTCCCTATTCATGGGCATCTTGCTATGGAGCAACATTTTGTATTATGGCATGTTTTTTCATGGAAGGCTTCTTGCCTTATTATTTTGGTATTCATTGTATGATTTTGCTGCTATTATTTCATAATAAAATGGGTCAAGGGTTTTCATACATTTTGGCATAATTTTTATTCACTGTTATTTCCAGTTTATGTCTTTATATTGATGTAGCTGCATTTTTGGATTATCTTGAGGGATTCCCAATCTTGTTGTATTTCCCTCTTGGGGATATTGTCCCTTGACAACACTCTATCGACAGAGTCTGATAGTGGGCCAGGAACCCTCTGGAGCTCATCCTTCTTTATGAAGGTGACAAATCCAGTAAATGCCCCTTCAGTCTATCTCTGGAATAGATTTGCTTGTCGATTGACAATGTTTCTGAAAATGGAATATTACAGTGGTATTAGGGCATAATATTGGCTCAGCCTATGGATTTTCAGCCAAGATGTCATCTCAGAGGAAGAGGAAGACTCCACCTTGTGGAGAAGAAAAAAAGGATATGAGCTAGCCAAGCTTCTCCCTAAATACACTTAGGGATTTCATGGGAGCCACAAGCAAAAGAGGAGGGAGAGATTTGAAGAATCTCAGCAAGGGTTGAAGCAAAAACAAACTCTAGGGTTTCTGATGAGGAATTTGAACATGCAGTCACATCCCTTGATGCACAGTGTAGTCACATGTGCAGCTTGTCATGAGAAATATGGGAAAAGAAGGATAGGTGATCAAGAGGAAAACTCTTGGAGATTTTCTGAGAGAGTATGAATCTCAAACTCCGGCATTCAGAGATCATCTCACTTTCATGGATTTTTGCAAGTCTAAGGTGAAGAGGAGCCAGCATCAAGATAGATTTGTTCTATCTACTCTCGGAGATTCACCTACATGTTCAGCCAAAGCATGGGTAGAAGAGCTGAAGACCATGTTGCAACAGCACAAAGTTTCCAAAGGAGGTGCTATCAGATTTGCAGCGCTGCACTTTAGAGGTAAGACCTATGCATGGTGGATATTTGAGTCATGTTCTCTATAAATAAATACAAATACTTCTTCCTATTTCAGATTCATTGAAGAAATGATGGAAATATTTTGGTGGGAGAAAATCTGAAACACATGCAGAGAAACAAACCTAGATCTTGCATGCAAGGGGAGGAAACATAAACTCAGATCCACTTCAAAACATTGTTGAGAAGGCTGACATATTGCATCACACCTTTTTGGAGGCAAGGTATCCATCTCATATTCTTGCACAAGAGAGGATGAAGGTCTCTTCTTCAAAAGGAGATCAAATTTTGGAGAAGTTTCCCCTACATGTTGATTAGGAGGAGGGAAACTGCGCTGGTATAGCTAGAGTTGATCGAGTGCCTCATGCAGAGGAAAGAGGAGCTCTTGCTCCACATAGAGGGATTCTTGTTTCTTTTCAAGAAATTCCCTAGGATCTCCCATGTAGATATCAAGGCTCAACTCATGATACATCTGTGCCATTGCTGGTAGGGTGCAGAGCTATGGAGATAGAAGAAGAGATAGGGAGGATGATCAGCATCATGTGATGAGGAGCACACACCTTGTCTATTTTATGACGTTGAAGCACCTAAGAAGATGATTGTATTTTGCAGTGGAAGCATGGAGGGTTTTCCCCATTCAAACATTTAGTCATCTATTGATGATGGTGTCTCATTGCATGGAGACATTTCACCAAGGAGACCACCAAATCAGCAGAGGAGGTTGGATGCTCCACATTTGGGGGCCTCGCACCTTGATTTCAGGAGGGTGGAAACCTTGGAAGCATTCAGCACAGTGCAAAGAGTTTTGGATAGACTCAAGGAGGAGGAAGACTCTCTCTCATATTTAGCACCACCCACTCTCATCAGTCATACTACACTGATAGATTTTGTTGCAGGGAAGGAGGATTGCATCTTCATGATGCAGGATGAATGCTCCATATATTTCGTGAGAGAGATGATACTTCCTTTGAGGAAGGACTCTTTCATGCATAGGAGTAGATGGAGGCCACTCATGCTTACCTAGCCTAGGATCAGGAGATTCTTGGAGGTGATAGTCTCTCATGGGAGGCTTATTTCCAGAGAGCATCATTTCTATTTGAGCATGAGTAGCTGCATGCTGGCATGGAAGTAACATTGGAGGATGACTTTGGCATGAGGGGATGTCAATGTAGCAGACAACAGTGTGATGGAACACCATATTGCAGAACACCAGTGCTGTCTATGTGAAGGATTGATCCGGGATGGAGGACTCAGCTTGGGTTGAGTATTCCCTAGGATCTTGGTGCATGCATGATTTTTATGACCAGGAGGGAGATGTCAGATACATGGTTGATGACATGGTCATCTATTGTTATGGTAGGATCTTCTTGACTAGAGTTTCTAGAATCAAGGAGAGATTATTGCATGCTACACATGAGGATTTCCTAGCTATGCACATGGATTCATACTTTGATTGGCTAGAGGAGTTCACTTGGGAGGGCATTCAACATGATCTACATTAGCATATGGATATATGCAGAGCCCGATTGTTTTGGAGAGGTTGGCACAACCATTCCCTTACTCATGGGAGGAGAGGGAGAGCATTTAGATGAGCCATTTCAGCTCAAGGTCTCAAGTACATGGTAGAGAAGGTATCATGTCCCATTTTGTACCTCTTTAATTCATATGAGAAGCCTATTGTCTCAAGGAGGATCATCCCTTCTTGCATTTGATATGATGTACTTGCAGCTACTGGTAGCCTTGATTGTGGCTAATTTTGTGATGGTTGTGGGGAGAGCCACATGCTTCTTGGTGTGCACCATTGGCACCAATTTGTATTTTGATGATTCCATCTTGTGAGGAGTTTGTGGCAGCAAACAAGTGGCTAGTTCAGCACTTGTTACTTTTCATTTTGAGGCAGACCAAAGAGGCACTGCGTAGGTTCCATGAGTGGGATTTGGAACCACTCTCTAGTTGTCATTTGACAACTTGTTTCTATTGCATATTGCTTCTTATGTATTTCTGATGTTGTATGTCTATTGAGGAGCATTATTTGGAGAGCATTGTATGAATAGCCCATAGGGAGCATGATTCTCCCCATTGTATATGTTTTATCTTGCAGGAGGTACTAGGGGCAAACCATGATTGCCACATTGCTACTTGCACCTTCTTGTGGGAGGGACCACTTGGAGAATTTGCAGAGGCATTTCATGGCTGACTTTCTTGATGGGGTAGCTTGGGCTTGTTAGAGTCGATCTGGTCATCCCTCCGTCAGAGATCATTTCTCTTATTGCATTTCATTTTTAGGTGTCTCATATGGTTCATTCATCTACATTCTGTTAGGGGCATGCTATTATCTGACGGAAGGGTCTCTTCGCTCGTTTCCCTCATGTTTGTACCTGCTGGGTTGGTCAAAATTTCTCAAAGTTCATCAAAGCTGATTTCAGTCATTTACTGTCATAGATGGTATTTTGGGTCAAAAAAGAGTCATTCCAGTTTCTAGGTCTAGGGTTTGGTTTTCAAAATGTCAAATAATGCCCACAGGCCATGAGGAGGTCTTCAATACGTTTTCATTTAAATATTTTCATCATCAATAACGCTCAGGGATGATTCCTCTTCAAAACTTTGTTTTGAAGAAGAAATTGTCAAATTAGTTGTTTGTAATAAGTATGTATTTTTAAAGTTTTTCGCCATGAAGTATTTCAAATGCAGCCCTGGTCATCCTTTGCCAAATCCCAAATGCCACCATCCCTACAAAAAAAAATCAAGAACAATTTCATCATTCAAGCTCAGAGAATCAAAGAGGAAACAAAAAGACAGAGTTGTATTAAATGCAAAAACTGCCAAAGCCAAAAACATTACAAAGTGGGTCTTTACAAAGAGAAAATCAAAGCCATGACTTTATATAGATATCTCTATGTTTATCAATGTTATTTGCATCCAAGAGATCGATTGAAAGTCGATTTGAGTGGTGAGAGGGCGAAACTGAAGTTTGAAACCAAGACTGTGTTTACAAGTCTGTGCGGCGCATTGGGGAAGCGCGCGACGCATTGGGTGGTTTGCCACAGTGCGTTTTTCCTCTGGCGCGGCACATCCACATGACACGACGCATTGGGCTTGCACGCGGCGCATAGAGTCGACAGGCTTAAATTCATCAAATTTTCATAAAAAAAAAACCTAAATCGACTCAAATCTTCTGCTCCAAGTAAATCAAATCATCTTGTAAGTTTTCATTGATCGGTGTTTGGTGCGGTTGGATAAGGAGAGTGTTGGGAATTTTGTTAAGTTTATCGATGAAAGCAAATGCATATGTGTTCGCTGCTATTGAAAGTGATATTGTTTAGTTTAGAAAAATTGTAGCTGGGACCGTGGACTGGGATTATTATAGAACTGCAGCTGTACAGGAAAAATGTTGGCATTCTTATGGCAATCCAATTCATGTCGCCTGTGGGTGCTCTGGTCATCAAGCATATTATACATCATTTCGACATTTTTAATTGCTATCAAAGTGCTATGATACATTATTCAGTTCTGAAGTGAAAACTGTCTTGTTAAATCCATATCCTTATATCCTGTTGACAAAAAAAAATTTGTTGTATTTTTCCCTTCACTAAAGGCAAAGTCTTCGTTCAAAGGCATTTTTGTTAAAAAGTTGGTTTTCATTCAAACGGAAATGTAAAGTGAAAAGTCAAAGACTGGAGCTTAAAATAAAGTGAAGATATATACAACAACAGAGCAATAGGATTGGATGGTCTATTTTTGTCTTCAAGTTACGATTCAAAGGGTCTACGCCACAGGTTCCGTCTCCTTATTGGTTGTCAACAAACAAAATGGAACGTTGTTCTGTCATTAGAACAGATGAATGGCTCTTTTTCTATTTTCATAATTTCAGTTGAAATAGCTCCCTATTTGTGTCGATATATTTTCCCACCTCTAAGCTTATTTAATATATGGAAAATCATTTTGTAAAGGGTCTGAGTTCTGGGGAAAAAGTGTGGAAGAAAAACTCAGCGCTTCACTGTACAGTTTGGCCATGAAATTAATAAAACGATGCATCTCTGATTCATGAGATTCATGTGGTATGAGCTTAGCATATGTTTCTTCTTTCTATTTCATATGTACCTTGTTATGTTTTACAGTTCATTCATAATCATTTCCAGTTGAATGCTTTTAAGTAAGAAAGGTAGAATCCAGTTTACTGCTCTGCCTCGGGAAGGCATTCATGTTTTATGTCTCTTCTTCTGTTTGAAAAGGATTCATTTATTATGCCCTTTTCAACCTCTCAAACAGTCTTTCCACTCCATATTATTTCAATTTGAGTGCTAAACCTCCTGCCTATCTTGCCTCATGAAATACTCTGTGTCTTTGATTTAATTTCCCAGCTCATGCTGTCCTTTGTCCCATACACCCCTGAAAATTCAGTCATTCATTAAATTACCTCTTTCATATTTATTTACTAGCCTAAAATCAGTTCCCATTTTAAGTCATCTTGGACCCTATTGCTTATTTTTATTGAGATTGACCTGGAGAGAGCCCTCTCCTGTCCTCGTAGGGCTAGCTACGAGGCTGAGCGTGGTAGGATGTTACCCTGAATCTCACCTCCCTTCAGCCTGAGGTGGATTTAGGAAATAACATAGTGGTGACCATACTGGGGAAGAAATGGTTTGCTTGTTAGTGTTATTTGTTTCATGAGATACATACGGAGCCTGAAGTCATGCCAAGTAGCCTTCGAAATGCTTTTGCTATGCATCAGCGAAGTAGATAAATTCTACTTGAGTCAATCTCCGGTCTAGCTTGTGAATGTGACACTCGACTTGTAGATTTTCTTGCCCCAGTACATGTATCAAGTTCAGATCTGATCATTGATGGTGGACAACTATCAGACACCGTAAGGCTGAAATCATTCACCTGGCGACTCCATTCACTGAAAAATCCTGAAATCAATGCTTCATGGTGACTCCACTATAGGAAGATCAGTAGCTTTAATATTTTCAAGATGGAACGGATTGCAAGAAGATACGCTCCCATGAGCGGAGATCACATCCCAGGTTTTCCGAATAAAATACCCAAGGTGGATTGGCTTCAAAATTTTCCTATGTTCAGAAATGTGGAAGGTAATGACGTTGCTCTTCATCTGGTGAAATTTCAAATTCATGTGCATAAATTAAAGATTGATTTTCTTGAAGACTGTTTGATGAAGATGTTTATGGCTACTCTGGAAGATGAAGCCCGATCTTGGTATGAAATTTTTCCACCTGCTTCTATTTATTGTCTAAAATAATTTCATACAATATTCTTTGAAAGGTATAAAGAATCTTGTCCATCCTTAATATTAGTGCAGAATTTTTGTGAACACGTTAGTAGTTTCATTGAAGATCTTGAGAATTTTTATGGAGATGATGAATTGATGGACGGAGAAATCATGGAAGTACTGTATGAAAATCCATTTCAGCAGCATAAAGAGAACTTAGAAGATACTCATCAAGATGCTCAGGAAATTTTGCAGCAGGATCAAGATCTTAGTACAATGGAAAATTATGAAAGAGAAGGTTTTGTTTCAGATCTATCCATGGAAGAAGACAGTATGCAGGGAAGTCAAGTTTCAATTTCAGAATGTGATGGAGTCAAGTCAGCTATTTCAAATCTAGATTCAGATCGTGATGACCAAGAATACCTTGTGCTGAATCCCGTAAAGGAGAGCTTTGCTTTTGAGATCATTGTTATAGCATCATTTTTCACCTTCATATGATTCATGATTGCTTTTATGGCTTTGGGCACCCATTTCCATAGACTTGGACAAAATTCACTAAAAAACAGTGTTAAAAATCCCATACACGGTTATGCCCATACTTTTCCGTGTGTATACGCGAGTCCAGTCAGAATTTTCCGCATATGCCATTAAAATGATTAAAAAATATATAAAAATTCCCTATTTTCAGGCTGGGTTGATGGTTACTCCAGTAGTTCAACCACCCTAGCACGTGGCCAACTATTTCCAACTGACTGAAACTACTTTGAGGATGTATAAAAATCCCTCATGTGTTTGGCCTAAGGGAGAGAGAAATGATTGATATTATACTCTGTTGGAATCCCTAATCCAAATCTAATTTCCCGTGCCTCCTGCACTTTCCCTGTTCAGTATTGGAAACCTTTGTTTCCAGGAGATGTTCATCCATCTATATGTCATCTCGTGTGCACAACTTCTGAAGGAGTCTTAGCGAGGCAAGGGCGAGATGGATCCGGACGATGGTCTCGTCAAAGATCGTGGGAGGATTTAGGTGATCTCTCCACTTTTACTACTGTACATCCTATTCATAATACAGAAGAACCATCTTGTTCCTGAAATACATGTTTGGAATCTGCTTGCATATGTGAAAGTATTTATTATTTAAGCATTTATTATGGTTTATTTAATGTTTCACGTGGATTTCACTAACGTTTAGGGTAGATATATATTGTACAACCAGTTCTTCGTGCTTGTTTCTTTCTGGTTTTCAGATTAAGAAAGAAGAAAGGTTGCTGGGGGTTTGGACCTCGCGGGATCTACTACAAACGTAGGACCTACGGTACGTTCCTCGATCTACTCTATCTAGTTTTTCATGAATGGATATGGTTGTGTGTGAGTCCTTCTGAATGGCATGCCCTGCTCTGTGGAGGTTTTGACCCAACAAACCTCTAGGGTGATTTTCCCTGAAACAGAACTGGCGACTCCACTGGGGATCGCATTCTTGTGATTCCCCTGTTGGGTGGTTTCAGTGGTTTTCACGGTTTCCAACAGTTTTTTATCATCTTTTCCAGTCCAGTAAAGCTTTTCTTGATCAGACTGAAGACCTGGTTCTTTATCCAGGCTTGATTTTTTATATTTTTCTTTATTTGCTTTTTTATACGCTAGTTTCTTTGCACACAGAAGCGTATACACGCGAGTTTTGTTAGAGAAAGCCACGTATACGCGGGTTTACCTTAACAAAGACGCGTATGCACGCTTGTTGCATAACTTATAGGTAGCGTATACCTAGGCAAGTTTTGAAATTTTTAAATTCTGAGCTTTTTAGTCTTGTCTGCCTGTGAAGGTTTGTTCTTGCAGTATCTTTGTGGTCTCTGGATTGGGTTGGGAGTGATTATCAGTTTTTTTCTCTCTTGTTTGATTGAAAACTAAGTCATTTGGAAAATTTTGTTTTTCTGGTGCTTGCACTTCTGGTTTGAGTACCCAGATCTCTCTTTTGGGATTCTTGGCTGTTTTTCTTAATCAGAACAGAGAGCTTCTGCTCAAATACTCTTGCCTACCTTTATGTTTTTCTTTGCGCCTTAGTTTTTTCCTTCTTTTGGTTAGTTTTCTTGTTTTCATTTGACTAGGTCTTGTGGCGAGTTTTGAAGGGTCATTTTTGGTTCTTTGGAGTTTTTGGTTGCTGCAAGGGTGTGCTATTCTTCTAAGCTGAATTTTTGAGTTTCTTGTCTTCCTTGTGCTCACATGAATCTTTCTACCAAGTAGCACTATAAGATTTGGAGCATTTTTGAAGTTTTTGCTTGAAATTCGATGTTGTTTGGCTTGGAATTTTGATAGCTTTCTTGGTCTTGGTGAAACCCTTCTTTTATAAAACTCAAAAAGCACAAAAACATTTTTGTTTTTCCTTTGCTTTTGTTTTGCGTTTTTGTTTTGGTTTCCTTTCATCTTTTGGAACTTTGGTGAGATTTCTTGCTTTTGGTTTTTGGCTTGATTTGGGGAGGGAATTGTCTTTGATTTCTTTCTCTTATTTTGAGTTCATTTCGGTGTCTTTATGCTAAGAGTTTCTGACTTTGGAAATTAGCTTGGTGGACAACTGAAAAGTGATAAAAACTAAAGGATTCTTTGGAAATTTCTCTTTGTTTCGATAGATTTTTGCATCTTAGAAGTAAACATCATCTTAGCGATTTGCATTTGGTGCACTTAAGCATTTATTCCTTTTCATAGATTTTGTGAGTGTGAGCTTGTTATTCGAAAAGAAAAATATATAAACTCGTAGAACCCGTGTAGAAATTTCTCTTCATCGAAAGACAAATTTTGCATTTGCATATAGTTTGGTTTTTCATTAATTTCTTTTCTGCGTCAAAAACACCACAAGTTTCATTGCCATATCCCTTGACTTAATAAAAGACAAGTAAAATAAGCGCTATAATCTAAAATTAACTAGCAAGTTTTTTACTAAGTGTCATACACCAACTAGCTAGGTTGTAGGGCCTTGGATTAGGTGAGTGGAGAGTTAACTCTCCAAGGCCACTCAAACTGAAAACATAGAAGTTGATTAATTGAGCGAAATCCAACTCTGTTAGGTGGACTGGGAAAGTTCTCCTCCAGAGAGTCAAGCGCGAGGGGAAGTGAAGGCCGAGAAGAGAGATAACCCCTCTCTGATTTGCTGGATCTAACCTCAAGACCGTTCCGCCCGGCTTCTGACACGGATTGGTGCCCATAGTTGCCATTCCTAGGTTCCACATAGGTGACTGCGGGGGGGAATACCCGTGGTACCTGAGGCAGACGTCGTATCACTTCAGCAGTACTTCTGGGGGGTGCCCTTGTGAAGCTTGGGTGCTTGTGCTGGCAAAGGCTGTTGTTTGGAGGTCAGCGTAACTGTTTCTAATACCTTCGCTAGTAGGCCTGGGCCGTAATTATCCCAGACTACTTTCGGGAGGTCCTATATTTCGCTTTCTTGTATTTTGGTGTCCGGTCCTAATCACCCGGAGCGGAAATACCTGAAGGCTGCTTGTTTGGTTGTATCTCAGGGATATTTTTAGTGAGTGCTCTTTACTCCTTAGCTTGCCTAGCTTGATATTTTTTGATTCTAAATAATCTATTAAAGTGGCTGATCAAGCGCCTCATCGTTCACAGAGAATCCGGGGGTTATCTCCCAAGAGTGCAGAGCCTTCTCCGAGAAGGCGTAGGAGTAATTTAGTAGGTGAATACCACCCTGTGGTATCTGACACAGTGGAGAGAGATCCTCCACAAGGGTTTGAAGGTCCTGTTGTTGGTTCTGGTGTCGATTCTGAGAGGAGCATTCCGCTCACCTCTAGAGTCTTGTTTCCGCGAGAAGTAGGAGAAGAAGTAGAAGTAGAGGAAGTATCTCAAGTTTCTGAGTCACTTCCATCTCCTCTTCCTCTTGATTATCTGTTTGTTGTGGAGTACATCGAACCTAAGTCTACAAGACCAAAAGATCCTCCATACTATTCATATCTTTCGATGGCCACGACTGGGAACGCAGCTTCGGCTATGAGTACTGCAGGCATTCAGACCCCTGCTTCAGTAGGAGCAGGGGGCACTATTGCTATATCTACAATTGCTTCTAGTACTGCTGTGTTTGGCTCTGGTCACACCCAAGCACAAGCTTCTCATTCTGGTCCCTTTTGTTTCGGAATGCCCACTAGTGGGATTCCTTCGTTTTCCTTCTCTTCCGCTTCAGCTGCATCTACCCCCATGTCCACCATGGCGAGTGGATCAGCTTCTTTTCAAAGGTTCCCCTTCAGGAGTGGACATATTCCTAATCCGAATCCTTCCTTAGGGTCTTTTCCTTTCACCTCCCAGACCCAGAGTTTTAACCCTTGGTTAGGAGGTCAGAGTTTGACAACCTTCACTGGTTGGAATCCTATCTTTACATCAGCGGGGGTTGGGAATCAGTTTTACGCTGGTCATCAAGGGAATACTTCTTTCCCTTCGTCGAGTGCCTATCAGGCTTTTTCTCCTCTATCTAAAGCATGGAACCCTTATCAGGGGCTTTCCTCTTCATTTAATACTTCGGGAGGGGGAACTAGTCAGATCTTTGGTAACTCTTCGTTGGGTGGGGGGTCTTCTCCTTTTTCTACGAGTCAGTTCTGGCAACCTAGTGCCTCATCAAATCCAGGCTATTCTTTTCAGAATGTTGGGAATCTATCCCACCAAGGATGGAATCCTCAAGCTACTCCTCGTTTACCTTTTCTGGCAACGTTAAACTTGCCATATTTGTCAAAATTGACTGACGATCCGATCCGATATAGTCCGGGGTGGCCTCCGGTTCCCACCAAAATTCTTTCATACATTCCCAAGTTTGAAGGTAAGAATGGAGAGGACCCGGCTGACCATATCACCACTTTCCATCTTTGGTGCTCATCTAACTCCCTGATTGATGATTCAATTAGGTTGAGATTGTTTCAACGCACCTTGACTGGAAACGCTGCCAAGTGGTACATTGAGTTGGCTGGGGGCAGCTTTGCTACATTTGGAGATCTGGCTACTACATTTCTCAACCACTTCCAGTTGCCTATCCGTTATGACGCCGGGACTAAACTCTTGGCTAATTTCAAGCAGGACGATGCAACCCACATTTCTGATCATATTCAGGAATGGCAGAGAAGGAAGAGGCTTATTAAAGCTCATATTCCTAGTGAATTCCTCTTGGAATGGTTCTTGAAATCATTACAGTCAGACATTTCTAAGGATGTATCCCTGTCTGGGGTATTTTCCAAGGAGCAGACTATTTTTAGGGCCCAGCAGCTTGAATTGATTTATTCTCAGTCTGGGGTCCTTCAAAAGTATTTGCCTAATGCTCTGCGCTCCAAGTTGGACTTGTCTAAGCCTAAGCCCGGTCCTCATGGTGATGGACTTGTTGGATTGATCGATAGTGGTGCAGCTAACCTGCTTAGTCAATTGCAGCAGTTGTCTATACAATCTGCTTCTTCTGGTCAGGTTGTGCCTGTTGAGTCATCGCCTTCTCAGTCTTTGTCGGTGAATGTCGTTCAGTCTTCTAACCCCAAAGGAAATCAACAATCCGAGGGGAATAAGAAGGGACATAATAAGAAAAAGGGCAAGAATGGGAAGGGTAATGAAAAGTCTAACGAGCAGGGTCGTGAGGGGCCAAAGGATAAGAAGAAAGTTAAGTTTCCATGCAAGTTATGTAATGGATACCATCTTACTCACCTTTGCCCCAAGATTCAGGATGCTCAGCGCTTGTTAGCTCAGCAGGGTTCTTCTAGTTCCTAGGTTGTGCTGACTAACCCTTTTCCCCAAGGGCAACAACTTGTTGTTGGTGCGAATCAAAATCCTGGGGCTTCCTCTGGGGGCACCCAGGAAGGGGAAATTCCATCAAACATTTTCATGATGAATGCTCACGCGGATATCGCCACGAGATCCCGTGATTATGGCGAAGCCGAGTCTTCGAAAGCCAAGGGTGCTCCTGATGCTACTAAGCCACTTCATATTACGAAGCCTACTATTGAGCCTTTACCTCGAATGCCAAAAGAATCTCCTAAGCGGGCGACGATTAATACAAATGCTAGGGCTGCCCAAAACTACTCTGCTGTAGAAGATCTGGCGTAGAGTCCTTGTGCTATGTCTGCACTCAAGGTGCTCCAGTCTTGTCCGGCTCAGCGTAGTGCTTTGCTCACTGCCATTGGAGCTGTAGATCCAAAGAACTCTCTTATGATCACATTTGATATGTCAAATATTAAGAAGAGATTACCCCATCATATGGCCTTTCATATTAAATCGTCGCACCGAAAATGCAATTTTTTTCGGACGGTTGTTGATGAGGGTGCTTCCACATGTGTGATGTCTCTCACCTGTTGGAAGACAATTGGATCTCTCGCAGCTGTTCCATTGACCACTCTTTTGACTGCGTTTGATGGGCATTCTCATAGACCCCATGGTATTGTCCCAGCTTTGCCCATCTGTGTTGGGGGTAAAACTGTTAATATAGAAGTCGAGGTACTGGATGCAAGCTTGGACTACAACCTTCTGTTGGGGAGAAACTGGATTTATGAGATGGATGTTGTTTCATCCTCATTATTTCGAATTATATGTTTCCCTCACGAAGGGAGGATTGTTACAGTGGACCAACTGGACTGTCCTCCTGTAGACCCGAATGCGTCTACTGACTCAACTGTCCCAAAATTGGATAATACCAAGGCGCCTGTTGAGAATCTAGGGGTTGGGATGTATTCTTCTTTGATGGGTACTTTCGATATCCCACCTCCTACAGTGCATATAAATGCTATTTCGTCCTCCAAGGCTCCTCTTCGAAGAGAGTTCTTCAGAACTCATTATTTTTCGGACCCTTGGACCTTACCTTCCCCTACTGCGACATTAGCAGAAGGTCAAGTGGGTGGAATGGCATTTCCAATGTCTGCAGTTGAGATTGCTTATCAGTCTATTGTTGACTCTGCAGACTCCATTCCAGCTTCTCTTTCTCTGGAGGAGTTGGATGGTGATGTGGCTCTGGCTTGGACTCTTGATTCATCTTCTGCCCAGGATTGCCTTGATACCACTCTTCCATCTGAAGAGGCAATTCTGGAAGCCATGACTGGTGTAGAGAGACCGTGGGATGATTTGCATCATCGCTCTTATTTCTTACCTGAGTTAAGCGAAGTTGAGTCAAGTTTTCCAAGTCCTGTGTCTCCTGGTCCTGTTCGCCCAGTCCTAAACCCTTTAGCACCAACACAGGTATATGCTGAAGGGAACATGGTTGTGATTTCTCCGACTATCCCGGTGAACATTTCCAGGGATCCCAATGTTATCGAGAATGTCTTCATTGGAGCTGAATGTTCCTCTGAAGAGATTCAGATTTACACCGATCTCTTCAAAGAGTTTAGGGATGTGTTCGCTTGGTCTTATGAGGAAATGCCTGGTATAGATCCATCTATTGTCCAGCATGAGATCAAGACATATGAAAACGCTAAACCTGTAAGGCAGAAGCTTCATCCGGTCAATCCTAGGAAGGCAGCAACTATCAAAGCTGAGGTGGAGAAGCTTCTCAAGGCAGGGTTCATTTACCCGGTTCCTTTGACTGAATGGGTTTCAAACCCTGTTCGTGTAGATAAAAAGCAAGGAACCATTCAAGTATGCATTGATTTCAGGGACCTTAATAAAACATGTCCTAAAGATAATTACCCCACACCATTTATTGATCAGATTATTGATGAGTGTGTGGGTAATGAGATTTTCTCCTTCATGGATGGTTTTTCCGCATATAATCAGATTACTATCCGTCCTAAAGATCAGCATAAGACTGCCTTTATTTGTCCCTGGGGTACATTTGCTTACAAGAAAATGCCTTTTGGTTTTAAAAATGCTGGGGCTACCTTTCAGCGGGCCATGTCATATGCCTTCCACGACATCAAACATATCATCGAGGCGTACTTGGATGATTTAGCTGCTCATTCTCGAAAGAGAATGGATCATCCCACTCACCTCCGTCGAGTATTTGAACGATGTCGTTTCTATAAGATTAGATTGAATCCGAACAAGTGTGTTTTCGCGGTCACATCCGGTCAGTTGTTTGGATTTATCGTGTCTAAGGAAGGGATAAGGGTAGATCCCTTCAAGGTTGAGGCAATACTTCGGTTGCCTCCCCCGTCCTCTATTCGTCAACTTCAAAGTCTTCAAGGAAAGGCTAATTTTCTGCTGAGATTTATCATAAATTATGCTTAAGTTACAAAGGATTTATGAGATTGTTGAAGAAGGGAGTTCCATTCTTTTGGGATGACTTCGCTCAGCGCTCATTCGATGCTTTGAAAAAAGCATTGACCTCTGCTCCTTTATTGAGTCCACCTGATTATAGCAGGGATTTCCTTTTGTACCTGGCAGCAGCAGAATCTACTATCGGTATGGTTCTGGTTCAGGAGGATGATGCTCTTGCAGAGCATGTTATTTACTATCTTAACCGAGGCTTGGTAGGTCCTGAAATCTGGTATACTCCGATAGAAAAGCTAGCTTTAGCAGCTGTCCATGCTGTGCAGCGACTCCGACATTACATTCTTCTACGTAAAACCTATGTTTTGGCAGCAGCCAATCCATTTCAGTTTGTCCTCAGTAGGCGAGTGATTGGGGGCAAATACAATAGATGGATTGTGATTTTGCAAGAATTTGATCTCGATTTTATGTCTGCCAAGTCCAAGAAATCATTGGTTTTCGTAGAATTGATCTCCGAGTTGCCCTGTGGCGAAGAGATAGTCTATGATGAATCCTTTCCGGATGAAATTTTTTTTCTTATCTCTACACAGGATCCCTGGTATGGAGATATCATTGTATATCTTCAGACTGCGAAGTTTCCCTCTTCTTTTTCGAAACATGGGCGTCGTAAGTTGCGTCACTTGGCTAAAAGTTATGTGATTATTGGCGATGCTTTATATCGTCGAGGGGTTGATTCAATCCTGAGACGTTTCTTAACTCTCGAAGAAGCTGAGGTTGTGCTGAATGATTACCACAGTGGAGCTTGTGGTGGTCATTTATCTGGGCTTGCTACAGCCCAAAAATTTTTGCGTGCTGGGTACTTTTGGCCTTCGATTTTCAAATATTGTGTTGAAGCGGTCAAAAAGTGTCATCCGTGTCAAGTATATACTCGAAAAATGTGCGCTCATCCAGCTCCGCTTTTTCCAGTCATTACTGTCAGTCCCTTTACAAATTTGGGTATTGATTTTACTACTTGTAACCCGCCTTTGGCTAAAGGTCACAAGTACATTATCGTAGCAGTAGACTACTTTACGAAGTGGGCTGAGGCTATGCCTACTTTTGGGAACGATGGTGAGACTGCAGCTCTTTTCCTATTCAACCAAGTTATTGCTCGTTTTGGTATTCCTAAAGAGATTCTCACTGACCATGGAAGTCATTTTCAGAACAGCATGATGGCTGAGTTGGCTTCGAAATTAGGTTTCCGGCAGGAGCATTCTTCTCCATACTATCCTCAGGCCAATGGGCAAGTGGAAGCCGTAAATAGATCCTTGAAGACCATTCTTCAAAGGATGATTAATAAAGCTCGGTCCAACTGGCATATCATGCTATATCTTGCACTTTGGGCATACAGGACGTCAGTGAAAACTGCAACTGGCTTTACTCCATTTCAGTTAGTTTACGGGCTGGAATCCGTATTTCCTATTGAATGCGAGATTCCTTCACTTAAGTTAGCTGTTGAGCTTCTTCCTGAAACTTCTAGTCTGGCAAAACGCCTCCTTCGTCTGGAACATCTCGATGAGCAGCGTCAGGATGCCGCCACGATGAATTAGGCACATAAAAACCGAGTTAAAGTTTAGTACGATAAGGCGGTCAAACCTAGGGCTTTCTCAGAAGGTGACCTTGTTTTGGTTTATGCCCAAGACAAGGATGCCCTGGGGGCAGGAAAATTTAAGTCTATGTGGTATGGCCCCTTTATCGTTAAGAAAGTCCTTAAGAAAGGAGCATATACCTTGGTTGATTTTGAAGGAAACGAGTTGCCGGAGCCCAGAAATGGGCTCTACTTAAAAAAGTATTATGCCTAGGCTTCAGTCTGGCATGTTGCTTTTGTATATAGTTTTTTGTTTTGTACATATCTAGTTTTTAGGCTTTTGGTGTGATGGTGATATTTTTGATCTGCTTTGGCAGGTTGTGTCGAGTGATGAGTCATTACGGTTTCGCCGATGGTGCTAGTAGACAAACCCGGAACTTGGCTTTCGCGGCTTGGGTGCTTCATCATCCATCTGGTCAGCTGTTAGTATCAAGAGGAGTCTGCATTGGTCCTGCTTCCAATAATGTAGCAGAATACACTGCAGTTATTCATCTACTCTCGAAGGAAATATCTTTAGGTGTTGATTCGTTAGTAGTTTTCTTGGACTCCCAGCTGGTGGTGTCGCAGTTGAACAATACTTATCGGGTTCGAGATCCATTTTTACTCCGGTTGTTTTTGAGGGTACGTTTGTTACAAAGATCATTCCAATTTTTAACTTTCATTCATATTCCTCGAGCTGACAATTGGATGGCAGACTCATTAGCTAATCAAGCACTTGATTGGCATATTAATAATTCAATACAATAAAATTTAATCATCAAAAACATCATACATTTTATCATACATTTGGTCATACATTTTTCACATCAAACATCACTATATATATATCATCAGAGTGTTTCAGAAAACTATACAAAATTTGGATCCATAAGTCATACAAAATTTGGGTTTATACCCCATCATGTTCAATATCAAAAAATATACAGTCATCCAGTAAATCAAATCTAGCTACTCCTGAGGTCCCTGCCCAGAAGCTATGTTCCTATAGAACATGACTGCAGTCGTGACTCGGTGGAATAACCGCACCCAGTCACGAGGTACTCCTACCACTCATCTCTGGACGGCCTCGGGAAGATCCTCCACTACCGCCATAGGCACTTGGCGGGTTAACCCCTCCAAGTTCCTCTGTACTGCATGGAGAGTTCTCTCCGAGTCTAATGTATCCACCTCGCCTCTGTGACGCTTATGTCGTGGGTATCCCTCAAGTCTGACTGGTCCAATATCTGCATCATGATCATTATAATATTGTAAGTCTTTGAAATCCAATAAAAAACATGTTTCATTTTTTCATACATATTGAAAAAATCCAAAAAAATTACATAATCAAAAATCATAAACTTACCGACTGTGCCCCATGCCGCACCAGCTGGAAGAACGAGGTCTGGATCGCCCTTGAAATCCATCCCGGCATAGGGATAGTTGTCCACCACGATGATCTGTTCTCCCCACCATAGGAAGAACTCATCATCCCAGGTGGTCCGGGGAACTTCACTTCCCCCCAATCTCTTCATCATGTCTGCCCAATGGGAAATTGTTGGGTCTCTCGGGCTGCTGATGGTAGAGATTACTCTAGGTCTGAGTAATGGAATCTTCTTGAAGAAGAATGTCATCAGAATTGTACCGTATCCAAAATGTTTTGTCTTCACTTGGCGGATAGAGGTCAATTGTCGCTTCATTTTCATCAGTAGGGCTGTGCACCAATCATATACATGAGTTAAACATTCCACTGCTATACTCATGTGAGTCCTGGAAGCTTGGTGTAGGGAGGCAGATCCTGCCACCCTGCCAATGGTGAAAAGGAGGATTTTCATGTGCAAATCCCTTATGTCTCTTATGGCAATTTGGCTTCCGACTTTCTGTGAACCTTGTACGTAGTACACGTGGACATAATCTTCCACGGTGAGCCCTCCCAAAGGCTTACCATGCAAGTCTACTGGTTCACCCCTCCGGGAGAGTCCAATGATAAAATATATATCTTCCACTTCAATGCGTATAGGCATCTGATCTATCATAAAGCAGTCCTCTTCTAGTACCCAATAGTTCACAAGCATTTCAAGCAACCAGACATTGCTCTTCATATTTGGCATTTTAAAAAACTTGAGTAATCCACAATTCCGAAGAATATTCAGTGATGCTTGGTTCTGCATGATTTCTTGATCAATTGCACTGTGTTCACGCTCTCTCCATGAGATAGTCATCCTGCAAAATTTCAACAATCCATTCATTAGCTACGCATTCTTCATTTGGGTCTACGCATATGCGACTTTGTTTATGCACAGTCGCGTGTATACGCGACTTTCCCATTACAAACCCGTGTATGCGCAAACCCGCGTTTTTTGGAAAGAGATTCTACGGTGAAAATTCCTAAATTTTAGTTTATGAATGGAAAAAATGAATAGCAAGGATGATTGATGAGCTTACCTGACAAATTCGGTGCGATTCGACGGTCGGTTGCTCCTGTTCTGACGAAAGAAGTTTTTTGCTCTAGAGCACTTTTTTCCAAGTCAGCAATGTAACAATGAACCAAATATGAGGTAATTTGTCTATTTATGCCCAAAATTGAAATTTTTTTGCAAAATTTGGTTATGCTTAATTTTTCAATCTATCTTAAGCTGCATAACCCGGATGCTTGGAAGTGCTCAGTTTGGTATTTTTCAAGTACATTTTTGATGAAATCGAGAATTTTTCCAGATTTTGATCCATGACTGCTAACCCGTCATGGCAGGTATATGATCTTCACTGGCATATAGGTTAGGGAATCCACTTTTCCATTGCATTTTGCATACTAGCCTCCATTCTGATCACTTGCCTTAGGGTCGATCCCATCAAGTCATGAGTACTTAACCCTTTTCACTCGCTGATTTTTTAATCATGACTTGGTGGTAGAGCCTTCCTTTACATGGGCTTCCTAGTTAGTTCCTCGCTAGCACTTGTTTCCCATGCTGCGTTTTATGTAGGCTCGGGAGTCCTCTTTAGTTCCCGCCATGACTTATATGTTGAAGCTTCATTCTTCTTCTTCTTCACTATCATTTTTCTGGCTATTACCCTAGAGGCTCTCTCGTGTTGTTGAGTTGTATTACTGCATTGCATATTGGCTACTTGTTTATCCTGGCCTTTAGCCGGCTTCATTTGGACTCGATGTTAAGCCAACTTTTGACCTTGACTTTCTGTACAAGTTAACCATTGCATGCACTTAGCTATCGCGACTTGACACCCTTTTTTACCCATGGATGGAACATTCCTCTGAGTATCGCTTACCAGTTTCCGCCACCTTGCATTGAGCATAGGATTGTTCCTATCCAAGAACTAGTGCATCTGTTTCTTGATACTCATTCCGTCCATTATACTTTAGCATTATTTTATTCTTTTTCAGGCTTATATGAAAAAGACAAAAAAATCAAATATTATAAAAAAAGAGTGGGAACGGAATGTTACTTCATTACTTTTATGGCAGTACAGTTTGTCTCCCTTGAACAAAGCACATACACTTATATATTTCCTTCATTTGGGATGGTTTTAGTTTTGACCTAGGTTCAGCCTTATCCTTGTTTCACTGGTCGGTCCTCCCCCGGTTGGTTATCTCTTCCAATCATATGGAGAGTTTGTTTTGCCTCCTGCATAACAGACTTATACAGTGTCATTATTTACTGCCATGGTCATTACGAGTCGTGCTTTTGTTCAAGGGAAGTCTAACCTGAGTCGGCCATTCTGCGGTGTCTTTTGACTCATATTCAGTTGGCCTTCCCGGTCTGGTCCGTATCTTATCACATCAGATGCTTTGGTCTTCTGCTCGTGCTGGTTTGAGAAGGTCCTCATTGACTTCTCGCTGGCGGGTTTGTCTCTTATCGACTACAACACATTGCTCTGAGAGCAAACCTAGAGCCGCATCTTGGCCCTATTTCCATCATTGATAGGTGACCTTATGCTCAGCATTTGATCATCATTATGGGTCTTTGACTAAGTGGTTTCCCCTATGTTCGACATCAGCATACATTATCACACTTGGGATTCATGCAGTACCTTGATTTCCATTTGACCCTATTGGTGGATTTCTCGCCTCTGTGTCAGCTTTCATTATTGGTTGGTTCAGAGGGTTTCTTCAGTGCGCTAGCTTCATCTTGTGCATGTTGGAAACATACTTCGGTTTGGTTTCGTCACTTTGCTTCATCCGATTCCTTCCAAATCTTGGCCTGCAGGTTACACTCGCGCTGGACTGATGTGGGATGCCTTAACGCCTTCCTTCCAGCATATTTTTTTCCATCGACTCCGACTCATTGCTCTGGGAATAAGGTCTAGAGTCTTTTTGTTAGTACCTTAGGGTTTGCAGTCATCAGTGGCAGACTCTTCACTATCGACAGTGGGGAAACATCATTGCCTCCTGATTGGTAGATTCTTCCAAGTGTTTGACTTCAACTCATTCATTCACACTTGTTAGATTGTACTGGGGCACCTTGACACTCATTTTCATTATTGGTGGGTTGTCTCGCGTTGGTTAACGGTTTACATCATTGACCGGTAATCCAACGATTTCTCACATGGTCGACTTCAGCTCATTTATTCCCATGGTGTAGAATTATGCCATAGTGATCGGTGAAGACCTCGGGTTGCATCAGCATTTTGCGGTTCACTTTTGACAATCCATTCAGTTTCTGTCAGTGATGTCATCCACCTTTATATGTTGCAGTTTAAGAACAGCAACATCCTATATGTTGGCTCCCGAGTTGCGTGATTGTACCATGAGTTCCACCCTTATGATTTGGTACTTGGAGATTCAGTTACTTTGTGATCAGACATCTATTTCAGTATCATTGATCAACTTTCTATATGTGATACTTGGACATTGATTCAAACTTCTACTTCCGGGCCCTGCTCAGATGATTCATTGTGTAATTTCAGTTCCGCTATACTTGTATACATTTTGGATCTACTATGTACTCTCTATATGCATATATTTTTGACTGAGCGTGGGTATGCCCGCCTCAACATGAGTTGACTCTCTGTTTTCTTTCATTGGTTTTTGGCAAGCTGAAATCTGGTGAAGTCCTCTCTTGTCCTTGCGAAGTTCCTTCGATGTGCATAATACATTTCGGCCATCATGTACCCCTTCTGACCTCATATATTAGGGGGCATCTGTTATAGCATCATTTTTCACCTTCATATGATTCATGATTGCTTTTATGGCTTTGGGCACCCATTTCCATAGACTTGGACAAAATTCACTAAAAAGCAGTGTTAAAAATCCCATACGCGGTTATGCCCATACTTTTTCACGTGTATATGCGAGTCCAGTCAGACTTTTCCGCGTATGCCATTAAAATGATTAAAAATATATATAAAAATTCCCTATTTTCGGGCTGGGCTGATGGTTACTCCAGTAGTTCAACCACCCTAGCACGTGGCCAACTGTTTCCAACTGACTGAAACTACTTTGAGGATGTATAAAAAGCCCTCATGTGTTTGGCCTAGGGGAGAGAGAAATGATTGATATTATACTCTGTTGGAATCCCTAATCCAAGTTTGATTTCCTGTGCCTACTGCACTTTCCCTGTTCAGTATTGGAAACCTTTGTTTCCAAGAGATGTTCATCCATCTATATGTCATCTCGTGTGCACAACTTCTGAAGGAGTCTTAGCGAGGCAAGGGTGGGATGGATCCAGACGACGGTCTCGTCAAAGATCGTGGGAGGATTCAGGTGATCTCTCCACTTTTACTACTGTACATGTTATTCATAATACAGAAGAACCATCTTGTTCCTGAAATACATGTTTGGAATCTGCTTGCATATGTGAAAGTATTTATTATTTAAGCATTTATTATGGTTTATTTAATGTTTCACGTGGATTTCACTAACGTTTAGGGTAGATATATATTGTACAACCAGTTCTTCGTGCTTGTTTCTTTCTGGTTTTTAGGTTAAGAAGGAAGAAAGGTTGCTGGGGGTTTGGACCCCGCGGGGTCTACTACAAACGTATGACCTGTGGTACATTCCTTGATCTACTCTATCTAGTTTTTCATGAATGGATATGGTTGTGTGTGAGTCCTTCTGAATGGCATGCCCTGCTCTGTGGAGGTTTTGACCCAACAAACCTCTAGGGTGATTTTCCCCGAAACAATCATAGACAGAGTTATTGATCCAAATGTTCTCATGTCATTAGAACAAAGCCTTCATGAGGAGGTAATCCAGTTAGTTCATGAAAAACAAGATGAAATCTTTCTTCAAGTAAGTGAAAAAGTTTCCTTGGATGAATCGTTGGTAGATGATAGAAATGTCATGTTTGAGTATCAAGAATCATCTGAAGTTTCTTTTCTTATGATTGATGAATGTAATGAGAAACATGATAATCTGGCTGTCATATTATATGAAGATGACCTACAATATATTCAAACTACAGAAGATCAGAACATTCAGGGCTGCCTTTCAGATTCTTCTTCATATGTCTCATGTTTTGAAATGTTTTTCCAAGCGGAGATCTACTCATCTACTTGTTCAGAATTTTTTGAGGACCGGGAACATACTTTTACTGAAGTACATTATGAAGGAAGATCAGAATCAAAAGAAAAATATACCTTGTTTCTTCAGCAGGAGGTCAATCTTCATGTTTTTCAGGATCCAATGGAAAATCTGTTGCAGTCAGCAGTGAAGGTGATTATTGCAGTGTTTAGTGATGAAGGAGATCATGGTCGATTATATTTTTGGATGCCTAGTTACAAGTATCTATTGTCGACCAGGAGATCTGATCAGGAGAATCAATCAAGAAGGCATCTTCTTGATTGGTTACATTGGCATTTTGATATAGTTTGATGGTATATTGTCTTGTAAGAAACATAGGTGGTTATATACTGCCATCAAGATTTAAGTTTTAAGTTCAAGTCTTAGTCATTTTGAGTTATTTTGTTAGAGTCAAGTTTTTTCAGTCATTTCAGTTTTAAAATTGAGGCAGTTTGAGTTAAGTTTCAATCAATAAATGATGTCAAGAATTTTGTGTTGTTTGTCGAAATAATGATTCCATAGCCCAATGGACGAAGGCACTGTCTAGCTCTTCCAGATATCTGCCGTTCTTGGCACCTCCTTGGAGCTACCATCCCCATTGGAGCCAATGTTAGAGTCAGTCTGGTCATCCCTCTATCAGAGATCATTTATCTTATTGCATTTCATTTTTAGGTGTCTCATATGGTTCATTCATTTGCATTCTGTTAGGGGCATGCTATTATCTGACGGAAGGGTCTCTTCGCTTGTTTCCCTCATGTTTGTACCTGCTAGGTTGGTCAAAATTTCTCAAAGTTCATCAAAGCTGATTTTAGTCATTTACTGTCATAGATGGTATTTTGGGTCAAAAAAGAGTCATTTCAGTTTCTAGGTCTAGGGTTTGGTTTTCAGAATGTCAAATAATTCCCACAGGCTATGAGGATGTCTTCAATAAGTTTTCATTTAAATATTTTCATCATCAATAACGCTCAGGGATGATTCTTCTTCGAAACTCTGTTTTGAAGAAGAAATCATCAAATTAGTTGTTTGTAATAAGTATGTATTTTTAAAGTTTTTCGCCATGAAGTATTTCAAATGCAGCCCTGGTAATCCTTTGCTGAAGCCCAAATGCCACCGTCCCTGCAAAAAAAAATCAAGAACAATTTCATCATTCAAGCTCAGGGAATCAGAGAGGAAACAAAAAGACAGAGTTGTATTAAATGCAAAAAGTGCCAAAGCCAAAAACATTACAAAGTGGGTCTTTACAAAGAGAAAATCAAAGCCATGACTTTATATAGATATCTCTATGTTTATCAATGCTATTTGCATCCAAGAGATCGATTGAAAGTCGATTTCAGTGGTGAGAGGGTGAAACTGAAGTTTGAAACCAAGACTGTGTTTACAAGTCTGCGCGGCGCATTGGGGAAGCGCGCGACGCACATAGGCTGCGCAACACATTGAGTGGTTTGCCACAGTGCGTTTTTCCTTTGGCACGGCACATCCATAGGATGCAGTGCACTCGGCTTGCATGCGGCACATAGAGCCAACAAGCTTAAATTCATCAAATTTTCATCAAAAACAAAACCAAATTGACTCAAATCTTTTCTGCTCCAAGTAAATCAAATCATCTTGTAAGTTTTCATTGATCGGTGTTTGGTGCGGTTGGGTAAGGAGAGTGTTGGGAATTTTGTTAAGTTTATCGATGAAATCAAATGTATATGTGTTCGCTGCTATTGAAAGAGATATTGTTTAGTTTAGCAAAATTGTAGCTGGGACCGTGGACTAGGATTATTACAGAACTGCAGCTGTACAGGCGAAATGTTGGCATTCTTATGGCAATCCAATTCATGTTGCCTGTGGGTGCTCTGGTCATCAAGCATCTTATACATCTTTTCGACATTTTTAATTGCTATCAAAGTGCTATGATACATTCTTCAGTTCTGAAGTGGAAACTATCTTGTTAAATCCATATCCTTATATCCTGTTGACAAACAAATTTTTGTTGTATTTTTCCCTTCACTAAAGGCAAAGTCTTCGTTCAAAGGAAATTTTGTTAAAAAGTTGGTTTTCATTCAAACGACAATGTAAAGTGAAAAGTCAAAGACCAGAGCTTAAAATAAAGCGAAGATATATACAACAGCAGAGCAATAGGATTGGATGGTCTATTTTTGTCTTCAAGTTACGATTCAAAGGGTCTATGCCACAGGTTCCGTCTCCTTATTGGTTGTCAACAAACAAAATGGAACTTTGTTCTGTCTTTAGAACAGATGAATGGCTCTTTTTCTATTTTCATAATTTCAGTTGAAACAACTCCCTATTTGTGTCGATCTGTTTTCCCACCTCTAAGATTATTTAATATATGGAAAATAATTTTGTAAAGGGTCTGAGTTCTAGGGAAAAAGTGTGGAAGAAAAACTTAGCGCTTCACTGTACAATTTGGCCAGGAAATTAATAAAATGATGCAGCTCTGATTCATGAGATTCATGTGGTATGAGTTTAGCATATGTTTCTTCTTTCTATTTCATATGTACCTTGTTATGTTTTACAGTTCATTCATAATCATTTCCAGTTGAATGTTTTTAAGTAAGAAAGGTAGAATCCAGTTTACTGCTCTGCCTTGGGAAGGCATTCATGTTTTGTGTCTCTTCTTTTGTTTGAAAATGATTAATTTATTATGCCCTTTTCAACCTCTCAAACAGTATTTCCACTCCATATTATTTCAATTTGAGTGCTAAACCTCTTGCCTATCTTGCCTCATGAAATACTCTGTGTCTTTGATTTAATTTCCCAACTCATGTTGTCCTTTGTCCCATACACCCCTGAAAATTCAGTCATTCATTAAATTACCTCTTTCATATTTATTTACTAGCCTAAAATCAATTCCCATTTTAAGTCATCTCGGACCCTATTGCTTATTTTTATTGAGATTGACCTGGAGAGAGCCCTCTCCTGTCCTCGTAAGGCTAGCTATGAGGCTGAGCATGGTAGGATGTTACCCTAAATCTCGCCTCCCTTCAGCTTGAGGTGGATTTAGGAAATATTAGGTCCATTCTTGGAGGCCATACTATTTTAGCCCAAGGGTAGAGGCAGCCCCATGAACACTTAAATGGAGAGAGAACCATTTTGAGGAGCATAAGCACACTCTCCATTTAGCCCCAACACATTGCTGGGACAGGGGGTTGGGATTTTCATTTGGATGATAGCATGGATGAGAGGAACATCATCGGGAGTAGACTTACCCCATGCATATCACCACTCCTACCTTAAGGAGGCCACATTCCATTAGGGAGGATTCCACTACACCTTCTATATTTCCATGAGGAGCATCATTTTCAGTTTTCATTCTTGGGAGAGAGCATTGGATAGTAGATTTATTGCAGCATATTTGAGCAGTGGGGGGACCATGGGTGAGGAGGCCACAAGAGAAGAAGGAGAAGGAATTTTTTTCTCTTTATGCAGTTTCTTGAGGACAAGCAACATGTGGGAGGGGAGGACTGTAATGTTCCCAATTTTAGCCTCAAGCTAAAATGGAACATTATAGTTGCATATTTTGGTTTTGTTGAATAAAAGTGGGTAAAGTGACCCATCATGTAATAAACAAGAATAAAATACCTTACAATGTGAAAAGGGATCATCATGGAGCGGGATTTCACACCCTCATGTGTGAAAGAGGTTAAATTGCAAATGGACAAGGCGTAGTTGACCAAGTCAAACTGCATTAGCATGAGTTGGAAAGCACTAAGTGGGACAACGCAGTTTTAGTGGAGGAATATTCCATGGGGAGGAAACTTCTAGAGGAAGGAAGGTGGAGGCTTCATTGAGTTTAAAAGAGGAGCAAGGCAACCCATTGAGATTATCTTGGACCATTTGATTATTTGTCTATTTAGACAAATTACTGCCTCTTACTGTTCAGCAGAGCTGCAGTGCCTTAGGGCACGAGGGAGTCCTGTTTAGGATTTCATATCCTCTTTTAGTAGCTCATGAAATATTGCACTCATCCTCCATATTTCGAAAATCAGGCCATAGCATTAGCCTACTTCATCAGCGCAGTGTCTGTAGCAGATTATTGTGTAGTGTTGCGGGATGTTGCTGGGAGGTCTCCTACATCACCATTTTGAGCTGATATTTTAGAGGAGGGAGGTTCTCTACTTCCAGGAGGTTAGTGAGGATGGTTCCAGAGCTTATTCCACCATATTTGGTTGAAGGCCAGGCACCACCATCAGTTACATCGCAGACCCTCTCATAGACTGCATTCTAGTTGGAGCACATTTGCAGTGAGGGTGTTACAGACATTCAGTGGGTGAGATCTTTGGTGTAAGGATCAGCCTTGAACTTAATATTTCCAATGGGGAAGGGCTCTTCATCATCTTCAGCCATTCATCCTTCTCCAATCGATTCCATGTATTGAGTTGCTGCAACTACCCAACAACTCTGGCATTTTTGCAGTTTTGCATATTCTAGCCAATCCTTCTAGGATTGACTTGAGGTAGTGATTGGGAGCTTAGATCTTCTCTCCCAATGTTGTATGAGCCATATTTATGCAGATCCTATGATTTTTTTCACTCAGTGTAGCAGTCTCCCTCATGTGATTGCGCAGTGCCTATTCATGGGCATCTTGCTATGGAGCAACATTTTGTATTATGGAATGTGTTTTCATGGAAGGATTCTTGCCATATTATTTTAGTATTCATTGTATCATTTTGCTGCTGTTATTTCATAATAAAATGGCTCAAGGGATTTCATACATTTTGGCATAATTTTTATTCACTGCTATTTCTAGTTTATGTCTTTATATTGCTGTAGCTGCATTTTTGGGTTATCTTGAGAGATTCCCAATCTTCTTGTATTTCCCTCTTGGCGATATTGTCCCTTGACAACACTCTATAGACAGAGTATAATAGTGGGCCAAGAAGCCTCTGGAGCTCATCCTTCTTTATGAAGGTGACAAAACTAGTAAATGAACCTTCAGTCTATCTCTGGAATAGATTTTCTTGTCGATTGAAAATATTTCTGAAAATGGAACATTAGAAATGAAGACAGAAGACATTTCGAAACAGCATTCAGAACTCATGAGGGTCATTATGAATTTTTGGTCATGCCTTTTGGCCTTACTAATTCACCTTCCTCATTTCAAGGTTTGATGAATTCCATTTTCAAACCCTTCATTAGAAAATTTGTGTTAATATTTTTTGATGATATACTAATCTACATCAATTCTTGATAGGATCATGTTCAACATGTTCATAGGGTGCAAAAAATATTGGAGGAGAAACAACTATATGAAAAACCTCCAAATGTTTCTTTGGAGTACAGGAGGTGGAATATTTGGGTCATGTTTTATCTCATGAGGGTGTTAAGGTAGACCGTAACAAAATTAAATCCACAAGGAATGGAAAATCCCCACAACCATAAATCTTCTTCGAGGATTTCTGGGGTTAATAGGGTATTATCACAATTTTTTTAAGAATTATGGGAGAATGTCAACACTTAGAACATCATTACTAAAGAAAGATGCATTTTATTGGACTTCAGAAGCAACTGAGGCCGTTGAACATCTTAAAGAGGAAATGTGCCGAGCACCAATCTTAGCTACGCCAAACTTCACAAAAACGTTTATTATGGAAGGTGATGCCTCAAGAAATGGATTTGGTGTGGATTTAATGCAAGAATGAAGACCCATTTCTTTTCAAAGCTATCTAATCAGAGGAAATTATTTACAAAAACCTATTTATGAGAAGGAAATGTTGGCAATACTACATGCACTAAAACAATGGTGACCTTACCTAATCGAAAGACACTTGAAGGTAAAATAATATAATGATAGTCTTAAATAATTTTTGGAACCAATATTATCTTCAGAAGAGAAGCAAAAATGGGTCACAAAGTTGTTTGGTTATGAATTTGAAATCCTCTACAAAAAAGGGATGCAAAATGTTGTTGCAGATGAACTCTTAAGAAAGGATGAGGATGTGGAAGCATTGGTTTGTTCCATTTCTATTATAAAAAATGAGTGGATAACCAAAGCAAGGGATGAATGGAAGAATGATGAAGAGGTGTGGACACTCATTCAAAATTTGTAGCAAGATCCTAGTACATCTAAAACATGTAGCTAGAAAAATGGTTCATTATGGTACAAATATCGCTTATATATTGGTACGAATTCCCAAACCAAAAAAAAGATTCTTTTGGAATTGCACACCTCTCCCTTAGGAGGACACTCGAGATTTTTAAAAACTTACCATAGGGTAAAGAAGGATTTTTTTTGGGATGGCATAAAATGTGATATTCAAGAGTTTTTGGTAGAATGTTTCGTTTGCCAACAAAATAAAGTTGAGACAATTAAGACCCCATGTATGTAAAAACCTTTATCCATTCCAAGTCAACGTTGGGAGGAGGTTTCAATGGATTTTATCATAGGTTTACCCAAGTCTAAAGAAAAGACTATCGTCATGGTGGTAGTTGATAGACTTACCAAGTATGCACACTTTTGTGCATTATCTCATCCATTTAAAGCTAATACAGTTGCTACTGCATTTATGGAAACAATTCAAAAGCTACATGGAAACCCAAAGATCATTGTAAGCGATAAAGATACAATTTTAACACGAAATTTTTGGACATAATTATTCTCTTGTTTGGGTACTCAATTAGCTCATTGATAAACATATCATCCTCAATCATATGGGAAAACTGAGACAGTGAAAAAATGTTTGGAAGGATATCTTTGTTACTTTTATATGATAAATAGAAATAATGGGTCAAGTGGTTACATCTGGCTTAATGGTGGTATAACAATTCCTTCCATACTGTAGTAAAAATGACCCCATTTATGGAACTTTATCAATATCATTCACCGTCCATCAAATCATCTTTACGAGAAAATTTTAAGGTTCAATTAGTGGAAGATCACATCGAGAATCAACAACATGTTCTCCAACTCTTAAAGGATAACCTCACTTTGGCGCAGAATCAAATGAAACAATAGACATATCAACATTGCAGTGAAAAAAGTTTTGACGTACGTGACTGAGTATTTTTACAGCTATGACACTACAAACAAATGTCCCTCAAGCAAGATAAGAAATATAATAAATTATCACAAAATTATTATGGTCCTTACAAGGTGTTGCAAAATATTGGTACTATGGCATACAAATTGAAGCTTCCTACATATTCTCAAGTACACCCAGTTTTTCATGTTTCGTGCTTAAAGAAGGTTATTGGTGACAAGCTTTGAGTTCAAACAATATTTCCAGAAATTGACGAAGAAGGAAATATCATATTGGAACCTAATGAAGTCACAAAAACAAGAACTCGATAGCTACGAAATCGATCAATTTCATAGTATCTCATCAAGTGGAAGAACTTACCCGCTGAAGATTCAACATGGGAGGATTAGAATCTTATACAGAATCATCTACATACTCAAGCATTGAGGAAAACAATTTTCTTAAGAAGAGGGGCATGCTTGGTCCCTATAATACTAGTGTATCCCCTTATCGTTATTGCTAGCATAGCCCCCTTATTATTATTGTCATGCTTGTGTAGTCCCCATATTGTTATTATTGTGCCCCAGAGAAGCCAATTATTGTTATTGTTGTGCCCTTACATTCTTATTGTTATGTTGGCTAGGATTATATTGTGACCCATTGGAATCCTATATATAGAAAGGAGGTTTTGTCATTTGTATCATCCAATGTCATTTGTATCATCCAATAATTATTCATTTATGTAATGTAAAGGATGTTTCCCCCTCATAGATGCTTATTTATAAGTTATTGATCTCTCTCTTCTTCTATTTTGTGAGCTTATTTCATAACACCAACTGCTTATTCTCAACCTTAAAATAATGGGCGTTAAATCTCCCTGTACCAGCAAAGGCCAAGTTGGCATCGACAATCACATTTGGATTCCTATTGCTTTCTTCCACTATCACCCTTTCTGTGATGAATTCAGGTGATGCATGATCATCCAGGAAGTTATTTCTTCGTGCTTGTACAATATTCTTATGGAGTCACAGTAAAACAATAGATTGTAAACATCCATCACCAGATCATCATCAAGGGGAAGTTCCTCCCCTTCCTCACTCGAGGCTGGTTCTACGGATAGAGGTGGTGGTGTCTGACTGGTGACCTATGGTGCGCTAGGAATCCGGCCCACATAGTCATCTTCCGACTTCGGTCCCAAATCCATTTCCTTAACTTCAATCAAATTCTAAATATCTAGAGAAAGCTCCTAATCGAACACCTATTCTCTCACTCCTTTTGCTCCTGGCTGATCTTGTATCTCCTCTTCAACTTGTATGGGTGTTATCTCTTCTGTCATAGAACCTTTATTTTTTTCTTCTTCCTTATTCTATTTCTCCTCTAGTTCTCTTCTTCTTAACTCTTGTTCTTCCCTTAGCTCTTGTTCTGATTTTTTCCATATTATTTCTACTTCCTCCAAGCTTTACTTCTCTCTCTTTATTTAATCTACTCTTTGCTTCCTATGCCTCCTCTTTTCTTCTATTACCAAAGCTTCTTGTTGAATGATAGGATCTACTTGCGTCTTCCAGCTTTGTTCCTTCTTTGCATTATCAGAAACCTTCCTCCTCCCCTTATCTTGTATCTAGATGCTATCTTTTGTTGTTGTCTCTTCCAAAACTATTGTTATGTGAGTTTGGATCCCTTTTCTATAAGCAACTGTGTGTCCACATATTCTGGAAAGCTAACTGAAACTTCCTCAACTTCTTCCCTAGTACTTATTTCAGTAGTTTATTTTGAGGATAATATCTTGGGTACCATTGTGATAATGACTTCTAGATAGGTGCTCAAAAATTGATGTACATGTGGGATAGAAAATATATTCATTCCAAGCAAGCATTAGTTTTAAAGAAAATCACCTTCAAGGCAAGTTCAAGAAGCAATTCAAGCACCTAACTTGAATTATTTCACAATTTTCACTAGGAAGAGTGTTTTATTGGATAAGTTGACTTTGCACTACATAGTCCTAGTAGTCTGGATTGACGCTTGACGACAAAGACTACGCAATGCACAGTTCATCCTATGCAATGAGCTCATAGAGATTGTGCATCGCATAGTCTTAGTGACCACAGATGTGGGGTGAGCTCTGGAACTATGCAATGCATAGTCGTTCCAGCATGTATTAAGCACTACGTAGTTCTATAGGCTACACACTTAGCTTGAGCCTCTAGATTGCACACTGACTAACTCAGGCCAAGGAAATGGCATATATTCCCAAGGGAAGTGTGGAAAAATTAGCATATATAAGTGATAGTGATGGCTTGGGTATATATTTGAATAAGTGATGATGAAACAAGACAAATCAAGTGAAGAAACCAAGTAAATGGGAAGAAAACCAAATTGGTGAGGAGAGTCACCACCATGGCGACCATCAGTGGAAAAATCAAGAAACCGATGCGACACTTGTGAAAGACAAACGATAACTTGAAACAACAATTCTAAAAGCTAAAGAAAGTTAAAAATCCAACATGCATTGTTAAACACGCATGGTGAAACACACACAAAGGGAAACTAAATACACATAGACATAAAGATAAGCATGTGATGTTATTATTATTCACCATAGATGTATATTTATATCACATTGGTGTGACCTGTGGATTCCCATTCCAAGTGGTCTCTTAGACTCCATTGGTCCATTTTCCTTCCACACCTACCCATTGAGGATTAGGTGTCCAACATTCCCCCCCTTAATCCGAAGGGGTATGTGTGAGTCCAAGAAGAGAGTTGTAATACAAATTTACAAAGTATGCATGGAAACACTTAGGTTGAATCAACTCTCTGAAATTTTGGCATAAAGAGGTGGTTTAAGGATGACCACCAACACTAGAATGCAATGCTTATTTCATTTCCCAGAACTCTTCCAAATCTGGCAAGAAGCTGAGGGCTTCTGTTAGAGGAATTGTCCCTCATATTTGAAGAGGGAGACCTTCAACCTAGAAGAAGGGAGGTATAAAACCTGTGATGGTTTAAGGATGACCACCAACTCTGGAATTCTTAATGCATTTCCTGGAACTCTACCAAAGCCGGTAATAAGCTGAAGTCTTCTGCTAGAGGAAGTGTCTCGAATTCTTTGAAGAGGAAGAAAATGAACCTCGCATAGATGGTTTAAGGTTGTCCACCAACCAAAGGAATGTTCATGGTAACTCATGTCTCTGGCTACAACTCTGAATCTGGAATGAGAAATTGTGGCTCAGGCTCACTTGATGTGGCTTCGAAGCTTGTAGATGACCACCATTTTCCCCCCTGTCAGGTACAAGGTGAGATGATGGAGAAAACTAAACTACAAGATTGTTCAATATTCTAGAACAAGTTCTGACATATCTCTTAAACATATTCTTCGTTGTTGATGCCCATTGCCAAGAAGCGATCCATCCAAGATGAATCTTTTTTCCCGCAGGAGGCTTGTTTCTGAAGCATCTGTGTGAAGAATGGGTGGGTATACCACACTACTTGCAGGGGTGAAGATAAAAACAATGATCTTTCATATGGCCAACTCGATCACAGTGTTGGAATTTCACAATCTGTTGTTGCTGCTGTGGAAGAGGAGCAGGAACTGGAACAGTTGAAGATGAAATGTCATAAAGAAATCCAGCACTCTGAAATTTGATGGGCTTGGAGTAGTCCGGAATATGAAAGGACAACTCCTTGTCATATCCAAGACCTATTTTGTGCTTGTTGTGGACACGCTCTTCCCAAGGTTTGATGATGGGCTTGGGAGGTAGAACCCGAGATTCTGCATCTGCATATAAATCGGCTTTTGAACTAGGCATTGAATGTGAATCAGTCACAACATTATTGACTTGTTGATTATGGGGGTCTCTCTCAATTTTCTAAATAGAAACAAGTTCAAAACGATGACTCCATTGCTGTAATTCTTCTTGCTAGAGTTGAGATTCAAGCTGCAAAAACTCAATCTGTTCTTGTGCATTTTGCAAAGAGGTTTGAATATATGTGAGAGTGTCTTTGTTGACTTTAATTGTTTCTTCAGCAGAGCATAGTATCAAAGTATTTAATAACTCCAATACTTCAAGAAATTTAGCCATTTTTTGATCACAACTATGATGAAGATGCTCAATAATCCTAATGCACAAACCCCAGCTTTTGAATATTTCAAAAAAACTTAAGAATACCAACTCTCTATCAAACTATCTTGAATATATAATGAAGACATAAACATCTCTTGAATCATCTATTGATGCCAGCTAGAACATGTCATTCTTCATAGCCTATTAAATGTGCCTCAGACATATACACTTTGTATAAATCCAACAAAACTAAATTGTAACTCTGTGTAAAAACAATTTGGTTTTCTTCAAAATTCTTCAACTAAGCTTGTAGGTTCTCAAGGAAGGTAAAAGTGGGAAATACTCTTCAATACTAGAAAAAAAAATCAGTCCAAGGCTGATTTATTTCTCTGTGCTTGTCTCGGGAACACATTGAACAAATTTACATCAAGCTTACTAGTACTACTTAAATCCAGACCCTTATACACATCGAATCTCCTATTATATGTCTTCAAATTTATGAAAAAACAAACTCAATTACAAATAGCCAAAACTTTTCATGAACAATACCCTTTCACAATACCTGGGAGTTTACATCGTAATCCAGAAAAATGTTAAAGATCGATTACGGATCTCGAGAAGGCATATTATTTTCTTTAACCTCTGGTTTAGGATGAGGTCGTTTGGGGACTGTCACACTGCACACTCCATTTTCTATTGTCACCTTCACCTCCTCCACCTTAGAATTTTCTAGCAAACAGAAACGATGGTGTTAGTGCCAAAGAGGCATTGAAGGAGAAGCCACTTTTCCACAACCCGAAGTGAAGCTTCTTCAATTTCTACACCTTCTGCACCTTTAAGGATGTAGAGGTTAATGGAGGCCACAGTGCCCATTAAGCAGCATGTATAGAGGCATGGTCACGGCTTCCGCTTGGATTTCTGCCTCCTTTAATTCTCTTCTCCAAAACCAACCGATAACATTCCATCCCAGCTCTACCCTTGTAAATTCTCAAATCACCCACCTTGCTTTCACTTCATCATTCCTAATATATTCAAATTTTCTTCCGCCACGGTCACTACTAGATTTTCACGATGGCCAAAGGAAGCTCAGACGGTTCACTATGAAATATATAACCATGTGGTTGAAGGAAATGATGCATATAATGAAGACGAGAGCTCCTGGGCTACGGCAGCTTGGGCTGTTCGCTCTTCACCACACAACCACACCAGCTCAAGGAGGTGAGATGAAAATTTTGGTGGCTATCAGAGAAATTATAGGATTCTGAGTGCTCCATGGTGGGACAGGGAATGTGAACATCTGCATCATACGAATGCGATGATGATTATAGTTTTTAGGACGACACTATCACACAGGTTCACCAACGTATCCATGGAGCGGATGGAGAATCCTATTCATTTATTCTGAACTTGTTAGTGTAGTTATGTTGAAGAAAACATGACTATATGAACAATCTTCGATATATGGATAGTGTTATAGCGGAGCTGTTAAGGACATGGTTAAACTGACATGTGAGACACGGCTTATAAAAGTTTAAATCACCGAATATATGTTGTTCTTCAAACTGAGCCTTTGAAAATGCTCGAAAAACAAAACTTGAAATAAACCTAAAACTTTACTAAAAAAACTCAAAATACCCACATATCAGATGGAATTGGATTAACGAAAATACTTCATCGATGAGGAATGTATAACGAGAAACAGGGGATCAACAAGGAGTATTATCGAACTGTGGAATGAGGAGGGAGGCCGACTATGATTCTGATGGTATTATGAGCGGTGTGAAAACACAAGGTGGACTGTGGTATGAGGAGGGAGCATTATCGAACTGAGGGGTAGAGAATGCATCGAGGGGCATTCAAACGCACAATCAGGTAAATGCATTCAAATGCATTCAAGCGCAATTGTAGTCAGGTAAATTCATTCAAACACATTCAAGGTGCAGAGGTGTCAATTATGCAAAAATAGGCCGAATAGCTAAAAATGGAGCTGAAAAAATGTTAAAATGCCAGGGCCTAGCCTGCACTCTGATACCATGTTAAACACACATGGTGAAATACAGACAAAGGAAAATTAAATACACATAGACAGAAAGATAAGCGTGTGATGTTATTATTATTCACCATACATGTATATTTATATCACATTGGTGTGACCCTTGGATTCCCATTCCAAGTGGTCTCTTGGACTCCATTAGTCCATTCACCTTCAACACCTACCCATTGAGGATTAGGTGTCCAACATGCATGAAAATAAACAAGAAAAACAACACTCACACAAGCCAAATGGAAAAAAGCAACAAAAAAGTGGAAAAAGTGACAAATACAAAAATTGCCTAAAAAAGTGACGATGACCATACTGAAGGCTCCTTCATCTCCTTGGAAATTCTATAGCTCAAATTTAACAAATTATGCCCTCATGGATTGCATCAGTTTCTGGAGGCAAGCCCATAAATTCTCTATAAGGCTTAGATAGGAGGTTAGCTTGTGACTTAGGGAATAAAATAAGTGAAAATCAAGTGAACACAACCATAGATAAAGGATAAACATGAATCAAAGAATGAGTACATGGTAGCAGTGCAATATAATCTTCGTGAGAAGACAATTAGGCTCCAAAATATAAGCAAAGGAAAAAATTTGGAGGGTGGTTGTAGCTGCTACATCACCTTCTAAAGAAAGGATTGAATTAAAAAATACTAAAAAAATGGATGGAGTAGGAAGGAAGGCAAAACTCTATTATCAAAAATTAAAAAATATGGGAGAAGGCTCAAAACCTTGGAAAAGTAAGCACATAAACAAATATGCAGGGGGAACCAAAAGAAAATAACCTGCATACCTTAATTTTTTTGGAAAGGATCACCAACGAAATAAATTCAACAAAGGGACTTCCACCAATATAGCACAATCTCAAACTGGGTCACCCATGGAATTGAACAATAATAAGATAGGTGGTGTCAAAGAGAGAGAATCACTTAAGTGTTGGGGGTGTGGGAAACCTCATTTGTTGAGAGATTATCCACATAAACCGAGGTCCATTCGAAATTTCCAAGCTATTCATGAGGCAACCACAGTGAATGATATTTCCAGGAACATTCCAAGGATAAGTGTAGCATTGGAGTATAGCAAAGTGAAGTATCAATCCTCTATGATCGAGGTTAAAGGTACCATTTTAAACAATTTTTATTTATTTATTAATTCATCCAGGGGATAGATTAGGTTATATTAGTCCCCATATTGTGGAAAAATTTAAATTATAAATTGAAATTTTTAACACTACATGGTTGGTACAATTAGCAACTCGCACAAAGAGGAGGGTAACTAGCTAAGTGAAACAATGTTCCATAGATTTAAATGGTTGTTTCACAGAAGTAAACAGAAATATAATCCCCTTAATATCTTACGATATGTTAATAGGCATGGAATAGTTGGAAAAACATGGAGTTTTCATAAAATATTTAGAGAAAACAATAAGATGCATAAGTCAAGAGGGACAAATCGAGTTAATAAAAGGTATACCGAAACCAATATCATTTATACAAATATGATCAACGTTACAACTGAAAAATAGTTCTTGGAAAGGGTGTCACTTATTCATGGCGCATGTTGAATGAAATGAGCAACAAATAGAAAAGAAAAAAATTGATGATCTTCCAATCATTAGTGAATTTCAAGATTTTTTTCCAGAAGAGATCCCTGATTTACCTCCCTGCTGAGAAATATATTTCTCCATTGATCTAGTACTAGGAAGACCCCAATGCCGAGAGCACCTTATAGAATGAGTATTCCTGAACTACTAGAATTGAAGGTGCGGTTACAAGAACTACTCAATAAAGGCTATATTAGACCCAGTGTCTCACCATGGCAAGCGACTGTGTTATTTCAAAAAAAAAAAATATGGTACATTTAGAATGTACATATATTATCTAAAATTAAATCAACTAACCATTAAAAACAGATAGATGTTTCTACGTATTGATGATCTATTTGATCAATTAAGAGGGGAAACCATATTTTCGAAAATTTATTTGAGGACCACGTATCAACAATTGAGAATAAAGGATGAAGACATTCATAAGAAAACATTTTGAACCATATATGGTCACTACAAATGTGTAGTGTTACCATTTGGCCTTACAAATGCACCAACAAAATTAATGTGCTTGATGAACAATGTACTTAGCAAGTACCTTGATAAGTTCATGATGTTATTTATAGATGGCATTCTAATGTATTCCAAGAATAAAGAAGAGCATAAGGAACATATGAGATTGGTGTTGCAAAATCTAGGAGGACATAAATTATATGCTAAGTTTAGTAAATGTGAGTTTTATAAGAACAACATACAATACTTGGTCCATGTCATTTCAAAAGAGGGACTGTATGTTGATCATGAGAAGGCCGGGGTTGTTCTGAATTGGTCCACACTTAAGGATGTGTCAGTTTTCTGATATTTTATGGGAATCACAGTATATCACCGAATATTCATAGAAGGGTTCTCTAAACTACCCTACCCTATCCATCCTTGCAAAAGAAAGGAATAAAAGTGCCAAGAATGTTTTGACCAACTAAAATTTTTTCTCATATTGGCCCCTATTCTTAAAATTGCAGATACGAAGAAGTAATTTGGGGAAACACTAAACAAAAATAGATCTATTATTGTCCTTCGATAAAACACTACTAAGCCGGCCAACACCTTGAGCTTTCACCACTCAACCATGGCTCTCTACAATGGAGAATCCTCTAGCCTTTTACTGGCTTCAACTATATGTAATACCATGAGATTATTACCATGGGTCACCAATACCTGGTGCTCAAAGCCACAATTGTTAAACATAATTGTTGACACAACCTCAACTCTATCACAAGGTCAAGTTTATCAAACAATCCCCCCTTTAAACTTGACTTTTGGTTTTCCTTTGCTAAATCTAGCGAGTCCCAAGTGATCCAGCCTCCACCACTCACCTCTAGGTCCTACCAAGTCAATGTAAGGGTATTTAAGAATTTCACATGTTTTCCTAGCTCAACATGCTTTATCATACCATCACAAGTGTCTCCATATCACCTAAGTGGACATTCAGACTTTACTACTGATTTACCAAGATATGCATGCCTTATCTTATCAAATCCTTATCTTATCAGGTCTTACAATCGTATGCCAATATACATGAAAATTTTCAACCCCATTATTTTTTTAATTTTTTAGTTGTTGTTGTACAAAAGCTTTTTATGAGGAATGATCTTCAAGCATTCCTTGTATACATCCCTTCTTCAGTTTCAAGTTCCTCATATACGCATAATTTATCCATAAGTAAATATATCATTGCTTTTAACTTGTTTCTCCTCTGTAGGTGGTACATTTGCTATATTTCTCTCATAAATCTCTCTGATCCTATCCTTGTTTTAGACACTTTACTCGAAATTAATGTAATCAAAAAAATCATCATAATTAAGCGGGTTCTTCTTAACCTCCTACTCATACTAAAACATTCATTTACAAACGATAACATCTTCAATACCTTCTTGATCACCATATTGTTTCTCAAACATAAAAAAATTTCTGTAAAGATATTCTACTTGGCCTTTGGGTAATATGGTCAAGACCATACTTATAGATACATCTCTTTACAATGCTCCTCAAACTGGGAAAAGGCGAAAAAGAGCTCCTCCGTCTGCCCATACTTCTCGAGCTGCTTGACTGCTCTCTCATAACATTTCCCAACCTTGGCAACCTCCCCATTCTTCATCTCAAACTTGGAATAGTGAATCCAAGACTTGACAGTAGGGTGGCATTTCACATGCCTATCATAGACACTTGTTATTCAGTTTTTTAACCCCCTCCTAATTGGACTGTGTCTTTGCTGGACTGCTTCCACAACAACCTTCTCTTCGACAGAGTCTGACTGTAGGCTTCTTATTTCACACGTATCAACTCTCTCTCGATAAGTGACTTCCAACGATGTTGACTAGAGACTTGAACACAACCGATGGATTTCTTTCTCCAGCTACGGGGCCTCCTTTTTAAACTGCCCACATACATGACAAAATCACTGACAACATTTCATGAGTTGCAATGGGCTCCGTGCTCCTTGTAGACATCAGTGGCAGTGACAACCTATCTTGATGGATCCGTCCTCTTCTCACATTGGGAATCTGTGTTAAACACATTGCTTCTGGTCTTTCTCATCCAGAGAGGAAAGGCGACACTCCACATATTCTTCTTTCACAACGACTTCGGGCAAATGAGTTCCATTTCACAACTGTTGCACTCTCTCTTTCTCTGCACACCTCCACGTCCTTCGGAATCCCATGTGATAAGCGTGAAAAATCTCGGCCTCTATGTCCTCTTATCATACATAATGAAAACATCAGTTATGTTACTAAACTACTAAAAATATTACTTCAAATATTCCTCTGATACCACAAGTTTCCTTTCTCAATCGACTAGAATGAATCTTACACAAATCACGTCCTCAACTTCATTTATTTTTATGATGAGAAAAATAAATATAACAAATAAGCAACAAATATTCTCTATGCCCAATCCTTGGCCACGATTTCAGGCTTCATTTTCTTCTTGCTCCTCATCAAGCCATTGCCCAACTTGCCCTGGTGGTTTTTTCAATGAGCTATTTCTTCAATCGTCGTTGCTAATTTGTGCATTGAAGTCCATTCTCGAGGACATTTCATTAATGGGAACAATTCCATGAGAATGAATACTCACAGACACTTCAATTCCATGAGAATGAATACCAAACACTTTTAGCTCAGAAAGTAAGTCTAATACCACTTGTTATTCATTCAAATAATAATACAAGAGAAATAAATAAGCATAAAAACTACATTCAAAACATTTACACCATGATATATCCCCAAATTTGGGGAAAAAACAACCAAAAATAGATCTATGGAAACACAACTAAGCCAACCAACACCCTGAGCTTTCACCACTTAAACATGGCTCACTAATACAAATGATTATTTACCAGGGTACACATGCCTTATTGAAAGGGTTTCTAGATTATCCACAATATTATAGAACATTGGTCGACATTTCGAATCCCAACGGAGATCCATGCCTTATCGAGTCTTACAGTCATATGCCCATTTACATATAAAATGTAAAATACATTATTTTTTTCTTTCTTGCTATCCTACCTTAAACCTTCATTCTCTTATTCACCATAGGAAACTTGTTTTTTTATTTCTTTGTTCTAAAACATTTTGCATATTACCTTGTGAGACACTTATCCCACTATCTAACCCTTATATTGTTAAATAAATTCCCTTTCCGAGCATCCTCATAGCCCAAGAAATTTTTTGGGTTTCACCATCACAAAAATTAATGTATTCCATTTACCAATCTTAAATAGAAAGGCTAGATAGTCCTTATATTCGAACTATATGCTAACTTCTTCTGCTTCATTATAATGATCATCAACTCCACACCTTCTGCCTTAACAAACGTGTCTTTGTTTTCCATGGACATCACAAGAGTGCAGAGGCAATTGAACAAATTCTCCACCATTTCCTCTTTGTCCCCACTCTTGGGGTCCCGATACTTGTAGAGTGCGACGACCAAGAACATGGTGTTGACTCCATTCATTTTCCCAAGACATTGTTGGTTTGCAGTGGTGCTCTGCGGTGGGATGGATAGGATCTCTCTGGTGTACTCATTCTTGTTATTGAACTCATGGGGCTTAATTATCGTGAGGAGCTAGTGCAATAGCTTTGTTTTCTCGCAGGACTCTGACACCATGAAGCGGACCTCAATCATATTTTTTATCATGTCCAAGGTAGTGTATACCGCATTTGACTCATCAGGGTCACCCTTTTCGACTGGGTGAGGTTGTGGAAAAGGAGCTCCAGGGTGTTGTTCACCACCAGGGCGCCCACGAGAACCTGAGCCGCCTCAACAGAGTCCTACAACACATCCTAAACTACCTTTATTTTTCTGATGAGAAAAATAAATATAACAGATAAGAAACAAATATTCTATATTCTTAAACTTGACCTTATGATGGAGTTGAGGTTGTGTCAACAGTTATGGTTAATAGTTGTGGTTTTTCGCACCTGGTACTGGCGACCCATGGTAATAAGCTCATGGTATTACATGTAGTTGAAGCCACTAAAATGCTAGAGGATTTTGCATTGTAGAGAGCCATGGTTGAGGAGTGAAATATTAGGGTGTTGTTCGGCTTGGCTGTGTTTTAGCCAAGGACAATAATAGATCTATTGTTGATTTGTTTTTCTCTAAATTGGGGTTTTCCAGATATATCATGGTGTACATGATTTGAATGTAGTTGTTAGGTTTATTTATTTCTCTTGTATTAATCTTTGAATGAATAACAATTTTTACATGGAATAATGCTTGTTTGGAAAGTTTAGGAGGAGTCTTGATGTAGGAAAATTCAATAGTGGCCTTTGAATTTAGGAAACTAAAGCCACATGAAAAGAACTATGTAGTATATGATTTAGAACTAGCTATTGTACTAAATTAATTAAATATGTGGAGGCACTACCTGTTGGGAAAAATATTTACCTTGGTAACAGATCATATTATCTTGAAATATTTTTAAACCAACCAAATCTTAATGCTAGACAAGCTAGGTGGATGGTCTTTATTAGTGAATTTGAATTCAATATCAAATATATTTAAGGGAAATAAAATAAAATATAAGATTCCTTAAGTAGACATGAACATGACATAATGGAAACATATTTTAGCAGTGTCCATATTGATTTTATGAAGCAGATCAAAATGCAATATAGGAGGATCATAACCGTCTAGAAATTCAACAGAAATTGCAGCAGACAACAATTTGAGGTTATGCTGAAAACTTAGAAAAGTTGGTGACCTATAGAAATATATTGTATGTTCCAAATGTAAATGTTATAAAACATATAATATTAGATATATATCATAATAAACCATATGTTGGACACGAAGGATATCAAAAGATGATAACTACACTAAAGAAGGAATTCTACTACCTTGGCATGAAAAAGGAAGTAGCATAATACTTGTCTAAATTCATAGAATCTCAGCAAGTGAAGGTAGAACACCAACGCCCAACAGGATTGTTAAATCCACTACCCATTCCTAAATGGAAGTGGGAAGTGATATCATTGGACTTTATTAGAATACCACTGAAAAAATGAGAAGAAAACATGACTCCATCATGGCAGTTGTTGATCCATATTTATGCAAGAACGAAATAAAATACACATAAACATAGAGATGCAGTGGAAACGAGACTTCATTTTATTTTAATCAAATGACTGAAATATGCTTACAAACATAATGGAAATAAAAATAGTTAGGGTGATGGTAGCATATCTCTGAGAAGAGATGTGGTGGCTACAGAACTCTGAACTGAGTTACAACGAGGCTCGAGGGACTATTTATTATAATGGAAAACTCCAAACATCCAAAAACCTAACCCTAGGAGATGAAGCGCCAAAACTATGGGCCCCGTTTAGGTAAATTGGTGTTTCAAATTCCTGGGGACGTAACTTTGGCATACAATCTATGTTTGATGTGCTCAATAGCTCGTTAGAAATATTTATCTAAGGAGTACAAATTTTGGTGCAAGAAAGATAGGCCATGTCACTCTTGGTTTTTCTAAAAAGACATCGTTTAGGGCCTCAAAATGGCTCTGGAAGTTTGGGACCCAAAAAACTGCCAAAAATAGTAAGTTGTGCCAAAACTGAAAAATTGAAAGAGACAATGGTGGGGCCCCAAGTGGAATAGGTGGGTGGTCACCAATATCCACCTAGATCATTAAGGTCCTAAAATGGCTCCGGGAGTGCACGACCCAAAAACCTACTAAAAATAGTAAGCTGTGCTGAAAGTGAAAAACTGAAAGAGATAATGGTGGGGCCCCAAGTGGAATAGGTGGGTGGCCACCAATATCCACCTAGATCAATTGTGAAAACCTTAAGTAAAACAACACACTTTATACCTGTACAATTTACCTATGGAGAAACCCAGATTGCAAACAATTTTATGAGGCATATTTTCCGATTGCATGGAATACCAAAACTAAAAGTGTGTGATAGGGATGCTAAATTCACTTACAAATTTTGGAAGGTTTTATTTGAAGGCATGGGGACATAACTAAATTTTAGCACTGCATATCACTCCAAAACTGATAGTCTTATGGAAAGAACAAATTATGTTTTAGAGGACGTGCTAGGAACGTACGCATGGATATACCCACTAAATGGGAATACTTTCTACATTTAGCAAAATTTTCTTACAATAACAATTACCAAGCTTTAATAAAAATCAGTCCCTTCGAAGCCTTATATAGTATAAAATTCCACACAGGTCTTAGTTGGAGTTAGCCAGAAGAAAAGATAACGTTAGGACCATATGCATTACAAAAAATGGAATAGGTGGTATGAAAAAATTATACATAACATAAAAAAAAACTACATGGAATAGACAAAAATGTTATGTTGATAAAAGATAATTCACAAGGAATTTAAGGTTATAGATCATGTTAAGGTTATAGATCATGTATACTTAAGAGTTAAACTAAAGAAAATCACCTTAAGGACATGAAATTGTACCAAACTGGAACCACATTTAATTGGCCCTTTTGAGATTTTCGATAGGAGTGGGTCAGTAGCGTATCATCTGGAAATTCCTAGCCATATAAAAGTACATAATGTTTTTCATGTATCTTTGTTAAACAAATATGCCCATAATAATTCTCACATAATTGATAGGAATTTGATATAGGTAGAACTAGAAGGAGATTTCCTGGAAGAGCCACCTCACATATTAGATTGGAGAGAGATATTGCTCTAGAATTGAGCCATTGCTCATGTTAAAGCGCAATGGAAGCACTTTACACCTAAGGAGGCTAAATAGGAGATAGAGAATGAAATGCAAGAGGCCTTTCTAGAACTATTCCGTAAGGGAAGCAATTTGAAAATGAACACCAAGGACGATGTTGAATAAAAAGGGGGGAAACATGTAATATTCATCTCCTCTTTATGTTAATGATTTTCTATTATTAGACATGTAGCATTTTTAAGCTTCATGGCTAAGGAAGGCATATTTAATTTGTGAAACAATATGAAAAAATAGAAATTAATGTAATGTGATTAATATATAATTGCTAATAAATAAAATATTGGAAATCACTCAAGAGAAGGCCACCAATGTCAATATATTTATTTCTAGTTGTAAACAACTATGGATGGATAAATTCATGTTGTTCCTTCCCTGAAAAATATCCTAAACTCCTTAGGAGAAATAATTGGAGAATAGACGTAGATTTATAGTGATGGGAAAAAATAGCATGATAAAAAAATTAGTAAAGGAAGTTGCTTAGTTGGGGGTGAAATAAAGCGATGCGAGATAACGTGGCAGAATTAAATTTAAAAAAGAAAAAAAGAAAAAATAGGCCTATGAAATTGGGTTGATAGACCCAAAAGGAAAGACACTGCCAAAACTCTGCTAGGAAGGAAACTTATAAAATATACCATTAAGCAATCAAATGAGGTTCTTGATTATGGTGGCAATGAAAACTTAGCTTGGGGGGCACTATACACTTAATGGTAGGGAATTGCATCTTAAGTAATTCTCCAAGAGATATTTCTGGTTAGGACTTGGGTATTTTTATCCTTTGCGTTACATGAATTTACATGAAATTTTAAATATCAAGTGTTATTCTGAATCGTGAATGATCGAGGGAAGTTGTGTTAAATATGCATATTATTTTTGTGATAACATAGTTAAATAATTTATCAAAGGAAATTGAATTTTGTTTGCATGAGCTTGTATTTATCTTTAAGGATGAGGTCTTGTTTGTATAAGTATGCATAGGAAATCATGAGAAAACTTCATGAAAAATAGGCCTAATTTAAGGATGTCATCTTAATATGCTTAGGATAAGTCAACATATTATTGTAGCAAAGTTTAGTTTCTCTCTTATATGTATGCCACAACGAATTATCTATATAAGTATTGAACTTCATCTTCTTAAAGGGAGGCAATTATTATATTTCATCTGAGAAGGAGGATTAATATAAATACCCGAATATCTGTACAGTACCGAATAGAGTTACTCCTGCAATAAGGGATTTCGAGATTGATAAACTAATATACTACACTTGTATATTATAGGATCTAAGAATGGAACTAAAAGGAAAATTTGAATCATACATGAAAGCATGTAATTTGTAAGAAAAAGATATATCGAAATGAATTATTGGAGGTCAAATTCAATAAGAGATGCTTTTAGAAAATTAGAAAACATGTAACTATGTTGTTGCTCAACGTCATAACTTGGTGGAAAAGGAAAACTATTAGAAGCAAATAAGATCCCCTACTACGATTTATGAGTAATTAAGGTATTAACTTGAGGAAAGTCAAAACGAAGAAATACGTGCACCATAATTACCATCAACTATTATTGAGTTCAATGGAACCAGTATAACATACACATAACCTAGCCTCCTAGAGAAGTTTAAAGTGATTCCAAGAAAATAAGAACAGTGGTTATATCCAGAGTAAATTGTTGGAGCAATTGGATCATTATTATGAAAGGTAGATAAATTTTTTGTTAGAAGAGATAGTAGTAATTGTTTAAAGCACAATGGTAGTTATATGTTAAATGCATTATAGAGTATGGAACCTTTTCCCATACTAGTTATAGATATAAAAAAATTCTCAAACCATTTTGGACAAAAACTCTAGTGTGAAATAAAAAAAGTAGACGAGACTATGCCAGAAATTCATTGAAAAGAGGCAGTCCCACATCGGGATGTAAATCACAGCCAACAAAGAAAAACAAAATGAAGTTGAGACTACATTGTAACCCAATTTAGATAAGATAATATTTTCTAATTTGTTGAAAACCGCTATCCTATTAATATATGAATTAAATGGCTCTCCAAGTGAGACACCTGGAGACTGTACAAACACTCCATACAAAGCACTGACTATTGAGTCAGATGAGCCTCAAACATATAGGCTTTCACACAAACAAGGTGGTTCTAGCCACTCCCTAGATATTAGGATCTGAGACCTAATCTTAGAGTCACAATCCTATCCAAACAGCTAGCTCTCTCCATTATCTTTCAATACTCCCCCTTAATGGAGAAAGGGTAATAAAAAATAACATACAGGTCTGCTCGTCTCAGTTTCAGCTAGGGTTACAATAAAAAGATGAAAAAATTGGTAACATAGGTTTTCATTTTGTTCTTTTTGCTAGCAGTTCCATGCTTGTTCACACCTAGGTGAGGCTTCATCTTTACTTTTCTCACCATGAGGTAGTGATATATCTTCACCTCTTTTCTTCCCCAATGAAGAAATTCTTGAACTCTTATCCTCACCCATCTCAAAATTATGAGAAGCTGGATAGGAGAATTTTTCCTCTCAGTATTTTCGGTGTCAACCATCTGAACTTCAACGATGTTGTCTTCATCATTCATTGATGCAACTTTTGTGTTGACTTCATAAAGACATGGTGTTTCAAGCCATGCTTCAAGAAACTTCAATTCATCTTCAAATTTTTTTGCTTTTCCTTGTTGTTGTTGCTAACGTCTGCACACACATAAATATTCATGAGCTAATCATAATTTGAATTCTCTGCAGCTTTGTCTTCTTCTGCCACATCTTCGCAATTAGCTTCATGTGGCTCATCTAATTGATCTTCAACATTATGTTCCTCTTTACTTCCTTCCTCAAGAATGACTACTAGGTCTTCTTGATCTTCAACCATATGTTCCTCTTTACATCCTTCACGAGGAACAACTCATGAGTCTTCAATCTCATGCTGTTGCAGAACATATAATATCTCTCGATAATCGTGGTCATTAATAAAAGCACCAAGCCTTATGAAGAAAATATCATCAGGGTCAAATATGTCTAAAAGTGCAGCCATATTGAAAAAGTTCAGCTTTATCTTGCTTCTAGATTTCTTTCTGACTCACCTCGGTCCTCTCAGGAGCTCCAACAACCTCGTTACCATGCTGGTAGGAAACTTATCCCTTTGGCAAGTCTTCAACTGTAGAACCTTGTGATGAAAACTATGGCTTCTATGCCACACAACCAAATCTGAAGCAAAACACCAATGCACTGGCCAAATTGCACCTCGCTGCACGGTCTGTCACTACCTCGGCACTTTCAACAATCCACCTTAGTTGCATCAAACTTAAATCCGCAGCTTCACCCAATTTCTTTCCTTGCCTACACGCAGGCTACTCCATTGCACTTCAACGTGCTCACAACAATGCAGTTTCTCCAGTCACTACACACACGGAATGAGGCTCGGAGTTGACCGATTGTACTTCTTCGTCCTTAATATTTCGAGAAAACACACACACACACACACACACACACATCGGTTTCCCATCTCTGACGTCGTCCTCAACAGAGGACCCCGCAATATTCCTCCACCAGATCAACGAAGGTCATTGTAACAATCTTGGCCTCTTCAAAAAGGAAATCCCTGAAATTGTAGATTCATTTCCGCAATAATAAAAGACATAAGAGAAAGAATTTCTACAACAATAGATCACGATCAAGCACGCTAAAATTCTCTAAAAAGCCTTACGTATTTTCTCAAGGGAGCATCAGGCGGAGCCACCACCAATATATTCCAGCGAGCAATCATTCCCCCAACATTCACCAGATCGATCAACCATTGTGAGCACAGATAGCTGATGAGAAACGTTGCCCCCGATCCGATCCTCATAGACATACGATCCACGACCCTTGCTGTAACCATCCAACGCAGGCATCGTTCACCCAAAATAAGTTGTGTTCACCGATAATCCCAAGCTTGAATCCCACCAGCGTCTTCATATCACCTCCCGCAACATTACTTATTAAATTTGAGTCTTATTGCCTCTGCAGGGATATCATATAAATCATTTGGCCTCTCATTGGCCTCCAGAAAGCCGAATTTTTTTACATTGTAAGCTGAATGCTACAGTCAAATCTCCAACTCTAGATCACTTCACCCAATAGCAGCGCTCCTCCACGGATCCTCACCTTCTAAGATCCCTATACACAACAGAGATCCACTCAGCTTCGACATGAAGCTCTGATACCATGTTGAAAACTGCTATTCTATTAATATATGAATTAAATGGCTCTCTAGGCGAGATCCCTAGAGAGTGTACAGACACTCCATACAAAGCACTGGCTATTGAGTTAGGTGAGCCTCAAACCTATAGGATTTCACACTAACGAGGTGGTTCCAACCACTCCTTAGATATTAGGATCTGAGACCTAATATTAGAGTCTCAATCCTATCCAAACAACTAGCTTTCTCCATTATCTTTCAACATAATTCTAGATGAAAAACCAAGAAAATTTGGGACGAAAACTTTTGTTACAACATCAATGACGCAAAAGAGGCATAAAACAAAATGTATACAATTTTTTTTATCCCATCAGACCATTTAGTGGGGAGAAGTAAAAAATTGTTATGAAGCCACACAATAACTTAGATACAAGAACATAATTAACCATGGACATAACATAAAATAATTCTAGTAAGCCGACGAAATCCTGTAAAATTTAAGTGAACAAAAAAAGTAATAATCCTAGAAATATTTCCAATCCACATATCAAGGTCTGGTGCTGACGACCGAATTGGTATTCACATAAAATAAATATTTATCAGAGTAACCATGATAGAGTACCCGCCAACAGGACGATACGTTCCACTAATCCCTTTCTCCCCTAGAAAAATATACTAATGTAGCTATGCTACACTAAACAATTAACAACATGAATTGGAGACCAATCAACCCCTGTGCAAGAACTAGACAGTAACAAATCCATGGGTAATGTTTTGGAAAATGACTTGTGGACATGGCGAAAATAAGTTAGAAGTCGACGCTACCTTGACTTCATGAAGCTAGTCTATCATAAAAATATTATACCTTTTGCTATAGATAAGAATAATGAAGTGAGTCTCATAGTTGAATGGATATAACTATGATAGAACCTAATTAAAAATAAATAAATTATATAGATAAACCCATACAACACAGAGATATCATACTTGTAACTTGAAGAACCTTGACGTCTTGTTCTTGAAAAGGATTCATGAATTTGATTAGTACCAAAATAATGAACGTACTTTCAAGTATAATAAAGGGAATGGTAACATACAGAAAAAAAAAATTAAAGTGAGAAGAAGTTATGATAACGAGTACATTTCACTAGGGTTGAAAACCCTAAAATAAATCTAGGATCCATGGGTCGATACGGATAAAGCCCTTATAGCCCTTTGTTTGGAAACATAAGTAACGAAACCCGTTACTTAGCTACCTGGAATCTTAGCTTAGGAAAGGATTTGCTCCAAAGGTGGTGAAACAAAACCCTGCACCACAAGAAACATTTCACGTAAGCCATTACAACAGATGACAGAGGAGAACCAATGTGCCTAGTAATAGTACGTTAGCAGAAACACAAATTTCAAGCAAGGAATTTAACCATAAAGGGAAACCCATTTTACTAGCAAGAAAATCCGGCGTTAAGAAAATACACAGAGGTCACCAACATAGGCATGGTTTACGGTTAAGAAAATACACAGAGGTCACAAACATAGGCATGGTTTACGATGGATATAGAGTGGGGAACAAGGCCTGGAAACACCCTGATATAGTGAAAGAAATAAGTTAAAGGAAGAAAACAAAAAAGTAGAAGGTAAAGGGCAAAGGCACAGAAAACAAAGTTAAAAACCCTTAATGACAACATTGTTGGAGGTTAAATCTGAACCGAGGAGGTATGCCTGCCATGATGGCCTTAAGAGAAAACCTAGCTGCTAGTAGAAAAATTCACCGCAATGCTCTTCAAGGACGACGCCCACCCACAACGACCAAAAACCCAAATTGAGACAAGATGGAAACCGAATTGTAAGGTTAGAGTTGGGTGGAGTCTCCAACTTTGAATGACTGAAAATACTTCTCCATCATCCGTTTTGTCAAAGTACTAGTAGTCACATGGAGGTCACATGACATCGGAGGACGTGGTGTCCTTGGGTTTTCTGTCATATACCAAGGACTCGGCCATCAAACCCTTACATCCCACCTTCCCACCTGTAATTCGTGGCAGAAGGAACAAAGATGTAGCCTACCATCCAAATATCCAAATTTTTCACCCCAGGGTTCTTGATATCACATGGTGTTAGTTCCTCTCTTAGGTGTTAAAGGTATAGGAAATGTATATATATAAACAAAACAAAAAAAAGTATAACTTTATTTATGAGGTAATGTGGGTCACGGAGAATGAGATGTCTCATTTGGTTTAGGGAATTGTATTGGAATTCGAAATGAGGAGCTCATTAATAAAAAAAAATATCTCTTAATTATACAACCATAATTATGATGAATATGTAAATCATGAGTATTTAGAATTAATTCAGGAAAAAAATAATGGTTGAAACTAGGTTCGTGAAATTGTCATTTGATCATGGAAAAAACTTTTTGAGTATGGGTTGGATGTATGTTTTGTATATAGCCTGATTTTGTTTTTTTCTCATTCCCGAAAAATGGTGGTATTCTTTTGCATGTAGATTTTTATATATTAATAAAATATTATAATTTTTAGCAGAAAGTAAGAAAGAAAATAAAAATAAAATAAATAAATAAATTATATATATATATATATAATTGATATCATAATTTATCGTTGAGGACTCCCACCCACACTACATGCATGTATATAAGATGTCATGAATTCCATATCTAAATTAGGCTTCACTCGTTTATTATATTTACATTATACCTAAATGAAGTGGCAACATGTAAATAAGGTGACAAAATGTTTCACCCATTAGAGTTCAAAGTGATAATACTTTTCTATTTTTGTTATTCAAATCTTCATTTAATATTAAAGTAAATGAAATGTTTGGGATTAAAAGATACATTTTATCTTTTAATTTTCTCATAAATCTTGAAATAATAATTAAGTAATTTATAAAATTCATCTAATTATAACATGGTATTTATTATTTTATTCCTTGTTAGGGATTATAGCATTCGCCTTGTGGTAATATTATACTGATTCTTGATTCATTTTTGTGCTTTTGTAATTTAAAGAAAACTTTATAAAAATATTGAATATTTGTATTGTCTCATAAATTCAAAATAAATTGATAATCTTTAGAAATCATATTTATAATTTTTAATTCATTGAGTGAGCTCAAATGGGACATAATTCACCTTGTGGAGGATGATTTAGTTTTGGTACTTGTGAGTGCCTAGAAAATCATTTTTAAATTAAAAAAAAAAGGAAAATTTTTGGTGTGCTCATTCTTTCACTAAGTGCCCTGTAACTCAAATTTACATTGTTCTCTGAGTAGGTACTTTACATAAGCGAGGAGAGGAGAGAATTTTATTAGTGATTTCTCTGACATTGACATTGACATTGACGCTACGAAAAATATGGATAGTGAATTTTCCCCTTATTTAAGTTTAAACTTTTGCAAATTTAGCTATGATGGAGAACAAGTGCATGGAGTCATGAATTTGTGCATAATTAATGCTGTGCTCGAGAGAGGGTATGTGAAGAGGTAGAAAAGATTACAGAAGCACCTCCACACCTGCACATGGATTTTTCGAGAATATCTGAGAACATGCACATTATTAACTTTAATCACTTTTTTTTTTTTTTATATGTCGAGCAATTGGATATAGTAGGTTCGAAGGAGATGGGGGAAGCTATAGAGTGGAAAGAATTTCAAAGGATGTAGTAATCATGGAGAATTGTTCAGGATATGCTAAGATTGTAGCATGTTTCTAAAAAAAAGTTTCAGAAGGCTATCTAAAGGAAAGAGAGGAATGATGGAAAGAGAGGAATGATGGTTCTTTCATTTTCAATTTTTTGCATCTCTGCATACATTTGTGAATTAAATATATATAATGCAATATTAAGTCAAGTGTATTTTTTGTGCAGAAGAACAGTTATGTAGATTAGGGAATAGATAAATTCTTTTGGAATGTGTCATATCTCTGCATACATTTTTGCAAACCTCCCTCTATACAACACTACATATTAATCAATTAATAATTATCATTTATGGCTTATTAAAGATCGAGACATGAAAATTTTAAGAGTGTGTGATTAACTGTATACTAAAGGTGGGTGCACACTACTATATCAATGTGGGAATGTTTTATTTGATATCAAGATGAAAATAAGCTTCGGTAAAATTGATTTGTGGGTGTCTTTGAGTGTGGAGGAATAATGAAAGCCTCTTTCACACCTTTTCTCTTTGCATGACTTTAAAAGAAAAAAATATATAACATCTTTCAAAATTTATATCAAAAAGAACTAAAAATGTTTGGGGCATGAAAATTTTGGGTTACATGGGTATATTTTATTTTTCTTTTATATTTGGTGATGGTCATTCCCTTTATGAGTATTGATGTGTAATTTGTTTCCTTCTAATTTTTTTTCCACGTCAGAAAATTGTTATGGTGGCCTCCCATCCATTGATATGGTGTCTTGGTGTCTTAACAATCTTCTCACTTGGTGCAATGGATGGAATCACGAGAACGCAAAAATATAAAATCATACTTTCTGAACTTCATGTGTTCATTCTTTTTAACACTATAGTTTCAAGCTCTACAGTCATCAATGTCAACAAGCACATAGATATTAATAGGTATATGAACAAAATTTAGGCATACACATTCATTTGTTCGATTTTCTCAATCTAGCATCTCACATAGTCTCATTTTTTTGCCTGCATTCACCATAAAACAAAGGATTTGATGTCATAAAATATGGGGATGACACTAGGAATTCTTAATTGCAATATTTTTTCATTTCCATTTAGACACTTTGGCATATTTGATCATTAGTTTTGAACAATTATTGTTAGCAAAACAATATTTGTGTAACCCCTCTCATCGATAGCTCATTTATTTTCCCACACCTTTTCACTCCACACAATGTATCAACGTTATGGATATTTAGTCAGTGTCTTCTCCCGCCACCCCCCCCTTCCCCTTCATCTATGTAAGGGTTCCGCAGCCACACCAGTTCTAGCATCATTGAGCAAAGTAGTAACATAATAGTGTCAGTGTGAAGGTTAGAGCACTCACTGACAAAATGCCCACTGTTAAAAAGAAATAAAAATATTCGATAATGAAAATAATAAAAGTTGGCTCTTCTCTTGTTTCCCTTCAATCGAGGTTTCCAAATCTTATTTAAGTTTAGGGAATGTAATTTTTGGTTTGTTCTAATTTCTAGTGGTCAAAACTATGTTAGATGGCTCTGGGTGTGGAGGTGTATAAGAAGTATAATGATTTTATTTTTTTCGTATCTCCATACGCCACATAATTTTAAATGATTAAAAAATATAGCATATGGAGTTATAAATGCGTCGGCCGTCCAAATGATATTGTGATTTTTCCAAAAGAGTTGGTTAAACAATTATGTATCACATAAGTTTACAATCTGAAATATAACATACTTCAAACATTATAGTAAAAAGAACAATAAAGGTTTTGGGCATGAAAAAATTGAGTTACGTACATATAAGGTGTGAAATAAGGGTGGGAAAATGTGTGTGAGGAAGAAACAAAAAACAAAAACTTTTATGCACAATGTTCATAGCTTTGCATAAAGCACCCCCCCTGAACATTTCTTTCAAAATAAGGGTGAGTGATAAGATATTCTTAGAAACTACTTTGTGGGTGGATTTGAGTGTAAAGGAGTGGTTTTGTGAATGTATTAAATAAGAAAAATGAGAGCTTTTCTCAGACCTCTGCACTCTACATACATTTGAACGATTAGAACATATAACATCCTTGTAACTTTATAGAAACTGTGTGAAGTAGTGTGTTGATGTGGCCTTATCTCAGAGCTCTAGAAAAACTGACTTGCGAGTGGTCCAAGGTCTAGTTCTCAAAACTATGTTCCATGGCTCTTGCGTAGGTGTAGACGAAGTAAAATGAGATATTTTTCCATATCTACGCACTTCGAATAACATTAAAATATTAATACATATAACATGTTACCAACTTTAGAGTGAAAGGAACAACAAATCTTCAAAATATGGGTGGCCTCATTTTACTATATAGATATGCAAAGGAGTTGATGCAATTTCTCTTTGTTAATGATCTAACGTGTGGTTTTCAAATCTATGTTCGATGGATTTTATCATTCAAAATCTTGGATCATTACAGTTTTTGAATATAGTATTCTACAAAAGAAAAATGTGCATAAGAACTCCGTGGAGCTCGAATGCATGAGGAAGTGTGGAACATTGCGGGAGAAAGATAGTGTGTTTTATTCCACATACTCATTCTCTCGCAAAACATCTCTTTCTCATAGAAATTAAATGCACATTTCATTTAATACTGGAAAATAAGTATTCAGTTCACAAACACACCAAGAAATATAAGTTTTATGAATCTTTCTTCTTTCGCAACTACACACTCTGCATAATGTATCAATAATTATATGCATGACTTCTATAGTATCCAACTATAATTATTGATGAACATAAATCCAAATTAGCATAGAGAGTTTAATGAAATTTTAAAAAGTAACGAGTTTTTAGGTGCATTGGCCAAGTGTTCATCATGTATTTTTTGGCATGCATGTTTCCAAGGAATCCTCAATTAGTTCTCGAGAGGGCTTGTTATAAATGGTTTTCTCCAAAGTGATTTTTTATGTGCTATGCTAGGTTTTCATTTTGCTATTTTTCAGAATGGGAAGTAAGCGACATTCTGCTAAGTGTTGTGTGATTTTTTTGAACTAGCATAAGAAATACACAGGGAAGCTATTTTCGAAGATAGGGACAAATTCTACGACATCTTTATCAGGTACATTTCGGTTCCTTTGTTTTGAATGAAAGTACTTAGAGTGTTTCAATAGTTTACGTAATAGTAAGTGGGGCTAACCAGCACATTGACTTATTTTGTTATAATTAACTTCCAAATTTGGTTGTTACAAAATATTTTTACCACTATTTTCCATGTAAATTTTCATCATCGATGTGGGTATATGCATATGTTATTAATGTGCATACTCTTTGTTATCCTACATGTTCTTTATGTTGTGCTTATCGTGGAGAAACAAATCACAATAAATTTAGAACATGTTTGAAGTGTGATTGCTAAGGTAGCAAAGGGGGGGGGAGGATTTACTTTCTATAAAAAGAGAGAGTACAAATGCAATTCTAAGCCAACATTATCTATTTCATCTAAATAATTTTGCATATGTTGTAGGATATTTCCTATTTGATTCTATATGAATTCTACTACATTTTAGATACACATAAGTAGAATTATGAAAAGGAATGAAAGAACATTTCAAAAATGTTTTTAATGGATAGAAAACTACAGAAATATAATCTTATCAACATGAATTAAACATATATGCATTTATAGAGATGCATGGTATAAATAGCCACAGTGTTTATCTAGAAGGATGAAAAAATAAACTTAAAATTCTATGATTATCAGAGAACGAGAAATATGAGGGACATATTTGGTATACATTGGTTGTCAAATTGGATAAAAATTCTGATAATACTTTGATCAAATACAAGAATTAAAATCTGTTTTCATTTTAAATCAAATTTATGCGAAGAAAGATATGACATATTGCTCCATGATGAAAACCCAATTGTTGGACATTTTGAACAACTTTAATGCAAGAAAAAGTGTTTAAAAAAAACTCATCATGAACATATGATGAATATAAAAAAGTACAAAAAAACATAATATAAATGGATGCAAATAGAGGAAATCATGAGGAGACATAGGTTTGAGAGGCTGTCTGTGTTCAAGAGTATTTACAATGAAAGGTGTTTTGAAACAATACGTCAATGGATGCAGAATGAATATGATGTATCCTATTTACGAGATATAATTTCACAAGCGTTTTGTAATGAAATCATGCATAATGATTCATTTCCATTAAACTACATAGAAAAATATATGAACGAAAAAGGAATTATGCATTTCCTAGAATAGTAGATTGGAAAGGATACATTATACAATTGGCAGTGCCATATGAAAAAGGGAAGAAATATGGTTGTCTTTTATTTCTGATTGAATATTTTATATCTTGAATATAACTATATACATATGGTTCATTGATGAATTTACTATTGTAGCTTAATTTTTCCCATTCAAGGAAGACGCAATGACATTACATATTATGAAATTTCAAACGAATACAAGTCATTTGCATTATGAACCTTTGAAAGAAATAATACAAGAGAAAAAAATTTATGTGGTATTGAAGTACTTAATGAAGATAAATATATAGAATAATTGTAAAAGAAGAATAATTAGGATAATGGGAATGCCTTTAAGAACATGAGCATAGATGAAGATGTCATAAAACTTAATACAAATCTTATCAATGCAAACTAGAGATTGCAGTTATCATTACATCAACTCAAAAAACATATAAGAAACAAGGATGTTGTTGAAACAATTGTAGTTATAAAACCATGCAAGAAATCAATTTTTCATATCAATATTAACCATTTGGATTCTAAAGCTTTGAAATAAATAGAAAAAGGAAATTTTTTTTTTCACATGATATTGAAATATTTAAGGAAAATAAATATGTAGAAGAACCCTATAAAAAAATTCATGGGCATAATGTGAATAGCTTTAAAAATTTCAACATATATGAGTATACCAAGGAACTTAATACATAGCCTATGAATGGAAACAAGAGGTCATTTTTGTCATTTCATCAACTCAAAAAACATATAAGAAACAATGATGTTGTAAAAAAAGTATAATTAGAAAACCATCGAAGTGATGAATATCAAGACAAAATATGATATTTTCAAATAAAAATAAGGAATCTTTATAAATGTTCAAATAGACATTCGAAACAGTGGAACAAAATAACATTAAAAAAATACAAGATATTCCTATTTTTTATTGTGAAACATGCAATCAAACTTCGTTTAAAAAACATGTCATAGAAAAATAATTGAGCAATGATGTAGGAGCATCCTACTCGAAAAATCATTGCAGATTTGGTTGACTTAGGGGGTCTAATGTTTGATAAGGAATTTAATTTATTAATAGGAAATTTGTATATTTTTAATGATTTGTGTGAGAAATAGGTGTGTGAGGTTTTTAATGTAAATATTCTCAAATATGTGAGAATATGAGAGATATTAGACTTTTGAAGATATCATAAATATTCTAGGGATTAGGAATTCCTAGAATAGGGATTTAGTTGAGTCCGAAATTGATTTAGAGGATTTTTAGGATATGGTTGAGTAGATTGTGGATCTTAACCAAAATTAGTTGTAGAATAATTTTGTATATATTTGTAAGCCTTAAGGCATTAAGGGGGGCATTTCAAATGAAGAAAATCAGGCCATATATAGATAATAGAGGAGAAACTTTGAATATACATACATGTACAAAATTTGTATGAATGAAATGGTATTCATGTTATATTGCATTGTCTCTGTGAATATTAATTGATGATGAATTCCAGTTTGTATGCTTATCTAGAAATCGATGATGGATTAAAATGAATCTATAATATGGGCGAGTTCAATCCTTGAGGATTTGAGACAAGAAAGGAAGAGTTTTGTACAAATATATTTGTTTTGTAGGACAAGTAGAAGGAGACTATGTTGATCCATTGTTCTACTTCATCAAGAATGTTATCATGTTGGTCGATGTGAATCTTTGACAGAGGCTAATGCATACTCTGATATTTTTCTCTCCTCGATGGGTTTCCGCTACTTTACAATGTGATGGAATTGTGAACGCAGAAGGCGATGAAACACTACTTGTAGAGGTCGTGGAATTAGATCAATCTTAGAGGAATAGAAATTTCTTTATGAAGATAGAAATTTTATATATTGTTGTAAATTATAATAGTTATTGGTGTCGGAATGTATGCATTAAGCTACAAAGGGATGTTGTCATAATTGACATTGTAAGCCAAGATTGGAAGCTGTCCTGTGGATTGAATTTGTCCTCAAAATGCATGGAGGAGACAGAGTCTAACAAAACCATTTTATTACATAGCTTACTGGGGTTTGATGCTGACTGCATGGTTTTCGAATTGATCTTTATGAATCCTATGAGAAGAGGATTAGAAACTCGTGGAAATAAATTGAATGGTGAATTCAATGTCAGAGGAAGTGTTTTTGGGGAAAATCACTATCAATATCATAGTGTAGAAGAGAAGATAGGCATATGATGTGTGGAGAAGACATAATACAGATTGTGTTTAATTGTGAAAACACAATTTGTTTTTGTGTGATCATTATTCCATTCAGGTAGTGTTGATCAGATCAGAATTCAACTTAAGGAGGGCTTCTGCATTGAAGGGAGGTAGAGCACCCATAAGGCAGTGTTTGCAACTTCAAATTTGTGTTGAAAGGAAAGTGGCTGCAATATGGGAAGACCAGCGTATCCGCTTTTACATAGATTTGAACAATGTTGCAAGGGTAGCACGATCATGACAAGCGTATGGAGTAACAGAAGATGGTAGTATAGTTCTTGTTCCTCAATTTTGTTCCCATTCCAGAGTTCAATTCTTGTGTTGGTAGATGGATTCCTGTTCGTACCTCCAACGTTTTCACACATCCAAGTTTCCACTTTAGGGGTAAAAGAAAGGCACATGGGTTTCTATTGAGGTATTTGTTGACATGCTCATGTTTTGAGAATTGGAAAAGGTATGAATTCACCATATATTTCTTTATATTTTTCCTTTAAACATAACTCTTTTTATTCTAGAAAGATGATATATTGAAGGATTATGATAGAATTGCAAAGATTAATGTTTATTGTGAAATTGGCTAAAGATTGTCTTTTATTCTAAACAGGAAACAAATGAAGTGGGAAACCACCATTCGAAAGGCAAAGCTAAAGCAGGAGTAACTGTTGTTCCTCCAGCAAAGGGCCGTATCCAGACAAGAAGGATGGAATCATAACGCATAGTTAAATAAATGCAAGGAACAACACGGCTACAGCACAAGAAGACGAAGCGTTAGCTAAAAGAGGAAAATAGAGCAAATCCCTCAGGATCTTTCGATCCTGAGGGATCACTGTTCAAAGTTTATCTTTGTTTCTTGTATTGTCCGTCGAGTTGTTATAAAAGGTAGTGCCTATAGAAATCGGACGGAACGATTATCATTGAAACTTATTTTGTAATTCTATAATTTCATTGACTCTCATGATTCAAGTAGAGAGTGATTGTTTGTAAACGTTGTTATGCATGATTAATACATGATTTACTTGTCGTTCCATCACTTGAATCTGGAGTAGCTCAGTGATGTTTCCCTAGCAGCTAAGGGCCCGGCCCTGGTGGATCCACTTGCTCTTTTGTATTATTATCTTTCGATTATAGTTGTGTGATGGTTTGCATTTATTTTCATTACAGTTTCAAGTTTAATACTTTACTGTTTTATTGCTTTATAATCTTGGTGCGTTGCATTGTTGAATTGCGTTGTCGTTCCTTTCCAATTTAACAAGAATCTTGATCCCTGTATAACTTATCTTGTTATGCTTTAACAAAGCTTCGTTGTTCAGCATTTGCTATTCCATTCCATTTGTTGTTATGTTCTGATTGCTGTTCATTTCAGATTGTTGTTCAATAGAATTTGCTGTTCAAATCCATTAGATAGAGTTTGTTGTTCAATAGAATTTGTTGTTCAATTCCATTAGATAGAGTTTGTTGTTCATTTCTATTGTTGTTCAATTCTAGTAAAATAGATCTGATGTTCATTTCAGTTAATTAGTTTACAGTTTATTTCATACCTGCAAAGAGTTTGGTTTTGCTTTTGAGAGCTTGCCTAGTTTACTTTCATTAGCAGCATTAGTGATTTAGTTCGGTTTCCATTTAATTTCTTTAGTGTGGAGTGTAAGATCATCAAATGTAAAGGACATTAGTTATTTCTACCTACATTCTCAGATTGATATTATTGTTCTTATTTGATTTCATTTACATCAGTTGCCAAAGGAAAGAGTTATTACTACTGCATCCTTGACTGGTGATTACTGAGTGAATGATTGGATTTCAGAGCATTTAGTTTCATGTCATTATAGTTAGATTTAATTTCCAAGCATCCGTTTAATCTAGTATTTATAACACTATACTGCATATTGGAAAGCATTAATCTTATATTGAATTGCAGCCTCAGACTGAGTACACTCTTGAAATAAAAAATCGTACCTGGATTGATAATTAATGTGAGATAAATAGGAGTTAAAAAGACACCTTTTATACCTCAACATTTTGGCGTCGTCGCCGGGGAGAGTGTAGCTATTTAGGAAAGAGTAATGTACATTTGATTTTATCTGCTAGGGAAGAACTTGGTATTAAAAACGGAAGGTAAGAACTTGCGTACCGAGCGAGGAACATGCTCGTTCATCGACCCGCTTCACAGCAGAATTGAGTGAAAGTTTTAGGTAGGAATGAAAGCTTGTGGGTTTTTTTTTGAATGACTAGAAAATCTAAATAGAAAAAAATTCCTCCTAAACTCGAAAAACCTAAGGGACCGGTGACCCTTGGGCGAACAACTTTCATCGACGAAATCCTTAAGAAAGATGAATCTCAGCCATCAGTAGGACCTAGAAAAGTTACTTCTAGACAACCTACTAGCTCCCTTTAGGCCACAGAGTCACCATCTGTAGCCTTTACTGAGGTGCATAGCCAAACATAAGAAATTGAGCAAGATTCCCAAGAAATTGAGAATTCTTGCCTAATTTCTCTACAAGAAGGGAACTCTAGTAATTTTTGCAAAGGAGGAGGAGAAACAGGGGAAATAGAAGAACCAAAATCTCCTCTTGAAGTAATCCAAACAGTGAGCAGCCCAGATAAGGGAAGTGTTGTCAACATCATTCAAAACAAAGCTAAAGGACCTGAATCTCCTCAGATAGTAGGCCAGCAAGGAAAACTCATTATTCTAGACCAAGGAAGTGTTGTCAAGGTCATCCCTACTCCTTCTAGTCAGCCTAGGAATAATTCCCTAGAAATCCCAGAAGGATATTGGCACATATTTGATCAAATGGCCCACAACTAGCAACCAACTCAACAAACTTCCACACTGCAATATCCCATTGTGGACACTGCAGTTAATGCACCTATGAAGGCCATTCCTCTTCATCATATTCCTACATTCCATGGCTTAACATCAGAAGATCCAAATGCATTTCTGTTTGAATTCGATGTATTATGCAGAGGGTATGACTATACCACCGATCCCCAAAAGTTAAAATTATTTCCTTCCACATTAAAAGGAGTAGCTCTATGATGGTTTATGGGGTTAGGTGGAGGTGTTATAAATGACTGGGATCAGATGAAAGATGATTTTGTAAAGAAATATCAAGATTATTGTAGGTCCAGGGAATTAAAAGATGAAATATTTCATATGACAACAAAACCTAATGAAACACTCGAGGAATATGTAGAACGCTTTCAATACAACCTCCAGAGATCACCCTATGCATCTTTACCCTTACCTGATAATGTGTTAAAAACTACATTAATTAAAGGGATGAAGGAACAATGGGTTGAAACATTAAACATCATGGGCAAAGGTGATATATATCAGGAAAATTTTTCTAACATTATTAATTTATGTATCAAGAGTTCAAGAGGCAGCACAAGACTAAAACCAACAGAATATGACATGACCACAAGGGATAGCAAGACCTCCGGTGGAGGTATAACCCGCACAGAAATTGGCAATCTAATAGAATATTTCAAAACTGATATTCTAGGGACTCTGACAACGCAGCTTGATATCATGCAAGATAAACAAAAGCAAGCAGAAGCAGAACAAAATTTAGCAATATTCTTCCCTAGATGCAGAAAGAAACATATCCATAAAGAGTTCCCGTTGGATACAGTCCAAGTCTGTGCCATCTTCACGAAAGATCACTCAACAGAAAGTTGCCCCTCATTCCCGGGATTGAAAGCAATTTACAAATAAGCGGAAGAAGAAACATAAACAGTATATCTACTCAATCAGTGCCGTCAATGGCAACCACGACAAATAGGTATGCCCATTGATCCATCCTCTTCTTTTCAGTCTCCTCAGTATAATGATCAACAATATAATGGAATGTGGCAAAATCAGCCACCCTTTCCCAGTTGGCCACAACAGCCATTTCCTACACCACCATGGCCAAATCAAACAAATCAAACCAATTGGCCAAATTTTCCCTACTGTTCACCATTTTGGCAAAATAATACATATCCAACACAATGGTCCCCCTCCACCTCGCAGAGTCAGACCTGGCAGTTGAACTGACAAAGATCTATGAATCAACCAGCTAGAACGATTCCTCTCCCTCCACCTACATTGCTAGCACCATATACATTGCAAAAAAATCCCCAGACCAACTTAAGACCGCAACTCCCAGCCCAACCCAACCCAAACCCTAATAATAGACCGGTTCAATCCGTCCAAATAATCGAAGCACCAGAACTAGAAACCGAGTTAAGCGAGTGCAACAACCTTCAACTAAGGTCTGGGCGCATAATATAATCAGAGGGAGACAAAAATTTTCAAGTTGAAAATCTGTTACCTTCAAAACAAACACTCCAAAAGGAGAATGTGGTTATACAACAAACTCATGAACAAGAAACCACCTCTTCTCCACCATTCCCAAAATGATTAATCATGCCTCATCCAATAGAACATTCTGATTTTGATCTTCTGAGAGAACTGAAAAATTTGTGTATAAAAATCCCACTCCTCCAAGCTATCCAAGACATTCCCATTTATGCAAAAACCATCAAAGAACTATGTATAAAGAAGCCAAAGAGGAGAACCAAAACTAACCCAACTATCCAAGTAGTTGGCACTTTATCTGACTTACTATCAGGAATGGAAGCACCTGTAAAGTATAAGGACCCAGGAAATCCTATAGTTATGGTGCAAATCAATGGACAATTATTTCCAAATGCCTTAGCTGATTTAGGAGCTGCAATTAATATCCTAACAACCACCACTTGTCAAAAAATTGGCATTACATCATTAGATCCAACAACAACCTTATTGGAACTGGCTGACCGATCAGTAGTCAAGCCAGAAGGCACACTACATGATGTAATGGTATCTGTAGACTCCTGGGAATATCCTGCTGACTTCTTGATTATCAACCCCAAAAAGCGGCTAGATGGACACCCTTTGATCTTAGGTAAACCTTGGCTGGCAACTGCTGATGCTTATATTGGCTGCCGGCAAGGCAACATGATGATAACTAGAGGGAGTTATGTCAAGAACTTAGATTTATAGCCTCCAGCCTAGCCAAGCCTAACAATAATAAAAATAAAGAGACAACCTGTATCATATCTCATAGAAAACATTAGATCACCACTAAACATAGAAGGTGCCCTCGAATTTAAAGATAAAATAGAGGATGACATCATTAACAGTTTTATCAACCAACCAAAAATCAAATCCCATTTGCAATGTCACATGATCAAGGAAGCATTTGATAATGAAGAAGATCCCCTGAAAGACATCCAAGAACAATCAATACCTACCACTTCTGTTTACAATAGCAAAACTATAGAGATTGAGCCAGGAAAAACTTTGAACATTAACAAAAATCTAAGTGCTGAACAAGAAGAGGAGTTGGTCCAACTACTGAAAAAATATAAGGGAGCCTTTGCATGGGATTACCCAGACATGAAAGGACTTGATCCCCAATTATGTACGCACCACATTTATATAGAAAAATATGCTAGACCCATTCACCAACCCCAACAAAGATTAAACCCTCACCTTAAGGATATTGTAAAAGCTGAATTAAAAAAACTTTTGGATGTCAACTTTGTTTATCCAATATCTGATAGCAAGTGGGTCTCTCCACTAGTAGTGGTGCCAAAAAAGAATGGGAAGTGGAGGATATGTGTAGACTACAGAGAACTAAACAAAGCAACCCAGAAAGACCACTTTCCTCTTCCTTTCATTGACCAAGTATTAGATACATTAGCAGGGAATAAATTCTTCTCTTTCCTAGATGGCTTCAGTAGGTACAATCAGTTCAAGTCGCCCCTGAAGACCAAGATAAGACTACTTTTACCTGCCCTTGGGGGAAATTTTCTTACAGGGTTTTACCCTTTGGTCTATGCAACGCCCCTACTACATTTCAGAGGGCCATTCTCAGCATATTTTCAGATATAATAAATGAAGGGCTCGAAGTATATATGGATGATTTTACACCTTATGGAGATGAATTTGAGCCAGCATTAGAAATATTGGAAAAGGTGTTGCAAAGGTGTATTGACACCAGACTCTGCCTAAGCCATGAGAAGTGCCACATGATGATGACCGAGGGACTCATCTTGGGTCATTATATCTCAGCAGTTGGAATACAGGTAGATCCAGCTAAAATTCAGATACTTTTGTTAATACCTACTCCCACCACACAAACAGAGGTACGTAGCTTTCTCAGATTTTCTGGTTATTATAGAAGATTTATAGAGCATTATTCTCAAATAGCTGCACCTTTATATGCACTAACAGGGAATGTTGATTTTAATTGGACAGATAAATGCGACCATGCTTTTGAGGATCTGAAAAATTTCTATCAACAACCCTAGTGCTAAGGGGCCCAAATTGGGATTTTTCATTCCAAATTTCATCTGATGCCTCAGACACAGCTATTGGAGCAGTCCTTGGGTAGGAATAAAATAAAAAACCATATGCAATTTATTATATTAGCAAGAATCTATCTGCTGCTGAATTAAACTATACTGTGACTGAGAAAGAATTTTTAGCTGTAATACATGCTGTAAATAAATTTAGGCATTATATAACTGGGTATCCTGTAGTTTTATATATAGATTACTCTGCCATAAAAATTTTAGCAAATAAACCTATTACAAATGGTAGAGTAACAAGATGGTTGATTCTATTGCAAGAATTTGACATCACAATAAAGGATCGACCAGGAAAAGAGAATCATGTAGCTAATTTTCTCTCACGAATGCCAAAACCAACAAACACAGCAGCAGTCGAGGATCACTTCCCAGATGAGCATTTGTTTGTTGTTATTGCTAGAACCCCATGGTATGCTGATGCTGCAAATTATTTAGCAGTAGGTAAATTACCTAAGCATTTAACGCCCAATGAATGAAAACAGATAGTACAGCGTAGTACCTGATTCTCTAGGATTAGGGGCTACCTGTTTCATATAGGAGCAAATATGCACATCAGGAGATGCGTCAGAGAGGACGAAATATTTGACATCCTGAAAGCATGCCACGATGGGCCATGTGGCAGAAATTTCGTAGATCGCAGGACTGCTCACAAGGTTTTGAAAATAGGCTATTACTGGCCTACAATTTTTAAAGATGCTAAAAAATTTGTACAAGCATGTGGTAGTTGCCAAAGGGCAGGATGCCTTGGAAAGTCCGATGAAATGCCTTTGAACCCACAATTAGTAATCAATCCATTCGAGTGTTGGGCACTCGATTTTGTTGGTCCTATTAACCCACCATCAAATCAGAAAACATATATACTAGTTGCAACAAAGTATGTTACTAAATGAGTTGAAGCAGAAGCACTTCCAAGAGCTACAGAGGACTCTGTAATACAGTTCATTTTCCAAATATTTGTGCGATATGGCCTCCCTAGGGACGTAATTACAGATGGAGGACCGCAATTTGTAGGTAATAAAATTGCTGCAACATTAAAAAATTACCACATTCAATACAAAATCACGACCCCATATCACCCATAGGCAAATGGCCAGGTAAAGAGCACGAATAAGGTGATAGAATCTATACTGACAAAAAAAGTTGCATCACACCAACGTGACTGGGCTTTAAGATTGTCAGAAGCCTTGTGGGAATACCGAACAACATGGAGAAATACCACTGGGTATTCACCATATCAATTATTATTTGGAAAAGAACCCATATTTCCAATAGTATTTGAAATTCAAACATTAAGAACAACCCAAGAGGTGGGTTTGGACTTAAATGAAGCCCGGGTCAGAAGATTACAGAAAATCAACGAGTTAGATGAAATTAGGCTCTCTGCTCTCCAGCACACTGCATTAATTCAATAGCAGAGAGAAAAATGGCAGGATGTCCTTATTAAAGAGAAGATCTTCCACGAAGGAGATTGGGCACTCCTATATGACTCCAGGTTTCAGGATTTCCTAGGAAAACTCCAGACACGATGGTTTGGACCCTATGATATACAGAAAGTGCATGACAATGGCACCATCACATTGACTACCATTGATGGATCTGGACATTCTTTCAAAGTAAACGGTCATCGAGTATGACTTTACCATAAACTGCTTAACTGGGAATCCTTTTACCAGCAATTACGGGAAGATTCTATCATGCAGATTCTTGTTGAGGGAGATAACTCCTCAGCACCCATCCACTGAATAATTCCTTTATTTTGAAACTTGTACATAAGCTTTTCTTTTTACTTTGCTTATTTTTCTCAAGTTGTTCCTCTGAAGAAACAGCCCGTTTGTGTGTTTCTTTTTGTTGTTCCTTTTAAAGGAACAGTAGTTTTGTTGTTCCTTTCAAAAGGGACAGCACTTTTGCTGCTTTTTTTTGTTGTTCCTTTCAAAAGGAACAACAGTTTTTGCTGCGTGTTTTTGTTGTTCCTTTCCAAAAGAACAGTAGTTTTTCTCATGTGTTTTTGTTGTTCCTTTCCAAAGGAACAGCAGTTTTTGCTGCGTGTTTTTGTTGTTCCTTTCAAAAGGAACAGCAGTTTTTGCTGCGTGTTTTTGTTGCTCCTTTCCAAAGGAATAGCAGTTTTTGTTGCGTGTTTTTTTTTTTCCCTTCAAAAGGAACAGCAGTTTTTGCCACCTGTTTTTGTTGTTCCTTTCCAAAGGAACAGCATTTTTCCCTCTTGTTTTTGTTGTTCCTTTCAAAAGGAACAGCATGTTTTTTTCTGATTGTTTCTGTTGTTCCTTTCAAAAGGAACAGCATTTTTGTAGATTGTTTTTGTTGTTCCTCTTAAAGAACAACAGCTGTTCCATCTAAGGAACAACACTTTTTGAGCACATTTTTCTTGTTTTAGAACAAAATTTTGAGGATTTTTGTGAATTCTTATAAAGGCAAACATACAATTTATGCAAGGACACAAAAATTAGATGTTACTGGAATCAACAAATCAAGAGAAATTGTAATTTTTAAGAAATTGTTTTGTAGTGATAAGAAAAGGAAAGGACACAACCATCTATATCACTTTGTTGTCTTTATTTTCACTAAAATTAATATGATCGGTTATCTTTATCATGTTGGTTCTTCCCTAAATCTTCATAACTCTCTTTGATTTTTATTTATTGAATAAGAATAAGGGCATACTTTCTCTATTGAGATGTTAAAACTTCTTCCACCATCCCTACTCTTAAGGAGTGTTGAGCCATCCTCTATACATAAATAGGGAAGTGCTACATGAAAAAAAGAAGAAAAAAAATCTCTATATGATTACTAACAATTCTATGATATGGAAGATGGAGGATAGGGGGTCTCATCAAGAGCCAACCTACCATGATCATAAGGGAGCAGTGAAGTGGCATTCCCATTATGGCCACCACACCAAGGATATGATCCAATGGACAACTCAGAAAAATAAAAATTCCTTGGAACAAGAGGTCTCATCACGAGCCGACCTGCCCACCTTTCACTCCTTCCTGGTGAATGACATTGTGATTCATTTGGTTCCCAAGCCAGCACAGTGGCCTCCATCATGACATCACACAGCACTTCCCTAGGCATAAATAAAGGATAATGGTTTCAAGGGTGAGAAAGCAACTTTTTCAAGGTTATAGACACCTGTGGGCAACAGAGCTCTGCTGATGGTATTGGAGTCATATTTTTCACAAATCAATAGTAATGATAAACCCTTTTCTTATATCTTTATCTAATATCAAATGAGAGTATGCTCCTAAACCCTTTGTTCGGAACCTCTTATGCATGAAATTTATTTATAAATCGATCATAATGGTTTATGTGGATAATGACCGCATAAGTACTTTTTTCACATCAGTTGTCCTTTTACCTTATTTTCGAATCACTACATAAACATTTCCATATCTACTCACGATTTCAAAATATGCATCGATTTCAGTAATGCGATAATTTTTTGATCATATCATAAGTATGTATGCCTTTCCATGCTATACAATTGTTGTACAGTACGCTGCTCTTCTATTTGCTGTTCGAGGGCGACCTATCATCTTTCAGGGGGGGATGCCTTTTAAATATGCCTGCATGTGGGTTGAATCCCTATGTTCATCAAATTTTCAGAAACAACAAGAGTTTAACGGTATTGTGCCGATATACACAAGGTATTGTTCCGTGACCATTTCTGTGTATTTGTGAAGAATTAACAGTGTGTAGACAGAATGGGAGGATGAGTAGTACGTAGTGAGCCATAGGTGCTAGCAGTTTCCAACGCTACACGGGAAATTCTGGAGAGATTAGGATGGATTACCTACCTCACACGACTGCAAAAACCTCATGAAACAGTGTCCATTGAATTTTTGCAAAACTTGCAGGAAGGCTATTCCATGGTAATTGGAAGGAAAATAGAAGTAACAGATGCAATAATCACTGAGGTATCTGGTCTACCAGAAGAAGGACCCATATGGACCCATAAAAAAGTGAAACTTCAAGAAGCCATGAACATCTTTCGGGACGAAGGGCATACCTTGGTCGTCAAAGGAAAAGGAGTCTAGCCAGCAACTTTGGGAGAACCATGGACAGAACTGGAGAAAGTAGTACAAAGCTACATTACATGCGATGGAAGAAAGGATGTGGTAAGACCACACCACCTTAAGTTATTAGCAGTATTAAAACAGAAATGTGCTGTAAATTTGCTTGCATATTTGAATTTCTTATTTCATGATGCTGCCCAGAGCATAAGAAAATCCCGTCATATAGTGATGGTGGTAAGCCACCATTGTTTAATCTAATTAATAGTGAGTTATAGCCTTGCCCAATAGCAGACTAGTTGGGAAGAATTGATATTCTCAATTGACGGAGGAACAACCATACCTGCCCCAAAACATAAAAGAGTTACTAGCATAACAACAAAACCTTTAAAGCGCAGACAGTCCTCCAGGTTAAGGAGAAGTAGGGGAATGATAGGAAGTCTTCAGGGTAGCAGCAGCCAACCCTTAGAATTGCCCAGTTCGAAAGATGAACAACCCCCACAACTCGAAGAAGGAAGTCACCGCACTGGTGAAGAATAAGGAAATCAGGAAGAAGAAGAAAGTCACCACACCAGTGGAGAAGAAGGAAGTCACCATACCAATGAAGAAGAAAGAAGTCACCATACCAGTGAAGAGGAAGAAAGTAATCACACCAGTGAAGATGAAGGAGAGGAAGCAGAACCTCCCGAAACCTCCATTGCAAGTCCACCACAGAGTCCATTGCAGGAGGACCAATTGGCCCAAATTTTGGCCAATATGAGTGAATATATACAACCTCACAGTCCGCTTAACCTCAACATTGAGATAGACCAATTGCAGGAACAAGCTGTTATCGACAAAAATATGACCGAGGAAATGCCTGATGAAGAAAACCCTCAGGGAATAGTAGAACCAACTAGGGTTACTCCCCTTGAGGAAGTGTCCCAAACAGAAAACATAGAAGCAAGCCTGTGCGAAGGCACGACTACTAGAGAGAAAACCCAAGCTAAGCAACCAAGTATAGAAAAAAGAGCAGTTGTTCCTTCCAAGAAGAAGAAGAAGAAGACAAATGAACTTGAGAAGTTGTGGAGGGAACGGCAAAAGCTCCAAAAACTAGTAAAAAAACTTAGGCAGAGGATTAGGGTGCTAAAAAAGGGGAAAGTCTCTAAAAGAACCCCGAAAACGAAGAATTCATCCATCCAAACGGAACCCCATAATACAAGGGCCATGGAGACTCAAACCGAGCCCATATTCATTCAGGATAACAAGGAACATTAGGCAGTTTCTATGGACGCAGTTGCCCAAACTGAAATGTACAGGTCTGTGAAAAATATGTTCAGACCGAGGCACTGTCCTCTAGCAGTATGGCCAACAAAGAGACATAGACTATAGGCACTCGACATTGTAATAAGAAAACCCAGGTAGATCTTCAACCCAAAAACGTTTTGATAAAATACCCTGGTATAGAAAAACTCCAAGGGGATCTCACACAGGCTCAGAGGGCTAGAGAAAAGCTCGAAGAAGAGACTGTTCCCAAAAATAAATACCAACAGTTACAGTAGCAATTAAAGGACATCAATGCATCAGAGGCAGAAGCTTTCGACAGATGTTGAAAGGTAGAAGAGAAAGTTGAAAAGGTAAGGAATAGATTAAAAATGGTCAGGAATTAGATGGATACTCTCTATTCTTTATACACAAATGTCCTAGCATGTAGGTGCCCTGCCAAAAATTATGCTTTGTTTTTATTAGAAAGATATTTGCAGTTAAAAAATAAGGTTGTTAAGGCAGGAAAACCTATAGAATTAGAAACTGTAGGTGATTTTATAAGCTGCTGCAAACTCTATGGAGTAAAAGTCCAGTGTCTACTTTGTGAATTTTATTTGCACAATTTTATATTAGCTGAGGAAATGGAGACAAATCCCAACCCTTTTGTGGGCGATATCCAATTTCAAGCATTCATTTCATTTGCTGTTAACCAGTTAAAATGGCTCAAGGCCTATAACACTTTTCAGAGCCAAGAAAATGGGTTAGACCTTTGGGTTAGGGGTGAACCGAGACACCCATTACAATTGTGGGCTAGGTAGAAAATCTTAATGACAAAGGAGGGTGTGATCCAAACATTGGGACCCATACACAAAGCTGTTATCCTGTATGGGGTAGAATATTTTCTATCCATCAGAGACCAGGCCATGGTAGCAGCTAAACTTTGATGGAAGATTTCCAATTGGAATATTTAGGATAGAGAGCCGTTCAATTACAAAATTTTGAGTTAGCTGCCAACCGCCTAGTTATCTATAGTAACCTCATCTTGAGGGAAGGCCTGTATTGGCTAGGTTGTAGATATCGCAGCTATCTGGTATCCTGTAGCAGACTATAAGGCCAAATATGAATTACCTAAAGGAAAGACAGGGCATATCTTTGAAGCTTTAGCTGCAAATCATGGTTTTAGACCTCTTAATGAAAAACCCTCTGCGGCCTATTCTCTAATTGCTTTACATGTAAACTATGGTTTTCATGAGGACATGAAAAAGGGTAAGCAGGGGGGTGTGTTGAGCATTGGAAAAGGTATGAATTTACCATGTATTTCTTTATCTTTTTCCTTTAAACATAACTCTTTTTATTCTAGAAAGATGATATATTGAAGGATTATGATAGAATTGCAAAGATTAATGTTTATTGTGAAATTGGCTAAAGATTGTATTTTATTCTAAACAGGAAACAAATGAAGTGGGAAACCACCATTCGAAAGGAAAAGATAAAGCATGAGTAAATGTTGTTCCTCCAGCAAAGGGCCGTATCCAGACAAGAAGGATGGAATCAGAATGCATAGTTAAAGAAAGGCAAGGAACAACACGGCTACAACACAAGAAGATGAAGCGTTATCTAAAAGAGGAAAATAGAGAGAATCCCTCAGGATCTTTCGATCTTGAGGGATCGTTGTTCAAAGTTTATCTTTGTTTCTTGTATTTTCCGCTGAGTTTTTATAAAAGGCAGTGCCTGTAGAAATCGGACGGAACGATTATCATTGAAACTTCTTTTATAATTCTATAATTTCATTGACTCTCATGATTCAAGCAGAGAGCGATTGTTTGTAAACGCTGTTATGCATGATTAATACATGATTTAGTTGTCGTTCCATCACTTGACTCTGGAGTAGCTCAGCGGTGTTTCCCTAGCAGCTAAGGGCCCAGCCCTGGTGGATCCACTTGCTCTTTTGTATTATTATCTTTCGATTATAGTTGTGTGACGGTTTGCATTTATTTTCATTACAGTTTCAAGTTTAATAGTTTACTGTTTTATTGCTTTATAATCTTGGTGTGTTGCATTGTTGAATTGTGTTGCCGTTCCTTTCCAATTTAACAAGAATATTGATCCCTGTATAACTTATCTTGTTATGCTTTAACAGAGCTTCGTTGTTCAGCGTCTGCTGTTCCATTACAGTTGTTGTTCCATTCCATTTTTTGTTCCATTCTGATTGCTGTTCATTTCGGATTGTTGTTCAATAGAATTTGCTGTTCAAATCCATTAGATAGAGTTTGCTGTTCAATAGAATTTTCTGTTCAATTCCATTAGATAGAGTTTTCTGTTCATTTCTATTGCTGTTCAATTCTAGTAAAATAGATCTGTTGTTCATTTCAGTTAATTAGTTTACAATTTATTTCATACCCGCAAAGAGTTTGGTTTTTCTTTTGAGAGCTTGCCTAGTTTACTTTCATTAGTAGCATTAGTGATTTAGTTCAGTTTCCATTTAATTGCTTTAGTGTGGAGTGTAAGATAATCAACTGTAAAGGACATTGGTTATTGCTACCTACGTTCTCAGATTGATTGTCTTGTTCTTATTTGATTTCATTTACATTAGTTGCCAAAAGACAAATTTATTACTACTGCATCCTTGAATGATGATTGCTGAGTGAATTATTGGATTTCAGAGCATTTAGTTTCATGTCATTGTAGTTAGATTTCATTTCCAAGCATCCGTTTACTCTTGTATTTATAACAATGTACTACATATTGGAAAGCATTACTCTTAGATTGAATTGCAGCCTCAGACTGAGTACACTCTTGAAATAAAAAATCGTACCTGGATTGATAATTAATGTGAGATAAATAGGAGTTAAAAAGACACCTTTTATACCTCTGACAATGTGTTCCCTTAATCATGCTCAGGTATTTCATATATCACAAAACTATGAAAACTAATCCTTCCATATTTTTGCATAAATGATATGAGCGCAGTTTTAGTGAAATTGATTAGAGATGGAAAGGTTGAAGTTTCTACTTGTGGTGTAGCCTAGTGTTTTAAATATACCTATTGTGGAGTCATAGACCTGGTGGGTCATCCATTGGTATCCGAGCGAGTAAAATCTCTTTTGGGAGAAAACTAGAGTAGAGTTATGCTCTTGAAGTTGTATACACAGATACAATTGTGAATGCAGGAGGAAAGGAACATATTTTAAATCTGACAGGCAACAGATACACAGAGATAAAGTGTGGCAGAATATTGGGGATTAATTTATACTCTTAAGAATAATTTTCATAGGAAAATGAATAGGGAATAGTCCATTCAAAGTGCAGATGAATGGTGGAACAATATCATGCAAATATCTAGAAGGTGATAGGTTTTTTTTTTAACTCTGGGTTTGAGGATTGTGTTTGCAGATTTCAGGTTACAGAAAAAGTGGAATATCTCAGCAAAATAACAGCAAGAGGAGTTGTAATAATAACAACCGATTTTGTTCTTGAAGGCAGAGCAAGTGGATACTCTGAAGGAAAGTGGCGAAGAACCTAAATTTTCGAGCTGAAGGTTGGAAAGAGAGGACAAGATGTTTCTCAAGAAAATTGGATTTACGATGCGGAAGTAAAGAGGAGCATGAGAGTTACATAGAAGATGGTTCCAAGACAGAGAATCAAAATATACTAAGAGGTCAAACATAGAGAGAGAGCTTGCATTGTTGGATGGAAAGTATGAAGGCTTGCTGGAGATGGAGGCTCAAGTGGAATCCACAAGTAAATAGATGGAGTTCAGAGAGGAGGAGAAGATGAACGTTGATAGTAATTGTAGAGGTTTGGCGAGAAGCCACAAAATAAAGGAGAAGGAAGATGCCAATGCAAATGACACGAGAAATATTCAAGAAGAGATTGAGAGTGAGAAAGCTAAGATAAAATTCCATCTTAAGTTATTGATGGAGATGTTACAGAGGAATAAGGAAGACCACAGGTATGCTTTGATTATGAGAAGAAAATTCAAATGGCATAGATTGAAGTAAAGTGGGAGCATATATTGAATGTTGAACTGAAGGAAGAGTTACTCAAAGTAAATGAGTATGAGGAGGAAGTTTTGGTATGTGAGCCAGAACATGACCCATTTTTTTTTAAATAAATGAAGATATAAAGGAGAAATATATAGAGGATCTTCTGAATCATATGAAGGATTCGGAGCAACAAGAAGACCTGATGGTTGAAGCATCAAGTGAGACTGAAAGGTCTTATGTTTTAAAAAAATATAATTTATATATGATTGCAGTTATTACAGGAGATATGTAGCCTTTTGAAGATGTCTTCAGGATGGATGAAGATCTTGAAGTAAAATATGATGAAGAAATTCTCTCAAATGAGGAAGTATTTTAATGGTTGCAGTAGAAAGAGTTTATTGATGAGTTACTTAATGGGAGAAGACAATCATCTGAAGTTGTCATGGAGATGGAAGATCATAATCTTATTCTGATGAAGAATGAAGGAACATTGTCTCAAATAGGTAAACTAATGAATTTGACTAATGTTATTGATGAAGAACAATTACACGATGATGCAAATGCAAAAGAGGAGCAAGGATGGCTCTTGAAGAGGGATTACAAAAAGACAATAATGCAAAGTGTGTTGAAGAAGGAGGTGACACAGATTTGTCTTAGGACAAAGAGAAGACAATCATAGGACTTAATAAAGAGGAAGGGAAGATAATGAAAGATGTTAAGAAAAAAGAAGAACATATGGAAGACTATAAAAAACATCATGATGAAGTATTTGTGAAGTGTCAAAGAGAAATTGAGTTGTTGGAGTATTTGTTGAAAGAACAAGAGTAGGGGAGTGTGATTGTAGTCAGAAATGAAGGAGTGGCTCAAGCTTTGATTGGGACAGAGATATGTGTCAGTTTCCAAGTTCCTGATGTATTGGCTAGCAAAGAAGAAAATGTGGATTAGTATGCAGTCAGAAATATGACAGGCAATTTACTTCTTGAAAGTAAATTTGAGGATAAGACACAAAAAATGCAAATTGGAGAAGAAGATGTTAATGAAAGCAATCATGGAACAACAGAAATTGATTTTGTGATTGAAGAACTGTGGAATTTGATTATGGGACAGTCCATATGGATAAATCTAACATTAGAAGAGATGATTAATCAAAATTTGAAACTTATTGAAGAAAGGAAAATGAAACAGAAGATAGAAGACATGCAGCAACAACAAAGGTGCAGAGAATTTTGAAAAATACAAATTAATATGTGGGACCCTGGAGGTTTTCATCAACATAGGAAATCAGATGATCAGGAGATCATGAATATTTTTAACTTTAGGAGTCTGATGCAGGAGCATCCTACTCAAAAAATCATTGTATAATTGGTTGACTTACATGGTCTAATGTTTGATAAGGAATCTAATTTATTAATAGGAAATTTGTTTATTTTTAATGATTTGAGTGAGAAATAGGTGTGTGAGGTTTTTAAAGTAAATATTCTTAAATATGTGAGAAAACGAGAGATATTAAACTTGTGAAGATATCATAAATATTCTAGGGATTAGGAAGTCCTAGAATAGGGATTTAGTTGAGTCAAAAGTGGATTTAGATGATTTTTTGGATATGGTTGAGTAGATTGTGGATCTGAACCAGAATTGGTTGCATAATCCTTTTTTATATATATCTAAGCCTTGAAGGCATTAAGGAGGCCATTTCAAATGAAGAAAATTAGGCCATAGATAGATAATAGAGGTGAAACTCTGAGAATACATACATGTACATAATTTGTATGAATGAAATGGTATTGATGTTATATTGCATTATCTGTGTGAATATTAATTGATGATGAATTCCAGTTTGTATGCCTATTTAGAAATTGATGATGGATTAAAATGAATCTATCATATGAGAGATGTCAATCCTTGAGTATTTCATACAAGAAAGGAAGAGTTTTGTATGGGTATATTTGTTTTGCAGGACAAGTATAAGGGGGATATGTTGGTCCAATGTTCTAATTCATAAAGCATATTGTCATGCTAGTCGATGTGAATCTTTGATAGAGGTTGATTCTTACTCTGATATTTTTATTTCCTTGATGGTTTTCTACTACTTTACAATGTGCTGGAATATTCAATGCAAAAGGCGTTGAAACACTATTTCTAGAGGTTGTGGCATGATTTCAGTCCCAGAGGTATAGCAATTTATTTATGAAGATATAAATTTTATATATTGTTATAAATTCTAATAGTTATTGGTGTCTGAATGTATGCGTTAAGATACAAAGGGAGTGTAGTCATAATTGACGTTTTAATCCAAGGATTGAAAGTGGTCCTATGGATTGAATTTGTCCTCAGAATGTGTGGAGGATACATAGTCTGAGAAAATCGTAATATTACACAACTTACTGGGGTTCAATGTTGATTGCATGGCTTTGGAATTTATCTTTATGAATCATGTGAGAAGAGGATTAAAACCTCGTGGAAAGAAATCGAATGGTGAATTCGATGTCAGGGGAAGTATTTTTGGAGAAAATTGATGTCAACATCATCGTGTACAAGAGAAGATATGCATAGGATGCATGGAGAAGACTGAATATAAACTGCATTGAATTGTGAAATCACAATTTGTTTTTGTGTGATCATTATTGCATTCAGGCAGTGTTGATCAGATCAAAATTCAACTTTAGGAGGGCTTTTGTGTGGAAGAGAGGCAAAGCACCCATAAGGTAGTGTTTGCAACTTCAAAGTTATAGTGAAAGTAAAGTGGCTGCAATATGGGAAGACAAACATATGTATATTTACACAGAGCTGAACAAAGTTGCAAGGGTAGCATGATCATGACAAGCAGATGGACTAACAGAAGACGTTAGTACAACCCGTTCTCCCTAGTTTTGTTCCTGTTTTAGAGTGCAATTTCTGTTCCAGCAGATGGACTCTTGTTTGCACCCCCACGATTCTCATACATCAGGTTGCACTCAAGATAAACAAGCACATGGGTTTTATGGAACAGAACATTGACATGATCATGTGCTCCCTTAATCACACTCAGGTATTGCAGATAGCACAAAAATTTGAAAAATAATCCTTCCATATTTATGCATAACTGATATGAGCACAGTTTTAATGAAATTTATTAGAGATGGAAGGGTTGAAGTGTCTTTATTGAGACTTGTAGTGTAGCCTAGTGTTGGGCCATGAATACAACCACTTTGTAACACTTATCTCATCCATTTTTACTCTTCTCTATTATATCATTTGTTATAATTTATCATTTAAATCCATTTTATAAATGATTTATGCTCTTATGGATGAAAATTATTTATCTTCCTTTATTTCTAATAAATTGATAATTATGAATTATTTTATCAATGATAGTTTTAATAAGTTGGTTATAACATTATTCACCATTTTAGCCTCCAAGGTAATTTCAGATTGAAGATTTGATCATTAAAAGTGCCAACTCAGAAACGCGCTGGAATAAGGAGTGACAGTTTTGCGGTTGAGATTCTGAGCAAATGAAGACGAATCTGGAAAATCCGGAACATGGGTTTTGTCCAGAACGGACCCAATTAACTTTAAGAAAGAACGGTTTGCCCAAATTCGGCCTGTGTTGAGAGATTCGCAGAGTTCTTTAAGCACGATTTTCTCAGTTCTGTTGTTGCGGCCGTCCTCCAAATCTCAGCTGAAAAGCCAAATTCGACTTGTTGTTATTGAAAGATGGATGTAAATCTATTTTCTTGTTGATCAATTGGTTGGAAGAAATCCAATATTGTTATGGGAAGATTGTATTTACTATTCAATTTCTCCTCCTTCTGATTATAAAAGGAGAAAGCACGTATTGTGTAGAGGAGGATTTGGGAAGACGTTTCATGTAATTTCCTGTTAAACAGCAGCGCTGATTATTGAGTCTCGTTGAGAACTGGTTCATTATATTTCTGTCCAATGCATTAATATAAGCTTGGTGATTATCTCATCTCTGCGTCTGGATTAACTTAAGGCGGTGTCCCCTTGGAGGCTAAGGGCCCGGCCCCGGAGGACACTTGTTGCTGTATATTATCTCCTTGGTTTATGCGTGGTTTTGCTTATCAGCTTGAATCGGTAATCTGATGTGTTTTGTTATCTTATATTACAGCTCTGTTATATTTCATATTTCGTTCTCTGCAACAGGAACACCGTAATCTGCATTCTAACGTATTGCTATTCCTTTAAAACCGTTACCGTAACATTGCCGTTCTCTACATAATGCTATTGCTGTTTAATTGCAAAGTAATCAAGCTGTAACCTTCTTAAGTTGGTATTACTGCATTTCTCTATGGTTTATACTTCACACGATTGCTATTCAATTGACGTTGTGGTTCCATTATGGATTGTAATCGTTACCCTTTCTAACCAGGATTAATACTTGCAGTATCACACTCAGGTTACTATTAATGTGTGCCTGTGTTAAGTTATTATGCATTTGTATTTGGCCGTCCAGCGTGTTGTGTGCGTATATTATTTATTAATGCTGTTCATAATTTATCAATAGTCATTGCTGTTCCATTAGCGTGTTCTACTTAATTTGCCTTAAAAGTGAAAGATTGTTATTTGATTGCGAAGAGTGCATTTGGGTTAATAGATTAAGTTTGGTTACAACTCGCGAGACTTAGCTGTTCGTTTGCTGTTCCATTTTAGATTTGTTGTTCAATTCTTTATTTGTTGTTCTATTTACTCGCATTTGTTGTTTTGGTGTGAGAAACGATCTAAAGCTGTAGTGAGCTTCGGCATTCACTATCTAGCTCCCAGACCCATGGTCTATGCTCTAATTTCCTCTCCATCAGTTTCCAAAGGGATGGGTTATCACTGCCAAACCCTTGACTGATAAGCTGCCTAGTTTTCTGAATGTGTGATTTATTCTTTTGAAGTAACTTAGTTATAGACAAGCTTTCATTTACTTTTGGATTTTAAGCACTATACTACAAAACATTACTCTTGAGTAAATAGCCGCCTCAGACTGAGTACACTCTTGAAACAAAAAGTCGTCCCTGGGTTGACAATTAATGTGAGGTAATTAGGAGTTACAAAGACACCTTTTTATCGCTCCACATTTTGGCGCCGTTGCCGGGGAGAGTGTAGCCATTTCTAAAAGAGTAGTGTGAAGCTGATGAGTGCCTGCTAGGGAAGAGTTGGATCCTAAAAACGGAAGGTAAGAACCTGCGTGCGGAGCATGTACAAGCCCTGCTCCACTGTCCACTTTCCTAACAGATTTGTTGTTGCCTTGTTGGGTAGAAATAGATGTTTGAATTTTTGTGTGAATGATTAGGAAAAAGATAGAAATTTTTAAAAAAATGGATCACATGATCTCATGCAAGTGGTGATGTAAGCACCACCCATTTCACTAACCGATTGACAGGAATATTTGAAGAAGGAGCCTCGAAGAAACACATGAAGAACATCTTATACTATGGTAAGAAATGGCTCACGTTTCTACTTTTGAATTTCCTATCAAAGATCTAGGAGGAGTGACACAAATGCACATAATTCCCCCATCTTTACCAAATTTTCATGGTTTAGCAAATGAAGATCCGGATACATTCTTATTTGAGTTCGAAATACTTTGTAGAGGATATGATTATTGTACTAATGATCAAAGATTGAAAGTGTTTCCTCTTACTCTAAAAGGAGCAGCTCTCTGATGGTTCATGAGCCTAGGTGGGAATTGCATCCAATCATGGGAGGACATGAAGAACATATTCTTGAAAAAGTACCAAGACTATTGCAAATCCAATGAAGATATTTTCAGTATAATACAAGGGGAAGATGAAAGTTTGGAGGACTATGTAGATCGATTTCAATACAACCTTCAAAAATCAAAATATAAGCATTTGGAGAAAGAGATCTTAAAAACACTCCTTCTTAAAGGAATCAAAGATGAATTTTTAGAACTCTTAAATCTAATAGGAAAAGGTGATGTTTTTCAGTTATCATATAATGATGTTTGTGAGTTGTGCATAAGGTATTCAAGAGGAATCTCCAAGGCTGGTGAGAATTCTAGAGATGTTTGTTCTTTGTTTTCCAAATCTGCTACAAGAATAGGAGACATAAGAGATGAAATCAATGATTTATTTGAAAATTTTAAAGTTGATTTTATTAGCTCTCTAAGCTCAAAATTGGATGTTTTGCAGGTTCATAAAAATGAAGAATTTGATGAAATGTTTTTCCCTCATGACCAAAAGGAGCAGCCCATAGATGGTTACTCTTCCTTATCTAGGATGGAAGTATCATATCAAAGAGGTGAGGAAGCTGCAACAAGGTCAAAACCATGGAAATCATGGCCTACAGGTATGGTTCAAAACACTTCTTCTCCATTCTTTTACTTGCATAATCCATTATGGAATACTCATGTTCTAGGGCAGCCATGTCAATTTCAATATAACCACCAATCTTATCTACAAGTTTGGCATGGTTCACCTTATGATTGCATGACTACTCTCCCTCATCTTGTAGCACAAGCACATTCTCCATATTCTCCACCGGCTCTTTCACAACATCCTGCTTGCATATCAAATTTATCCACTCAACCCAACCAACCACATCATCACAATGCTCCATTCCATACACAATTTCCTGCTCAACTAATTCCACACCCTCACCGCAATAAACCAGTACAACATACTTACAGTGTTGAACTGTCAAATTTACCCACCCTTCCCACCCATTCTATCTCACATGCGCCATTAGAGAAAACTTACAATGAGATTCGGAATGTTTCAAATTCAAAAATTGTAGAAGTTATGGAAGAAAATGAGCTTACTTCTAGTTTGCATCAACAAGTCATTTTAAAAGCTCAAGAACTTCATGATATGATGGCTATGGGAAATCAAGAATATAAAGGATATATTGAACATTGGTTTCACTCCATCACTTGTTTGCAACATTGCTCCACGCTTCAACAATTTTTGACTCCATCTTTTCAAGGGAAGTTGGCTTCTCATACCCTAATTTTCATTAATATGCATTTTTCAAATTTGGGTATGTGTATACATGAAGCCTTATTTCGAAAATGGCTCCAATGGAAGTACTCATATACGTAGTCATATTCATTTTTCAAATCAAAATAGGTTAGTGTAGAAAATAAAATAAATAAGGGAATAAATAAATGCATTTTGTTTTTCCATGTAAAACTAGTGTTTTTTTTTTTTTTTTGCAACATGCTATGCAAATCAACATTGGTGATAATTGTTTTTAATTCATTGGTGTATGTAGATGACTTATAATGGAAATAATAGTTCTACAAACACTTATATTCATTTTTTATCACCAATTTGAAAAAAATGCTTGAATATCATTTTTTGGCTTGCGGGCTTGATGAATTTTCTAGAAAAACAGTCGGGACAGTCATGTTTTGAGGGACCAAAAATGAATATTTTTAAAACCTGTTTCTACCCTAGGTAGCCCTTGATGTCTAATTTCTAACCCAATTTGAATCAGTCAATTTGGATTTGAAACGAAAAAGTTAGAACCAAAACATTGACCGGATGTCTAGCGGGCAGCTCAGGAACAGAGTTGGGACAGTCAGTTTTTGGAGGCCTAAATGACCATATTTTTAAAACCTGTTTCTATGGTAGATTTCCCTATGAATCTAGTTTCCAATGCAATTGGAATCACTCATTTTCGATATCGTATGGGGAAGTTATGATCAAAATACTGACTGTCTATCGTAAATCAGCACCCTTAAAACTCTGTTTTTCCGGATGTTCCTTACAGTATTTGACCTATCAATTCTTCTTGTCTTCAAAACCTGTTTCTATTGGAAATAAATAAATGAATCTACTTTCATTTCCAATTTTAATCATTCGAATCCGACATCAAACGAAGAATCTATGCTTAAAACATTCACTGTTGTTCTAAGTGGGGTAAGCGAAAATGACTATGTTATGCAGGTTGTTCTAAGTAAAATTGACATATCATATCATTGAATTTTTAAAACCTGTTGCTATTGGAGATTAAACTTTGAATTAGCTCTCATTTGGCTTTGGAATCACTCAATTTGGACGAAAAACAAAGAAGTTGTGATTAAAACACTGCAGGTTAGCATGATTGGCCACTGCTCTCCCGCAGGTAACAAATAAATTTTACTTTGTTATTTTCTCCATGAATTTGTTATACAGAGTAACTACTTGTTAATTTTTTTCATAATTCTTGGATTAAGGGAGCCCGTACACCTCTCTTTCTCCATGATTTAATGTTTTATTGCAGGTAGATACTCGTTTTTTGCAGGTCCTAGGACAAAAAGAAGGTCAATTTATGGACAAGTGATTTTGAAAGAAATTTTAAATAAAACAAAGGAATTTCATCCAACTCATTACCCAACGGATTCATAATAGGACAAATGAAGAATTGATTTCAATCTGAAGATTCATGTCTTATCACTGCTGCCAAAACATTTTTCAAAGAGATCATTTTTTTTTTGACATAACATCATAGCTGTTGTAACTTAATTTAGTTATTTACATATTGTTTTTAAATAAAACATTGTTTCTTTTCTGATATTTTTTTATATATTTTGTGTTTCAGGTGTTGCTTCATTCAAACTGTGACCCATCCTCAGCATCAATACAGTGAACAGCTAATTCATTCTTTGCGTGCTTGCATTTCATGCTTGTGTATTTTTGCTGTTCTTTTTCTGAAGGGACAGCGTTTGTGTGCATTTTTGTCGTTTTTGCTGTTCCTTTTTCAAAGGGACAACAATTTCGTTTTCTTATTTCTTTTCCAAAGGAACAACACCTTTTTGGTCAGCAATTCATTTTGTTGTTCCTTTGTCACGGGTCATTTTTCCATTCCTTTTCCACGACTCTTTTTGCTGTTCCTTTTTCACGTTTTGCTGTTCCTTTCCAAATGGAACAACACTTCTGCACTTCCACTTTTTGTTGTTCCTTTCCGAATGGAACAACACTTCTACATTTTCACGTTTTGCTATTCCTTTCCAAATGGCATAACACTTCTGCATTTCCACTTTTTGCTGTTCCTTTTCGAATAAAACACCATTTTTGCACTTTTACGTTTTGTTGTTCCTTTCCAAATGGAACAACACTTCTGCACTTTCACGATTTGTTGTTCCTTTCCGAATGGAATAAGCACTTTTGCACTTTTCATTTTTGTTGTTTCCTTTTCCAAAGGAGCGACACGTGTGTTTTTGCTGTTCCTTTTCCAAAGGAACGACACTTGCGTTTTTGCTGTTCCTTTTCCAAAGGAACGGCACTGTCCATTTTGCTGTTCCTTTTCCAAAGGAACGGCACTTGCGTTTTTGCTGTTCCTTTTCTAAAGGAACGACACTTTTAGTTTTTGCTATTCCTTTCTTCAAAGGAACGACATTTGCATTTTCACACTTTTTTTGTGTGTATTTTTGCTTTTTGTGTGCATTTCCTTTGTTGTTCCCTACAAGGAACAACACTTTTTTGCGCGTTTTTGCTGTTCATTCAAAAAAGCAACACTTTGGGAGTATTTTTGAGAGCAACCTTTTCTTCCTCTTGTGGGACTATTCCTAGTTCATCTCAACCACATTTTACTGATTCCCCTCCATGGCATGAAGTACACTATTTTTATGAGGACAAAAATTATGGACTCTAGTGAAGCGAGTTAATATCATTCACGTTATGATCTTTAACAGGACAGCTCCTTGATGATAGAATATTTTCAAAAGAGACACAATTATTTATATACTACTTTACTGCATTGTTTTCTATTGAACATGATGTTGATTGATCATCTTAATACCATGCTGGTTCCACCCTTCTTGATTATAATCTTCTCTGTCTGTAATAAATGAGATTATGGGTATATTTTTCTATTGACATGTTCAACTTCTTCCACCATCCCTGCTTTTAAGGAGTACTGAGTCTCCCTCTTTTTATCATAAAAATGTGTAATAATAACAAAATTTTGTTCGCGGATGGAGGATAGGGGGTCTCAGTACGAGCCAGCCTACCATGTTCATAAGGCTGTAACAAAGTGACATTCCCATTATGGTCACCACACCAGGGTTATGAACCATTGGATAGCCCAATTATCCTTGGAACAGGAGGTCTCATCACGAGCCGGCCTGATCACTTTTGCTACATCCCAGTGAATGGCAGTGTGGTTATCTGGTTACCACGCCAGCACACTGATCTCTTTTGTAGAACAGTACTGTAACTCTCCATTTATAAATTGAGGATCCTGGCTCATATGGGTTAAAAAACAACCCTGCCGAGGCTATGGACGCCTGCTGGCAGCAGCGGCTCTGCTTATGGTATTGAAGTTATATCTTATCGTCAATTATTACTATAATACCCTTTTCTTATTTTCTTTTTCTTTTTTATCAGAGAAGTTATTTCCTTAACTTTTTCCCTGTTTTGAACCTTTATGCATGAGAAATTGTTTTCAGATCAATCACATCATTTTCAGCTAGAATGTTGTCAGTTAAGCATCCTTTTAGCATATTGTTGTCCTTTTTCGTGTTGCATAAACTATCATCAATCCAAAGCGTCCTATCTCTTATTCATAACTATCTTTACACACTCTGCTCTCATTATAATCATAACTCTCGTTGTCCTATCATTGATATGTGTACTTTGCTTCATTCACTGCTATATTGTTCATTCCCTTGCCTTGCCATCAGCACAACACCTCTCATATACTTTATGGTCATGGAATTCCTTTTCCAATTGGAGGGGGGAATGTCTGCATTATGAGATTGCATGCGATATGATTACTGCACTCTGCCATAACTTGTTGATTTGACAAAAGTTTTTCTGATTGAAAGTTTTGCATGCATCTTATCTGTTGCTATTCAAACCTAACACTATGGATTCAAGAACATTGTATGCAAAATAGTGCTTTGTTTATAGGAGAACAACAAGTATGGGCAGAATTCTATTCACAGCATGACTACAGTATTGCAACTAATAGAAAAGGCTCGAGCAACTCGCATACGTGAACAATTCTTCAGACATGATGTGCTTACCTGGATTCCACCTTTTGCATCACTTTCAGCACCAACTCTGCCTACATCAGCTTCAACAACTGCCAGTGCATATATGTCATTCCACATTTTTGGAGGTAAAACTTGAGGTAAAATAGCATAATTTTCTGATTTATTACGAATTTAGGGGAATTTCATAAAAATCCATTTTGAGCATCATTTATCATCCTTCAGTCCACATCTATACCACTCCCTATTTTTCAGCGGCATATCATTTTCGAGTATGGGGGAGTGTTCCTTTCATTCATTTCTTTCTTATGACCATGTCATCCATATTCTTTATCATCCCTTGTTATTCTTATTCATTCTCAACACCTCCATTATTCCATGTTGTTTTACACCAAGCATAGAATTCAACAGATGGTAGCAACCACCTTAATTTTTTTCTAGCATCGCATGAGGGCATGCTAATTTTTCAGAGAGGGGGAGGAATTGCTACGCATGATGGATGTTTTCAATTTTCTTTCTCATTTAAGGCATACAATTTCATTTTTACACAATGCAGAAATTGATTTCCATAATATTTTTAAAACTATGAACTCAATTCTTGTGATTTCTGGAAAACACAGACGTATCATTAATACGAACCCAGATAATTTCAAGTTAAATTGGTTCATAAAATTTCAGAAATCATGCACTCTCACCTACAGCCATTTTGTTTATATCTCATGATCCGTGCATCAAAATGATCTGATTTTTGGATCATGGAGACATTTCATATATTATAAACTTACTTGCAACATTTCAACAAAATCTGGTTTGTAGTTTTGAAAAAATGGTTAATGAAGTTTGTTGTTATCTATATCATATTTTGTTGCAACTTCACACATATAGTTGAATGTCAATGTAAAAATTGTTATGCCTTCATTAAGATTGCTAAAATTGAATATTCATTAATTAAGGAAGCATTCATTTGTTCTCAAATTTTTATTGCTTGGTTAACACATGGGTTTTGTCTTGGGGTTGCATGAAGACATGCAATATATTCATGTTTTCGTTGCATGAGGACATGCAACATATTGAGTGTGGGGGTGTGTTGGGCCGTGAATACAACCACTTTGTAACACTTATTTCATCCATTTTTACTCTTCTCTATTATATCATTTGTTATAATTTATCATTTAATTCCATTTTATAAATGATTTATGCTCTTATGGATGAAAATTATTTATCTTCCTTTATTTCTAATAAATTGATGATTATGAATTATTTTATCAATGATAGTTTTAATAAGTTGGTTATAACATTATTCACCATTTTTAGCCTCCAAGATAATTTCCGGATTGAAGATTTGATCATTAAAAGTGCCAACTCAGAAATGCGCTGGAATAAGGAGTGACAGTTTTGCGGTTGAGATTCTGAGCAAATGAAGACGAATCTGGAAAATCCGAAACATGGGTTTTGTTCAGAACGGACCCAATTAACTTTATTAAAGAACGGTTTGCCCAAATTCGGCTTGTACTGAGAGAAACGCAGGGTTCTTTACTTTTGATCTTCTGAGTTCTGTTGTTCTTGGCCGTCTCAAATCTCGAATTTGAAAAGCCAAATTCGACTTCTTGTTATTGAAAGATGGATGTAAATCTATTTTCTTGTTGATCGGTGGTTGGAAGAAATCCAATATTGTTATGGGAAAGATTGTATTTGCCTTCAATTTCTCCTCATGCCGATTATAAAGGAGAGCGTGATATTGTAAAGGAGGATTTGGAAAACCGTTTCATGTAATTTCTGTTAAACGGCGGCTACGATTATTGAGTCTCGTTGAGAACTGGTTCATTATATTTCTGTCCAATGCATTAATCTAAGCTTGGTGATTATCTCATCTCTGCGTCTGGATTAACTTAAGGCGGTGTCCCCTTGGAGGCTAAGGGCCCGGCCCCGGAGGACACTAACAACGTATATTATCTCCTTGGTTTATACGTTCTTGTCTCATTGGTCGGTAATCTGATGTGTTTTGTTATCTTATATTACAGCTCTGTTATATTTCATATTTCGTTCTCTGCAACAGGAACACCGTAATCTGCATTCTAACGTATTGCTATTCCTTTAAAACCGTTACCGTAACATTGCCGTTCTCTACATAATGCTATTGCTGTTTAATTGCAGAGTAATCAAGCTATAACCTTCTTAAGTTGGTATTACTGCATTTCTCTATGGTTTATACTTCACACGATTGCTATTCAATTGACGTTATGGTTCCATTATGGATTGTAATCATTACCCTTTCTAACCAGGATTAATACTTGCAGTATCAGACTCAGATTACTATTAATGTGTGCCTGTGTTAAGTTATTATGCATTTGTATTTGGCCGTCCAGCGTGTTGTGTGCGTATATTATTTATTAATGATGTTCATAATTTATCAATAGTCATTGTTGTTCCATTAGCGTGTTCTACTTAATTTGCCTTAAAAGTGAAAGATTGTTATTTGATTGCGAAGAGTGCATTTGGGTTAATAGATTAAGTTTGGTTACAACTCGCGAGACTTAGCTGTTCGTTTGTTGTTCCATTTTGCTATCTGCCGTTCCATTTACTCGCATTTGTTGTTTTGGTGTGGGAGACGATCTAAGGCTGTAGTGAGCTTCGGCATTCACTGTCTAGCTCCCAGACCCATGGTCTATGCTCTAATTTCCTTTCCATCAGTTTCCAAAGCGATGGGTTATCGCTGCCAAACCCTTGACTGATAAGTTGCCTTGTTTTCTGAATGTGTGATTTATTCTTTTGAAGTAACTTAGTTATAGACAAGCTTTCATTTACTTTTGGATTTTAAGCACTATACTGCAAAACATTACTCTTGAGTAAATAGCCGCCTCAGACTGAGTACACTCTTGAAACAAAAAGTCGTCCCTGGGTTGATAATTAATGTGAAGGTAATTAGGAGTTAAAAAGACCCTTTTTATCACTCTACACTTAGTGTTTTAAATCTACCTATTGTGGAGTCATAGACCTGGTGGATCATTAACCAATGTGTCAAAAAAAAGGTGTATATGCAAAATATGAAAAGAAACATTATACAATTACGAAACTATCAAATTTGGAGTTCTAGAATGGATTAGGTGGAATAAAAAAATATCCATAGTGAAATAACTTTAAGAATTGGAAGAAATACTAAGATCACTAAGAATACTGTCTTTGAAAATACAGGAAGTTAGGAAGCATTTTAGAAAGCCACTATTGGCATTTATTGGTGGACTAATCAATGTACCTACGGACATATCTTGAATTCAAATTGCACTTCCGTGTGACATTAATGAATCTAATATAGTAGTTGTGGAAATTAAAATAATTTTAGAATTTTAAAAGCATATTTTTTGTTTGGGTGAATTTGTGCTCATAAAGTTATGAAGTTATTGAAACAATTGTGTAAAACTTAACTTTATAAACTAGAGGATGTTAGAATAAACAAACACTAGAAACAGGTCTTTGATAAGAACAAGGATTCATATGTATGTGAGACAGATACAAAAAACAATGATGATAATGATTACTATTATGAAGAGATAGTCACAAAAACACTATTACATAGATTTAATGATAATCATTGCTCTCATTGAAGGGTATAGGCTTTTGGAATTATTCAGAGAGATACATTCAGAATAGATGAGATTTGAGACATATTTTACGGGAAAAAGTGGTCCAAAAATGTTATAAAACACATTACTTACTAGGATATTACTTAGTGAAAATTTTTGCATCAAAATCATGATTTTAAGTATCATACGACTAATTTGTTTTATAAAACAAGGGAAATTATCCTTAGCCAACTACTAAGTTGTATTTGGATTCGAATTAGAAAATGAAAGTTAAAAGGATAATTGGTAACAACTAAATATGTTCAAAAAAAAGAAAACTTGAAATGAATTATGACATTGAACATTGGGTATATGGATCTCAGATTAATGCAAACATCATCCAACTATTTTTTGAATTTTTCAAGAACTTGTATGCAATGATATGAAAATTGGGTCCACATACTTTCTTTGTTTCATTTAATAGTGTTGAACATATCTAGGAGCCTTTAGTAAAGGTATTTCATCAAATAAATTGAGAGAAAAAAATGTCAACTCAAAATGAAGTAGAGGAAGACAATATTGATACCTTAATTAAAAATTACCTCGTTACTTGCTTGTGATATTATAGAAGTAAAATGAATGCTCTACAACATGTAATTTTACATGAGTCCAAGTACTTTGGTGATGTCATTGACTATTTATTTATATCAAAATTCCAAAACTCAGGAATCCAACATGAACATGGATTGCTATGGATAAAAAATGCTCGTATATATGGAACAAGTACAAACATTCAAATTGAAATTTTTGTTACAAGTACTTCTGTTGTGATTTAAGTAAACCAACTACAAATAAGAAAACTATTCAACATCATCTTCATACAAAAACTTGTAGGAAAGGACAAGAGATGCATTGTAGGTTTAGTTTTCGAATTCCACCAATGCAAAAGATGCAAATACTTCAGCCTATGGAATTTGATAATGCAAGAACAAAAGTGATTGCAAGGAAGATATTTAATGCACTGTAAAATATGGAACATGATGAGACATATACATTTGATAATTTTCTTGAAAAACTAGGTATAAACTAATGTGATTACACCCATGCAATCTAATGTAATATGAAAAGAATAACAATTATATTGGAAAGAGAGCCAATAGACATATGGAATAATAGTGAAAATATTGTTGTTAAATTTATACTTAACTCATATCCTATAGCTACATATGGTAGTTCAGAAATCTATGTGAATAAATGGCATCAATGTTTAAAATTATACAAAATGAATGCCAAAAAAATAGTGGTGATATCATAGAAAAATTGCAATAATTGGAAAATATTTATTAAACTTGTAGCAAATGTCTAGAGAACAAGGTGTCTATATATTGTTATCACTTCCACTGAACACTAGTTCAAGAAAATGCATATTTATTAATACTTCAACGATATATGATCAAACATTTTTACTAATAAAACCAAAAGAGCTCGAGCGTGAGCTAGATGATTTAGAAAATATCGCATGTTTATTAATTATCAACCATTATGTACAATTATGAGAAAACATTGAACATGTATTTTTAGCGATATTTTCAAAGTGATATACACTACAAGGTAGGAAAAGGAGAGGTAGTGAGAGACCATATCTTATAATATATCGCAATTATAATAAACATATTGATCTTGATAACTATTATAGAGAGAAATTGATGTTCAAGTTCCATATTCAATTGACAAGAACAATTTTAAAGAAAATTATTGGACTTGGAAGAATGCATAGCTATTATTTAAATAAATCATAACATCTAATGAACAAAAGTTCAGCAGTGGAAATACGAAAATATGGACTGATATTGAAAGCATAAAAGCTGATCTTGGAAACAAAGGGAGTGAATTGTTTGAAAGAGATACACATACATATCAAGAATCATATAAAGAAAAATGTTATCAAGAATACTATATCGTATCAGATTTTGAATAATGAAAAATAAATAGTTGAGAGACTTTATCAAGTTGTAAAACATCCACATGTAATAGAATAAACATAATTCTATAAAATCATGAGAATTATCAATACATAGCACTCAAAAATATTGAAAGAAATATTGAAAAAAAAAACTGAGATTAACCATCGTATGTGTTTGTAACACCTGGTGCGGGAGTCAGAAACAAATTTACTATAACAGCATTATTCCAATCTATAATTCACATGTGCAACAACATATTGGAATATGACCCAACTTGGATAAAAGGAACCGTAACAACATATAAATGGAATAACACATTCAATGAAGTTTCTATAACACTGCATTCTACATTTCATTTTCCATTTAACAAATCAAAATATCTTTCTCTTAAAGGTGAAAACTTAGACACCTTGACAAAAAAAAATTGTGAACATATGCATGTGATGCTTATTTATGAAGAATATTTGACAGGTGAAACTTTATTTTACCAAGTTTACAATCATTTATGTGAAAAAAATCATCTTTTGTTGGCTTGTTTTGGAAATATTGAAGTAATATTTTCAGGTGACTTATTCCAAGCCCAGCGGATCAAATATTCTGATTTTTGAGTGACCAATTTTGGAAAAGGAAAAAAACATAAAATTGATGTAAGGAAAAAGTAAAATTCTATGAATTACATGCCACAATCCTTTAAAAATGCAAAAATACATGTTCAAATACTAAAAAAAATTGTGAGTGAATCAACAATTGATGAAGACATGGAATACATACAAAATAAGTGTTATGTAATTTCTCCACTAGATCTTTTGTTTCCATACCTATTTTATAGGAACAATTATGTATAAAATCATAACAAGAAAATGTTGTTACATATAAAAGAAGAACTAATAGTTCTTGATGCGATTGAAGAATATGATAGTAAATAAATAGGTTATGTACCCTATGAGAAAACAATGAGATTACCACTAAGAATCCTTATCAAATGCAATGACCTCATTGAGATATATGTAGAAAAATATAATACACATGAAGGATTTGTTAATGGAGCATATGGAATATGCAAAAAAAAATAAGGAAAAATGTTGATGTAATATAGATAGATTCTGTAAACCTAGAGATTGGTAAAATACAAAGAAACAAGTATCACGAACTATAGGTCAAAATCATTTCATTAAATTGGATGCCAATATTATGTGTTTCAAAACCATTGGCATGACATAACAAAAGCTTTAAGAGTATAGTGCAGAAACAATTTTTGATATAATTACCTTATCGAAAAGTTTAATGTTGGATGGACCTGCATTTCATCCAAGTAGTGTACCGACAAATGGACTAGTGTACATAATAGTGTCACATATTAAAAACATGGAATCATTGTATATTCTTCATAAATTAACACAGGAACTTTTGTGCGAATAATAAAATATTAGAAGAAATAAAACACTTAAGGACTCAAGTATCATCGAAACCATAATACATACAGAGGCCAATAGAAAATAAAAGTACGTTAACAATTGCAATTTTGAATACACAAATTTTACATGCTAGTGTCAATGACATTGTAAGTGATGAAGATCTAATGAGTGTTATGATTCTTTGTATCCAATAAATACATCTAAACTTTCCGTCATCAAATAATGAATTTTGCAAATTCAATTTCAACATATCAAATTGTGTTCGTAGAGTACTTACTTGCATAGAAGAAATTGCAACAGAAAAGTCACAATTCATGCATATTGAATAAATTTTAATATTTATTGGAGATTTTAATATTGACCTCAATTCAAATAGGAAATGAAGTAAGCATTTATTAGAGTACATGCGCTCCAAATGACTAGCATTAGTCATAATAAATTTTATTTTTAGCCATAAGACAATTATTATCACATTTGGACAATTTTTTCTATTATTTTTCTATTCAATAATGTCATGTTCATATTTCATATTCATACTCAAGTAATCATGGTGCAGTTCATGCTTAGCTACATATTATGTGATTATATTCCTACATAATCTATGCATTTTGTTTTGAAGCAGTTAACTTTGTTGGCAATTATTAATTTAATGCAACAAGTACTTGCAAAACTTATCTATTTCATACCATTTATAACGATACATTTTTTTTTCATTCTTATCCAGAATCTATAATGGATAAGTAATTAATTTAACTATGAAAATTCCATAAGCATCGTAGGTTGCAGAAATCATATATACTTTTGAGGTATGAGTATTCTTAAAACTTCAAGTAATGGTTTTTTTCAACGTTTAATAATTCATATTTTTTAATTGTGTTATCATAACTTACGCTAATTTCTAGTTGCAATTTATTGAGTGTAGTAAACCTTTCTTGTGGCATTGCTGAAAGATGTGGAAAATGCAGAAGTTTTGTGCCAAAGATACATAAATTAAGATGTCTCTATCAATACATACTAGTTTATTCACACATTCCTCTATACACTTCGATCTCTCAAAAAACTTATTTTGCACATTCACAAATCCTTTTTTAATGTGATCAAATTTTCCTAGTAAAATGTATTTATTAAGATTGAACATGCCAGTAGTAAATTTTGTATTTCTAAGGAAGACAAAAATATAGTTGACAGATTAGAGAGCGAATAAATTTCCATAGTTTGCAGTGTATGTGATCTTAGGATTTATGTTAACAATATCTAGCACCTGTTTCACGTATTCAAAGTTCGAACCCAACTCTTCGTTTCACCCAACTAAATTCTCGCATTTCAAGAAATGTATTAACCAGTGTATAACATATTCAGTAAAGTGTCTTTTGCTAATTTTACTTGCATGCTTTTGTAGACAAAGTTATTATTGTAGTATGTGTGTGAAGTGTCAGGATCACAAAGATTTTAGGTTTATTTTACTTCATAAATTTCTACAACTTAAGGTTTGATTAAAGTTAAAAAAATGTATTAATATATAATAAATATGAATTAAAATCTAGCCATGTAATTAAAAAAAAAAACACTTTTGAGGTTGTTCATATTAAATATTCCCAACATTTAATTCAACAAATTGATGCAAGATCTATTCATGAATTTGCATATTATTCATGTTGCTTCAGTTTTAAATTACATTTACTAGGAAACATTATCAAATCATGAGAAGTTTTCGAAATTATCAATATGAATTGTATTTGTAAATGGTATTAGTAATTATGTTTTTTTTTTCTCCATGTACTCAGGCTCCAATCTCTGAGAGACCTTTAAGTTTTGAAAATATAGGTGAAATATAACTTATTAGCATACAAAATTTAGAACATAAAGATATCAATATAAACCATTTATTGTCTATTTGTGGAAAATTATTATTTAGGTGCGGGGAGGTAAAGATAAATTAGGATCAATTATTTTCAATAATAAATTCCATCAAGGAATTCTTCAACTTATGATGATATATTTGTGTTTGTAATTTTGTATTTTGATCATTTCCATTTCACTTTAAATACAAGGGATTATATTAGTTTCCAATGATTGAGAAATTATATATGCGTCTCTCAACTTTCTCTTCGTGTGGACATTTCTGAACTTTTCAGTATGTACTATTTTAGCATTTTTGTTACTAAATACGAAACGCTGAATATAAAGCTACTAGAATAAGGTATTAATTCATTGTTGATTCCAAATAATTAAGCAAGTACTCGAAGATAGATACAAACTCGGGTTCAAGATTTTAATAATAAATGTACGCAAGGAATCCTTATTTTTTCATGACAAAATTTTATTCAATATTTCGTATTTTGATCTGTGGAAATTCTTGTATATGTTAAAAAATTTGGGTACTTGGGTTCCTTTCATATGATTTTACTTTCTATCGATAACTAAGACATAATGGAGATTCCATTCAAGCAAACATAGGATGCACTTTTCAAGTCAAGAATACAAAAAATTGCCAACGGTTGAACAATCATGGCTCTTGCTTTCGTCTGTTGTGAGACTTATTAAATATTGAAGAATCCCCCCATTTTTAGCATCCCCCACCATTTTATTTCTATTTATAGTAGATGAAAAATATTCACAAGTCATGTGCAAAAAATGTAGAAGTGCAGGTATCTTTTCCACATCTTCCTTTCTTCGTACATATTAGCTGCTTTGCACATTTCATTTGCACATTCCATCTGATGCAAAACTTCTTCCATATATTCATGAACCATTTTTTAATGGGATTAATTTTTCAACAAAACGTTATTGAAGGGTAACTAGCCCTTAGAAAATCGATATTAGATTATGTATTTATGAACATGGATGAAATGTGGTTGACATATAAGAGAGCGAATAAATTTCTAATGATTGAAGAAAGATGAATGCATCTCTGAATTTTTTAGTAACTGACCAAGTCCCCGAACAATTTTTATTTGCAGCTATGCTTACACACTTTTGAATGAGAGTTATTATTGACAACTTATAAGATAATTTCCATCATAAAAAATAATCTCATCACATCCTTCTTAGTATACCTCGTACAAAAATCCACAAGATTAGAATTTTTTACTAGTTTTGCTAGCATGTAATATTATCGAATGAATTATACCATACTCCTTAACTGATAATCAAATGATATAATTACAATCATTAAGTGAATTAATCTTAGAAAAATAATTGAAAATCCCATAAAGTAATAATCATTATTGCAACTTGTTATCTTAAAGCTTTCTGCTACAACTTTGCATCATTAAAGTTGTTCAATTAATGAGAGCCTATTAATGACACATTGAATGGTTTAATTTCCAACACCATGCAAGGTATTAACATCATCAATCTAACCAATAGGAAAGAGCTTAAATGGAAGTCAATATCACCTTGGAGAGCCAGAAGGGAAAGAACAACAAACATTTACTTTATTAAACATTTCATGAGGGATTTCACTCCTCATTCAATGGAAGCAAGGGAGTGTATCACTTCCATTCTAAAAAATTTACAAACGAAACATAATATTTAATTTAAGCATAGATAAATAAAGGCCGTTATATTAAACATGTTGTCATGTTTCTCAAACACATTACCCAACAATTTTTTAGTCTAACAATAGTATTACTTATAATCCATCTTTCTATCACTACGAAAGAGGTTAGTTTAGAAACCATCACTCCATTAATTATGGAAGTCATGATTCTTTCCCATAACCATTATCTGTTGGAGATAATGCTTACATTCCATATTTGAGAAGTTGGTTTGATGGTTGAGAAATTCTCTCAACCTCTGTCTGTCTAATTTAGGAATAAGTTGGATCTCAGAAACTCTATTTAATAGAGTAATATGAATGTAAATCTGTGTGTGAGTGTGTTTACACATACACCATTTGTGAATAACTTATGAGTGTTCTTTAGTAATTGTGTGATTTTCAGTAGTTTCTATCATGGTATCGAAGCACAAGATCAGAGACCTGTGTATTGTGAGTCTAAATCCTTGGTGAATAAGAGTGCAAATCGATTTCCTATGACGGTTTGCAACATCTCTCGATGAGGATCGGTTTGTGATGATTTTTTCAGATGAAATATTAGGCTTTCTCACGCGGGGTATTTTCTCGTCTCTTCAGAGAAACTCGCAGACTCCATGAACTAGCAGAACCGCAGGTGAATAATGAAAATTTTAGCGTATTTTTCCAAGTTGTCATTAAATTGGTCCTTGGAAACAAACATAGGGTGTTCATTTGCAAACGACATGAAAGGAAGTTCGTAGAATTTCTTGTCCATATGCAGATGAATCTGATTGTACATCTGGTACTTCCACAGCGACGCAAGGCAGTGTTCTATCTCAGGAATGACACTGGCAATTCCGAGGTTTGCAAGGCGAATGCAAACCCGATTCTGACGAGTGCGGTGCTTGGTCGAAGAGCTTACAGAAGTATTTATTTCAGGTGCGTAATATTGGATATATAGCTGCGTAAATGTTAATGCAAACGTTATCTAGAGAAACTGCAAAAATTCGAGGGTTCTACGATTGTGCGGTTCAAAAGAGCGCTCGCCCACCAATGTTCTGCAGTTCAAAAGTGTGATTCACCAATCTTTCGCAGTTGTGTCTTATAGGAGGTGTGATCTGGGTTCTTAGAAAGCCATGGAACGCTGTTGTGAGGAGAAGGATGAGGCTACGTGCTGGTGATGAGTTTGCATATTTTGGCTGCAATTCACCGCAGTTTAGGTCAATATGAGAAGGAAATTCCTATTCTGGAGAAGTCTATCGAAGTTCATGTATTGGAGGATGGACCGAAGCATGCCCTTGCCACATTTGCAGGGCGTATGGTGCTGGGTGATGAGTATGCCATGTTGGGTCAGCTTGAGAATTCCATAGAGTGCTATAATATCACTAGTATTATAAATTGTGTTTTTTTTTAAATTAAGTGAAGATCAATATTTTAAAATCAGATTATGAAGGTCGTGATGTAATAGTTGAACCTAGATACATTTCGTATTTAGATGGCTCTTTTATATAACTAGTGAATACAGCGGTTTAAAAGATCGAGTGGCAGTGAGGCTCAATATGGATGGTTGTCCAGATAGTATGGAAGTTGCGGATCTAGGGAAGGATCCCTCATTAATGGTAGACATGGAAGTGGTTTCCTAATGAGGTTATGTGACAGATTGGGGGTGTTGTCCAGTAATTGACTTCGGGAGGTCCTTGATTCAGGAGTTGAGGAAGTGAACTCGGGAATCCAACTTGCCAACTACACTTTTCCGAGGGTTATGAGGCAACTTGATGGAGCATCTACTGATAAGCTTGATTATTTTGTTATTTTTTATGTAATGTAATCATTAAGGGGGGATGTTGGAGATAATGCTTACATTCCATATTTGAGAAGTTGGTTTGATGGTTGAGAAATTCTCTCAACCTCTCTCTGTCTAATTTAGGAATAAGTTGGATCTCAGAAACTCTATTTAATAGAGTAATCTGAATGTAAATCTGTGTGTGAGTGTGTTTACACATACACCATTTGTGAATAATTTATGAGGGTTCTTTAGTAATTGTGTGATTTTCAGTAGTTTCTATCATTATCCTCAGTGGACTCTAATATTAATATTATCAAAACCCAACGATTATGATTCTTTTCATAAAATATAATATGATAGAATTAAAATCTCCCATGCATAACCATAACTATTTAACACTTATAATACCTTAACTATTATATGCAAAATCATATTTGTAATGTATTTAATAAAAATGCAAAAAATATAGTATATTTGCACCATGGTATTGGTTTTGAGATCCTTATTGTTACAAAACCATGGGTAACATTATACTTATTTTTTCTACCACAAAAACAATCTTGTTATGATGCAGGAGCATTAGCTTGGAAAATGCCTTGTAATTTTATTAAACCTAGGGGTCTCATATTTTTAATTTCATGTAAATATTAATATTGTTTTTGAGTGATTAATTATATTTTTAATTAATTATTTGTGAGAATTTGTAAATGTTTCCAAACAACTGGAAACATGAGAGAAATTAGCTTCAAGATAATTTAGAATTAATGATGAAGCCTAAGTTGGAATTAGTTTCAAAGTTTTAGGGATAAAAAACTATCTTTTAGGGATGTTAAGAGATTTCGGGATTTGTTGAGATTTTAAAGGGATTGAACTCAAATTAGTGCATTTTTAATTTGTATAAATGTGTAGGCCTCAAAGGCAAATAGATCAGGAGAGAATAGAGAGAGAGAGAGGTAGGAGAGAAAGGCCATGGATTTTTGAATATCTGGCCATGAATAGAAAGTTCTTGTAATTGTTTGTTTTTTTATATATATGAGGATTGTGACTTTTGAGCCATATGAGCGTGTTGAATTTGAGTGTGTGAATGTGTTTGATTTAATAAGTATATGGAAACTAGAGATTAGTCTCTGACATAAGGCTTTGCACATAGTCGAAAGGATTTGATGCTATTTAATGTTGATATGACGACTGCTAATTATAAAGGTAAAACTGTGTTAAATAAATGAGAGACTATTTTATATCGATCTGTGGGTTTAATTGACAGCAATGGAAAAAAATTGAGCACCCAATGAGTATGAAGCTGTAGAGCTTCATAATGAAGCAAGAGGATTGCCATATTGATTTCTTGTTTGTTTATAAGGGATTTCTATCCAGTCTTAATGACAAAGGTACAGAGTGCGTGATCACGTTCGGTCATAATTTTATGATTAGACTCCAACCGTAATTGCGTTTAGGCGAATGGGATTTTAATAGAAACGATTCTCATTTCTCATAATTGTTGTGCGTTAACATCATATACAGAGGAGCTAAATAAAGGCTTTGTACAGCGTTCAAAAGGTTGAGGCATGCCGCCGATTTATAGAGGTGCGCAATTCAAGAAAGGGTGCAACCGCACGACTTGGTTGCTTGTTTGAGCACAAAGGTATGAATTGGTTTCATTGTTATACAGAGTTTGAAATTAAATGAATTGAAAGAATGAAACTTGAGTTCGAATGAAAGATCAATCAATGTTCCTTATGTGAAGTCGAGTGAATCATTTGTTCTCTTGCCAAAGAAATCGATGTCATCATAAACTGAGAACGCAGAGAAGTGTTGTTGAAAATCGTGTGGAGGAATTCCATTTTGTTGGTATTCGGCCTCTGGATAAGATCAGAGTTTATATAAGTTGTCATAGCGAAGGATTGTGCGCAGAGGTATTTGCATAGTCAACGTTGAAGCCGAGTTAAAATCAAATCCAGAACACGTGGGTGAATGATTCGATCTGAGGAATCAGAACTCAAGGGCGACATTTATGTGAAGCTGAAATCAATGAATTGATTGATTATGGAAGCGCGCAGGTAGAAGAGTTAGATCTTCATTGAATGTAGATATTTGAAGCAGAGATCGAGCACGACACTGACATGGAGCAAAGTCAGGTTCGATAACGGAGAAGGTAACTAAATTGCCAGTTTTAATATCTGGTTTGTTGATGATTTCCAAAATCGAATGTATATTGGTATTTAATCAGGTCAACATAGGGGGGCTGACGGTATTTAAATCAAAGTCGATTCTGAATGGAAGGAAATTGCATATTGAATAAACCATGAATTTTGGTAGATGTGGAATACATAAATCCATATGCGTTGGTGTCGATTAGTGACTGTCAATCTTGGTTAAAGTTTTAAAAGGAGTGTATATATATCGAATTGAGAACTTCAAGTTTCTACCAAGTCAAAGTGTTACATAAAACAAAATGTTCCATGAACATTTAATTAAAAACTATACATGATTCGGGTTGACCAAATAAGAATTGGATTGCCATATATTGAAAGGAGAGTGGGCATTATATTAGGTTGAAGAGAAAACTTTACACAAATGAAATTTAGTGAAGAATCAGATAGATGATGATTGTGAGTATGTTTTGGGTTTCTAAATTCAATCTGAAATTGGGGTTAAATATAATGGAAAATTGATTGTTGAGTTTGTGGTTTTGAGCTTCCGCAAATGACAGTGAATGAAATTGCCTAGATTTAGGATTTCAATTGGGTTTAAATGTTGAGATGCATTCTTATATGCAAAGTAATTGGGAAGATTTTGGGTTTGTAGGTCCTACCTACATCATGTTATTACCAATGTAATAACATATGTTAATAATACAAAATACTATTAACCTTATTGTCTTTACTCCCAAACATAATAAAAATGAAAAAAGTTATAAGTGCATGGTTATAACATGCTCGAAAATGGCATCATCTTCCTGAACCAAAACCATACCAATGGTAGATTCTGCTGCCACGAGATACAAGAGAAAGTCCCTACTATAATCGAGTGGACTTAATAAAGGAGCAGAGGTCAATGAATTTTTCAAAGCATCGATTGAGCGTTGAGAAAAATTCATCCCCAAAGAATGGAACTCCTTTCCTTAATAATCTCATAAATTCCTTTGTAATCTTGGCATAATTTATGATGAATCTTCACAGGAAATTAGCTTTTCCTTGCAGACTTTGAAGTTGACGAATTGAGGATGGGGGAGGCAACTGAAGTATTGCCTCAACCTTGAAGGGATCTACCTGAATCCATTTCATAGACACGATGAATCCCAACAACTGACTGGATGTGACAGTGAAAACACACTTGTTCGGGCTCAACCGGATTTTGCAATACCAACATCATTCAAAAAATTGACAAAGGTGAGAAGGATAATCAATTCTCTTGTGAGAACGAGCAGTTAAATCATCCAAATATGTCTCGATAATATGTTTGATGCCATGGAAGGAATAAGACATGGCACGTTGAAAAAGTAGCTCCAACGTTTTTGAGGCCAAAAGGCATTTTCTTGTAAGAAAAGGTACCCCAGGGACAAATAAATGTAGTCTACACTGATCTTCAGGACGGATAGTGATTTTATTATATCCAGAGAAATCGTCCATGACGGAGAAAATCTCATTCTCCGCACATTCATCGATGATCTAATCTATAAACAGTGTGGGGTAATTATCTTTAGGACATGCTTTATTTAGGTCCCATAAATTGATGCAAACTCAAATCGTTCCTTGTTTCTTGTCCACAGGAACTGGATTTGAAACCCACTCAGTTAAAGGAACTAGGTAAATGAAACCTACCTTAAGCAACTTCTCCACCTCAACTTTGATAGTTGCTACCTTCCTAAGGTTGAACAAAGGAAGATTTTTCCTGATAGGCTTAGCATTTTCATATATCTTGATCTCATGCAGGAAAATAGATGGATCTATACCAGGAATTTCCTCATAAGACCAAGCAAACACATCCCGAAATTATCAAAAGAGATCGGTGTAAGTCTGAATTTATTGAGGGGAACACTCGGCTGCAATGAAGATATTTTCTATGATGTCGGGATCTCTAGAGATGTTCACCGGGGTAGTAGCAGAAATAACAACCATGTTCCCTTCAGCAAAAATCTGTGTTGGTGGTAAAGTGTTCAAGACTGGGTGAACAGGTCCAAAAGACTGAAGGTTAGGGAAACTTGATTCAACTTCTCGCAAGTCCAGTAGAAAGTAAGACTGATGATGCAAATCATCCCACGGTCTCTCTACACCAGTCATTTCTTCGAGGATAGCCTCTTCAGATGGAAGAGTGGTATCAAGGCAATCCTAGGCAAATGATGAACTGAGAATCCACATCGGAGCCACATCTCCATCCAATTCCTCCGGTGAAAGAGAAACTGGAATGGAATCTACAGAGTCAATAATAGATCTATAAGCAATCTTAGCTGTAGATATAGGAAATGCCATTCCACGCACTTGACCTTCTTGTAATGTGGAGGTAGGAGAAGGTAAGGTCCAACGGTCCGAAAAATAATGAGTTCTGAAGAACTCCCTCTAAATAGGAATCCTGGACGATGAGATATCATTGATATGAACTGAAGGAGTTGGAAGATAAAAATTACCCATGAAGGAAGTGCACATTCCAACCCCAAGATTCTTAACAGGTTGCTTGGTATCCTTCACCAAAGGAATGGTTGACTCAGGTGATGCATTTGGATCTATAGGAGAACAATCCAGTTGGTCAACTATGACAATTATCCCTTCATGAGGGAAACAAAAAATAAGAAATAATGACAATGTAATGGCATCCATCTCATAGATCCAGTTTTTCCCCAACAGAAGGTTATAGTCTAATCTTTCATCAACTATCTCAACTTCGCTATTAACAGTTTTTCCCCCAACACAGATGGGCAAAGATGGAACAATACCATGTGGCCTGTGAGAATGACCATCAAACGCAGTTAGAAGAGTGGCTAAAGGAATAGTTGCAGGAGATACAATACCCTTACAACGTGCAAGAGACATTATACACATGTGAAAGATATGAATATATGATAAGTTGACCTAATATGGAAATCCATATGATGAGGAAATCTCTTTTTAAAATTCGACATGTCAAATGTGGTCATCAGAGAATTCTTTAGATCAACAACCCCAATAGCAGTGAGCAAAGCACTCTGTTGAAGAGTGCAACACCTCTAACATAGACATGGCACAAGGAATTTGAGCTAGATCTTCTACAATTGAGTAGTTTTGGGTAGCCTTGGCAATAGGATTGATTGTCGTACACTTTGAAGACCCTTTTGGCATCCGAGGTATAGGCTCAATAGTAGGCCTCATAATATGGAGTGGCTCAGCACTATCACGAGCACCCTTAGCGATTTAAGACTTAGCTTCGCCATAATCACGAGATCTCGTAGTGATATCTGCGTGAGCACTCATCATGTATATGTTTGATGTACTTTCCCCTTCTTGGTTGCCCCTAGAGGGAGCCCCAGTATTTGGGTTTGCGCTAGCAAGTAATTTTTTCCCTTTGGGAAAAGGGTTTCTTAGCACAACATGGGAACTAGAAGAACCCTATTGAGCTAACAAGCATTTCCCATCTTGAATTTTAGGGCAAAGGTATGTAAGATGGTCTCCAGTGCACAACTTGCATGGAAACTGCACTTTATTTTACTATACATTTTACCCTCTCCAACATGATCATTAGATTTGTTCACATTCCCCTTCCCATGCTTGTATTTCTTCTTGTTATTCCGTCCCTTCTTCTTCCCATTGGATTGTTCATTTCCTTTGCGGTTAGAAGTTTGGACAATATTAATTTCCAAGGACTGGGAAGGAGTTGACACTGAATGCACAACCTAACCAGAAGAAGTAGATTGGATAGAGAACTCCTGAAATTGACTTAGCAGGTTAGACATACCACTATAAATCAAACCAATAAGCCCATCACCATTAGGACCAGGTTTCGTTTTAGCCAAGTCCAATTTGGAGTGAGGAGCATCCAAAAAAACTTTATTAAGGACTCCAAACTGAGTATAAATCAGTTCTAGCCTGCTCTTCAGAAAATACCCCTGAAAGGGATAAATCCTTAGAAATTTTTGGCTGTAAATATTTCGAAAACCATTCAAGAAGGAATTCATTTAGGATTTGGGCTTTAATGAGCCTCTTCCTTCTTCACCATTCCTTAATATGGTCAGAAATGTGAGTTGCCTTGTCCTCCTAAAAATTGGCCAGGAGGCCAATCCCGGCATCATAATGGACAGGTAACTGAAAATAATTGAAGAACATGGTAGCCAAATCTCCAAAAGTATAAAAACTGCCCTAGTTAACTCTATTTACCGTTTGGCTACATTTCCAGTTAAGGTTCGTTGAAATAATATCAACCTAATCGAGTCATTGATCAGGGAGTTCGATGAACACCATAAATGGAAAGTGGTGATATGATCTATCGGATCCTCACCAGTATTCCCTTCAAACTTTGGAATGTCTGAGGGGAGCTTGGTGGGAACCAGAGGTCAACCCAGACTATACAATTGTTAGTCAATTTCAATAGATCTCACAAGTTTAACGTTGCCAAAAATGGTAAGCGTGGAGGAGCCTGGGAATTCCATCCCCCATAGGAAGGATTCCCCACATTCTGAAAATAATAACCTAGATTTTTTGAGGCACCAGGTTGCCAGATGTTCGTATAAAATTCTTGGCCATAAGAAAATCCTTGCGACCCAACATTCGGAGAAGGACCCCTCCCCAATACAAAGTTACTATACACAGGAGAATTTCCTCCAACCGAGGTATTGAATGAAGAAGAAACCCATTGGTAATGGTTCCAAGCATTTGCAAACAGAGAAAAAGCTTCAGAAGTACTCAATGAAGGGAGAGGAACATTCCCTTGCTAACCAGTGAAGAACTGACTCCTTGCTCCTAACGTTGTAAAAATAGGGTTCCATCCCAAAAAGACATTAGAGATTTGACCTACAAAAAGATGATTAAAACCTTCACTCTAAGAGGTGAAAGGAAAGGATCCTAAGGATGGGTTCGAATGAGGGATATCCCCACTTCCAAAGGGGAACCCTTGAAACGAAACTGATCCACTAGCCATAGAAAGTATGGGTGTAGAGACAGCTGAAGTAGTAGAAAATGAGAAAGAAGGAATTTTACTAGTGGGCATTCCATAAGAAAAGGGACCATATTGAGAAGCATGTGCTTGGGTGTTTCTAGAACCAAGCAAAACAACACTAGAAGTGATTTTCGATATGGAAATAGTTCCTCCTCCTTCAAATGAAAGAGGAGTTTGAACACTTGCAGTGTTCACAGCCAAAATTGTGTTCCCATTCGTGGCCAGCGAAAGAAAGGGATATGACAGAAAAGGACTACTCAGTCTCTGAGACTCGGGCCCGATGTACCGAAGAACGTCAGGAAAACTAGTAGGAACAGGAGATGGAAGAGACTTGTTGGAAATATTTTCATTGATGGCAAAGTAAAATACAAGAGTAGCACCTGAACTATCATAGAGAAGAACCAGCAAAAAGGCAGTTATGCAGGTAGCAGAGGCAGCAAAGAGAGCAACAGAGATACCAAAGAAGTAGTGAGGCAGCAAAAAGAGCAGCAGAGACAGCAAAGGCAGCAAGGCAGATAAGGAATAGAGGCAACGGACAAAGTAGAGACAGTGAATAGAAGCATAAACAGTGTAAATGAGATGTGATGCGATGCGATCGCATATTGCAATTGACAAAAGAAGCAGAGAGGTAGAGTAATGAAGCGGAGATGAGATGTGATGCGATGATATAGGTACATGGGTCCTACAGGGAAAATGTATATTATAATGCACCGAAGGCTAGGTACAAAAGAGTTTCATTTAAGAAATGTATTGCCGAAACGATTACAAAGGCTTTAACGCTATATCTAAGATTTAGTCAAATAAACAAAGGAAATTAGAATGGGACCTGCAAGGAAAGCAGTGTTGAAAACCCAATACCAGTGGGTTCGCACGACTCGTCAAGTGGTAAACTATTTTCACTTTTCGAATGCGATATCTTTATTCGGAGGACACATGTAAATGAGTGGTATTAAAAAACCACTTACATCGCGTAATTTTTTAGCATTAAGTTTTGTAGATTTAAATTGCACGATATCCGTCAGATCAAGATCGGTGAAGATCTAACGGTGATCACATCATGCAAAAGGCGAAGTTTTAATGATAAGGGCTAGAGTGGAAGATTGAAGATCGATGGCGGAGATCTTATCTGAGATTGAAGATTGACAGTGGAGATCTCATCGCATTAGCAATTTCTAATCGCATCGACAGAATGAAAGAACAAAGGAATGACAAGTTGAAAGTTGCGATTGCAATTGAGCGATTTAATCACAACCGTCTATTCCCAATAAATGGCAGTCGTTGGATCTACAGTAAGTAATCGCATCAGAGATTTCTAATCTCCTCGGCGCAGCGGAAGAGTATGGGAACGTGTTGTTGGATGTTGCGATTGTGATGATGCAATCCAATCGCAACCATTGGATCTTGGTAAATAGCAACCATTGGATCATAAAGTAAGACAGAGTGGGGTCCAGAGTGACCCATCGCATGGGCGGAGATTCAAATATGAAAATATAAGATTGTCCTTTGTTAAAGCAGTTCGATGGGTAAAAGAGAAAGATAACATATAACATTGAAATGCCAAAATATTGACTGGTGGGACCTTTGCTAATCACATCGGTGGAAATCAGATGACCAAAGGCACAAGAGGATCTCTGAATGTTGCGATTGCGATTGGAAAGTCAAATAAGGCGGAGTGTCTTTGTAGTGTGGGCTCCATGTAAAAGAAAAAGGTTAATATATGACTGCACTGAGATTTTAAACCAAAGCTGAAGAATGAATAAAAAGTAAAGCGGCAAGTATATATGAAACAATATACACATATATCTATGCAGTGTGGGGCCGAAGGCAGTGCAGTGGAACATGTTATTGAAGTTTGCGATTGCGATTAATCGCATCGGAAAAATTTCAAAGGGTGTAATCGCAATCGAAAATCATCAGAGGAGGCTCATCGCATCAGGAAATAGAAAAATTTCGGCAAGTGGGTCTGAAAGGCTATTTTCTATGTTAAAAAGGTCTATGGTTATATGCCAAAAGTTATTTGGTCTTATAGAAGAAGTAGTGTGTATGCATTGAGTGGTTTTGAACCATATGAAGAACTTCTACACTGTAAAATACTGTGAATTTTGATAAAGAAGCCAGATTTGTAATAGAATTTGGGAAATGCATTCTACATGCATGGAAAACAGGAGAAGTATTCAAAACTGGAAAAGACAGAGACAGTAGCAGAAAAGACAAACACACAGTAATCCAACACTGAATGGGATGATTTGAAATCCGTATTATAACTAAAAATGTAAATATTTTTATTGATTTTATATTGTTTGTGATGCAAAGGTATGTCTCCGGAGGCAAAGAAATGTCCCACTGTAATTTTGAAATGTATACATATTATAATATTTTTCTGAATATGCTGGATAAATAAATGCGAAGGCATAAGTCAAAGAGTCATGATTGTTCACTTCAAATTCCCTGTGGAATGCAAACAGTCATGAGGTGAACTCTATAAATGATATCAAATTGATATGCATAAAGAGGTTAGAGAATAGAGAAATGAGGAAAAGAGTGTAAGAAGAAGCAGGAGAAGATAGAGATGCTGTGAAGACTTAGAAATGATATAAGGCGGATATGAAGGCAGGTGCACAGCAGTGAAGATGGAATAGAATGGAGCTGATATCTAGGTAAATCAGCAACAATTTTCTTTTGAAAGAGTGAGGAATTTGGTGCTTCCTTATCAATTTGTAGCTTGATAGATGTCAGTTGTCGCTGACTAAGGTAGGAGTCTCCTGTAGGTTGGTGCCTGTAGAAAATAGATGGGAGTTTGAGCTTCCTTGCAAGTTGTAGATTGCAGAATTGAGGTAGGAGCCTCCTGTAGGTTGGTGCCTACATAAAATCAGTGGTGAGAGGGAGTTGGAGCTTGCCTTTGCATCACAACAATAATAAGATGTGGTTTTCTCCCTTTATGGGTTTCCATGTATACCTATTTTCTATATGCATGATGATTGTGTGTTGATACTCTGGTTTTATTCTGCTTAATACCTGCTGATCAAAAAATGATTAAGTGAAGAGTATAAAAAGTGTAAATTAATTTAAAAGAAAGGCTTTGAAAAACCATGAATGTGTTAAATTGATTCACCCCCCCTCTTAGTTTAACTAAGGGTTCAACAATTGGTATCAGAGCAAGTTCCTTCTATCAGTTTAACAACTGGAAGGAGATCCTAGGTCCCCAAGATGGCTAGTCAAGAAGGATGCTCAACCAATAAAGCCCCTTTGTTCACCAGTGCAAATTATGCCTTCTGGAAAATTAGAATGAGGGTGTACATAATGTCTCTAGGAATAGAAGTTTGGGCTGCTGGGGAGTTGGGATATGCCCCAAAGGGAACTGACTCAGAGAAAGATGCCAAAAAAGATTTTGTAGCTAATGCAAAAGCCATGAATGCACTCTTAAATGGATGGTGTGAGGCAAAATTTATCAAAGTAATGCACAAAGAGACTGCCAAAGAAATATGGGATACTCTAGAAAACACCCTTGAGGGAGACAAAAAGGTGAAGATAGCCAAACTTCAAGTCTATAGAGCTAAGTTTGAAAATATAAAAATGAATGATGATGAAGACATTGCCAGCTTCTTTTTAAGGGTTGCAAAAATTGTGAATAACATGAAAGCTCTAGGAGAAACCATAAAAGAAAGTTTAATTGTCCAAAAGATTTTAAGATCTTTACCATCCTGCTTTAACCCCAAGGTTTTAGCCATAGAAGAAACCACTGATTGGGAAACCTTGACCATGAACCAATTACTTGGAAACCTAACAGCCTACGAGATGAGACTGCCACAGAGGAAGTCAAATGTGAGGGAGCAGCCTTCAAGACAGATAAGAACAAAGAAGGAAAAGAAGATACATGCTCCTGCTCTGATGAAGAAGAGGCCAAATTTGTCAGAAGATTGGAAAGAGGCTCAGGCAAGTATAAAGGTAAACTACCATTTAAATGTTTTAACTGTGGAAGAGTTGGACACTATGCATCTAAGTGCCCTCATAAGAAGACAAAGAATCAGACTCAAGAATAAGAGAAAACCAGATCAAAGAACTGGCAGAAAGGAAAAAATTCAATAGAAAAACTTTTTATGCTCAGCAAGACAACAGTGCATCTGAAAGCTCAGATGAATCCTCCAATGAAGAAGGAACTTCTGAATTTGTATTGATGGCCAAGGAAGAGCTTGAAGGATTTCTTCTAGAAGATGAGGAAGAAGGTGAAGTAGATTTGGAAAGGGAGCTAAGAAGTTCCCTGGAGGAAATAGACAGACTTAAACTAAAATGCAGAAAAAGAAAGACATTCTCCTCAAATATGTAAGAGAAGAAAAAAACACAAAAGACCTCACCCAGTTGAAAGTAGAGCTTGAAGAATCCAAGAAGGTAGAAGACACTCTACTTAAGCAAATTAAGGATAAAATTCAGAAGCAAGAGAAATTGGAAGAAGAAGTAGTGTGCCTGAGAAAGAAATTAGAACAAGCCCAAAGAGAATTATTAATGAACACTCCTCAAATGAAAAGCTCTGGACGGTTAGACCAAATTCTAAATGCTCAAAGGTCTCCTCTTATAAAGACTGGGATAGGATATGAAGGAGAAACAAGCAAGACCAAGGTAGAAGATAATAGGAATATCATTTTTATAAAAGCTATAAAGGATAATGAAGCAACTCAGAAGACTCCTACAGAAGTAGAAGCCAGCAAGAACAAGATTGGTAAAGAAACAAACAGAAACAAGCAACAACATGAAAGGATAGAGAATGAGAGAATGAAACAATCAACTGTTAAAGGCTCATATGCTCCCAAGTATGAATTGAAGAAATTTGGAAGCTGTCAAAGAATGTTCTTTCCTCCTATGAGAAGGATCACTTGTTTTTGCTGCCATAAACCTGGACATATTGCAGCATTTTGTAAGACATATCAAATCAGGTCCAACCAGCAAAGGATGCAAACAGTGAAAAGACTATCTGAAGCTAACACATGGAGAAGACAACCCTTCATCAGGTATGCAAATTGTTTTTATGGATATTGTTTTTACCGTAAGGAATTTGGCCATAAAGTCATAGAGTGCAGAACATATGGACAAAGATTGATGTTCAAAACCTTAAGGAGGTTTATGAATTATGGAGAATTTACTCGTACTCATAATTCTGCTAAAAATATGATCAATTGTTGTTTATGCCATAAAATAGGACATATGTCTTCCCAATGTACTCTCAAAGGATGTGGTCCATCTTCCCAAAATAAGTGCCAAACAAATAGCTGCCTGCAGTGGAAAAAGAAGTTGAATAAGTGTGACCTGGCTCTAATAGCCCAAGATCAGAAAAGCCAATGGTATTTGGACAGTGGATGCTCAAAGCATATGACTCGAGATAGAAGCAAGTTTATAACCTTTGATGAAAAGAAATATGGAAATGTTACTTTTGGCAATGATAAAGCAGGGAAAATCAAAGGAAAAGGCTTAGTCAGTCTGGATAATGGAAGAGGAAAGGCCCAAGATGTACTATTTGTGGATGGGCTGAAAGAAAATCTACTCATTGTCAGTCAAATGTGTGATAAAGGTTGTGAATTTCTTTTTAGAGCACAAGACTGTGAAGTAAGATCAAGCACCACAAGAAAGACCTTTATCAAAGGTATTCGAACAGAAAGTAATGTCTACATAGTGAAAGAAGAGAATGAAGCATGCCACCTAAGCAAACTTGAGGAATCATGGTTATGGCATAGAAGATTGGGACACCTTAACTTTGACCACCTCATCAGTCTGAGCAAGAAAAATGCAGTCAGAGATATGCCAGCAATAACGAAGCCTTCAAATACCATATGTAAAGCTTGCCAATTGGGCAAATAGAATCACACATCTTTCAAAACCAAAGAGAAACTATCTACAAGTAGACCTTTGCTTCTTGTTCACATGGACCTGTGTGGACCTTCAAGAACTAAAGCACCAAGTAGAGAATCCTATTTCATGCCGATAATAGATGATTTTTCCAGAATGACATGGGTAGCATTTCTATAATATAAATCAGAAGCACTTTAGAAATTCAAGATATTCAAGGCATTGGCAGAAAATCAAACAGGATGCAAGCTGAAGTGAATTAGATCAGACAGAGGAGGTGAATTCACAGATTATGATTTTGCAGACCTATGCAATGAGCATGGGATAAAACAACAATTTACTATTGTAGGAACACCTCAACAGAATGGAGTGGCAGAGAGACAAAATAGGTCAATACAACATATTGCCAGAGCTATGATGCAAGAAAGTAACATTCCCCAAACCTTCTAGGCAGAAGCAGTACACACAGCTGTTGACATTCTTAACAAAGCTCATCTAAGACCAAACTGTGACAACACTCCTTATGAACTATGGCATGGTAAACCAGCATCAATCAAGCACTTTAGAGTCTTTGGAAGCAAGTGTTTAATAAAAAATAATGATGAAAATCTGGGAAATTTTGATGCAATAGCAGATGAAGGAATATTTTTAGGATATGCATCCAAGAGTAAGGGTTACAGGTGCTACAACAAAACACTTTGCAAAATTGTGGAAAGCATTGATGTAAGATTTGATGAAGAACCACCAAACAAGACAAGAAGTACAGGTTGCAGCAATCCTCAAGAAGATCATGAAGAAGAGAACCAAGATGATGATGAACTAAGCAAGACAACAGAAGATACTGAGTTAAACTCAAAAGGTCCCTCAAGATACACTCAAAAGAACCATCCCAAAGATCAAATCATTGGGGACAAAAGTGTAGGAGTCCAGACAAGAAGACAACTAGTTGAACAAACAGAAGAAGTATACCTAGCCATGTTATCTCAAATAAAGCCAAATAAGTTTGAAGAAGCCTACAAAGACAAATATTGGGTGAATGCTATGAATGAAGAATTGGACCAAATTGAGAAGAACAATACCTGGGAATTAGTTCCAAGACCCACTAGGAAAAATGTCATTGGCACAAAATGGATATTCAAGAACAAGATGAATGAACAAGGGAAGGTAATCAGAAATAAAGCCAAACTTGTATGCAAGGGATATTCACAAATTTAAGGTCTTGATTATGATGAAACCTTCACCCCTATAGCCAGAATGGAAGCAATTAGAATGTTTCTAGCCTTTGCATCTTATTACGATTTTAAGGTATATCAAATGGATGTGAAGTCTGCCTTCCTAAATGGAGATCTAGAAGAAGAAGTCTACATGGAACAACCTGAAGGATTCTCATTAACAGATAAACATGACTATGTGTGCAGATTAAAGAAAGCTTTATATGGTTTGAAACAAGCTCCTCGTGCATGGTATTCAAGGCTAGACAAATACTTGCAAAAACAAGGTTTTAAGAAAGGAGGAGTAGACAACAATCTGTACATAAAAGCTAATGAAAATGATCTCCTTATTGTAGTTGTGTATGTAGATGACATCATGTTTGGAAGTAACAAGGATGAGTTAGCAAAAGGATTTGCTGAAGAAATGAAATCAAAATTTGAGATGTCTATGATTGGGGAGCTCACCTTCTATTTAGGACTTCAAATTCAACAAAATAACACAGGAACATTCATCTCACAAGAAAATAACTTACGAGAGATGTTGAAAAGGTTCCAAATGGAAGACTGCAAACCTATGTCAACTCCCATGATCATCTGGATGAAAACTATGTGCTAATGATGGATCAACAAATATAGATCAAAAATTTTACAGATCAATGTAGGAAGTCTGCTATACCTAATAGCTTCTAGACCATACATTATGTTGGTAGTAGGACTAGTGGCAAGATATCAAGCAGCACCAAAACTAAATCACTTACTAGCAGTCAAAAGAATATTCAGATATCTACAAGGAACTACACATTATGGGCTATGGTATCCAAAAGGCAAGAGCTTCACTTTGACAACACATATAGATGTAGATTGGGCCAACTGTGTGGATGACAAGAAAAGCAGAAGTGGAGGTGCATTCTATTTGGGAAAAAATCTGGTGGCATGGCGAAGCAAGAAGAAAACTTCTATCTCTCTATCTATAGCAAAAGAAGAATACATAGAAGCAGCAGCATGTTGCACACAAGTAATGTGGATGAAACAAACTCTCCAATACATGAAGGTAAGCATAGATGAACCTATTTCTATCAAATGTGACAATAAAAGTGCAATAAGTATATCAAAAAATCCTGTACTTCATTAAAAAACAAAGCACATCCCAATCAAGTACTATTTCCTCAGAGAACAAGTAGCACAGAAAGTAGTAAAGTTGGAATATGTACCAACAAAGGAACAAACAACAGACATATTCACAAAACCTCTTGCTAAAGAACCATTCGAATATCTAAGAGACAAACTAGGGGTAGTATCTACAGAGGCTACTCTCTGACATGAAAAGAAAGCTTCATTTCAGGAGGAGAACAGAAAAGAAAACATCATTCCAGGGGGATATCAGTCAACAAGGAGTGCCACAAAAGAGATGAAACAAGTGAGAAATGCATGGAACAGGTCCTCAAGATCAGAATATTATCGACAAGATTTGGAAACCACACTACGAAATGTGCAACCCTTTGCCATTGATGTCAAAGGGGGAGGAAAAGCAAGCGAAAGAAGAAAAGAAGAGGAAGTCCTGAAGGAAGTATTGGTGGAGTATTGCCATCAATGCCAAAGGGGGAGATTGTTGGAAATATTGTCATTGATGGCAAAGGAAAAGACAGGAGAAGCACCTGAACTATCACAGAGAAGAACCAACAACAAGGAAATTATGCAGGTAGCAGAGGTAGCAAAGATAGCAACAGAGATAGCAAAGAAGCAGTGAGGCAACAAAAAGAGCAGCAGAGGTAGCAATGGCAGCAAGGCAGATAATGAACAGAGGTAGCGAACAAAGCAGAGGCAGTGAATAGAAGCAGAAGTAGTATAAATGAGATGCGATGCGATGCGATCGCATATCGCAATCGACTAAAGAAGTAAAGAGGCAGAGTAATGAAGCAGAGATGAGATACGATGCGATAATATTAGTACATGGGTCCTACAGGGCAAATGTATATTATAGTGCACCAAAGGCTGGGTACAAAAGAGTTTCATTTAAGAAATGTATTGCCAAAACAATTACAAAGGCTTTAACTCTATATCTAAGATTCAGTCAAATAAACAAAGGAAATTAGAATGGGACCCGCAAGGAAAGAGGTGTTGAAAACCCAATACCAGTGGGTTCACGCGACTCATCAAGTGGTAAACTGTTTTCACTTTTTGAATGTGATATCGTTATTTGGAGGACATGTGTAAATGAGTGGTATTCAAAAACCACTTACATCGCGTAAATTTTCAGCATTAAGTTTTGTACATTTAAATTGCACGATATCCGTCGGATCAAGATCGGTGAAGATCTAATGGTGATTGCATCACGCGAAAGGTGGAGTTTTAATGATAAGGGCTAGAATGGAAGATTGAAGATCAGCGGTGGAGATCTTATCTGAGATTGAAGATCGACGGTGGATATCTCATCACATCGGCAATTTCTAATCGCATCAGCGGAATGAAAGAACAAAGGAATGACAAGTTGAAAGTTGTGATTTTGATTGAGCGATTTAATCGCAACCGTCCATTCCCAATTAACAGTAGTCATTGGATCTACAGTGAGTAATCGCATCGGATATTTCTAATTTCCTTGGCACAGCGGAAGAGTAAGGGAACGTGTTGTTGGACGTTTCGATTGCGATGATGTGTTCCAATCGCAACTGTTGGATCCCAGTAAATAGCAACTGTTGGATCATAAAGTAAGACGGAGTGGAGTCCATAGTGACCCATCGCATCGGCAGAGATTCAAATACGAAAATATAAGATTTTCCTTTGTTAAAGCGATTCAATGGGTAAAAGAGAAAGATAACATATAACATTGAAATGCCAAAATATTGCGTGGTGGGACCTTCTCTAATCGCATCGGCGGAAATCAGATGACCAAAGGCACAAGAGGATCTCTGAATGTTGCGATTGCGATTGGAAAGTCAAATAAGGCGGAGTGTCTTTGTAGTGTGGGCTCCTTGTAAAAGAAAAAGGTTAATATATGACAGCACCGAGATTTTAAACCAAAGCTAAAGAATGAATAAAAATTAAAGTGGCAAGTGTATATGAAACAATATACACATATATCTATGTAGTCTGGGGCCATCGCATCAGTGTGAAGGCAAAGTAGTGGAACATGTTATTGAAGTTTGCAATTGCGATTAATCGCATCGGAACAATCGCAAAGGGTGTAATTGCAATCGGAAATCATCAGAGGAGGCTCATCGCATTGGGAAATATAAAAAGTTCGGAAAGTGGGCCCAAAAGGCTATTTTCTATGTTAAAAAGGTCTATGCTTATATGCTGAAATTTATTTGGTCTTATAGAAGAAGCAGTGTGTATGCGTTGAGTGGTTTTGAACCATATGAAGAACTTCTACACTATAAAATACTGTGAATTTTGATAAAGAAGCCAGATTTGTAACAGAATTTGGGAAATGCATTCTACATGCATGGAAAATAGAAGAAGTATTCAGAACTGGAAAAGATAGAGACTGTAGCAGAAAATACAAACACACAGTGATCCAAAACTGAATGGGATGATTTGAAATCCGTATTGTAACTGAAAATGTAAATGTTTTTATTGATTTTATATTGTTTGTGATGCAAAGGAAAGTCTCTGGAGGCAAAGAAATGTCCCACTGTAATTTTGAAATGTATACATATTATAATATTTTCTGAATATGCTAGATAAAGAAATATGAAGGCAGAAGTCAAAGAGTCATGATTGTTCACTTCGAATTACTTGTGTAATGCAAACAGTCATGAGGTGAACTCTATAAATGATATCAAATTGATATGCATAAAGAGGTTAGAGAATAGAGAAATGAGGAAAAGAGTGTAAGAAGAAGCAGGAGAAGATAAAGATGCTATGGAGACTCAGAAATGATATAAGGCAGATATGAAGGCAGTGCACAGCAGTGAAGATGGAATAGAACGGAGCTGATATCTAGGTAAATCAGCAACTGTTTTCTTTTGAAAGGGTGAGGAAGTTGGTGCTTCCTTATCAATTAAAGTTGTAGCTTGATAGATGTCAGTTGTAGCTGACTGAGGTAGGAGCCTCCTATAGGTTGGTGCCTGCAGAAAATAGATGGGAGTTGGAGCTTCCTTACAAGTTGTAGCTTACAGAATTGAGGTAGGAGCCTCCTGTAGGTTGGTGCCTACAGAAAATCAGTGGCGAGAGGGAGTTGGAGCTTTCCTTTACATCACAACAATAATAAGATGTGGTTTTCTCCCTTTATGGGTTTCCATGTATACCTATTGTCTATATGCATGATGATTGTGTGTTGATACTCTGGCTTTATTCTGCTTAATACCTGCTGCTCATTTATTATGATTACTGTTCCATTGTATATTAAGCTGATCACAAAATGATGAAGTGAAGAGTATAAAAAGTGTAAATTAATTTAAAATAAAGGTTTTGAAAAACCATGAATGTGTTAAACTGATTCACCCCCCCCCCTCTCAATTTAACTAAGGGTTCAACAAGACTCAGTAGGCTGAGGAACTTCCTTTACTTCAACTTCTTATGTTGGAAATAGAACTCTAGAGATGAGTGGAGCACTCCTCTCTACACCGGCACTAACACCAAAACCACCCACAAAAACAACAAGCCCCAACATAGGATCACTCTCCATTGCATTTGAAACCACTGGGTGAAAATCACCCACCAAATTACTCCAATGCCTTCTTGAAGAAGGCTCAGCACTCACGGGAGAAATCTCACGAAACCTCCTCGATCGATGAGGTGATCGGTCAGCCACTTTAAGAGATTAATTTTAGACTCAAAAAATATAAAAAGCTAAGTAATCTAGGAGCAAAGAGCACACTCTAAAAATTTCCTAAGATACAGCCAGACAAGAAGCTCTCAGGTATTTATGCTCTGCAAATTGAGGACTAGTCACCAAAATATAATAAATAAGAATAATAGGACCTTCCGAGAATAGTATGGGGTAATTACACCCCAAGCCTACTAGCGAAGCTAATATAAATAGTTACGTTGACCTCCTAATAACAACCTTTTCTAGTGCAAGTCCCCAAGCTTCGCAAGGGCACCCTCCAAAAGTACTGATGGAAGTGGTGCAACATCTATATCAAGTACCATGGGTATTCCCCCCCACAGTCACCTGTGTGGTCCCTTGGATAGGAAACTAAGGGCACCAATCCGTATTGGCAGCTGGGCGGAATGGTCTTAGGTCAAGATTCAACAAATAGAATAGGGGGTATCTCTCTTCTCTGCCTGCACTATCCCTCGCGCTTGACTCTCTGGAGGACCACTAAATGGTGTTGGATTTTTCTCTTTAATAAACTTTCTATGTTTAATAGTGAGTGATCTTGGAGAGTTACCTCTCTACTCACCTAATCCAAGGCCCTACAACCTAGCTAGTTGGTGTATGATTAATGACAATGATACAAAAACTTCTAGTTGCTTTTAATTATATCGCTTGTTTTAAATTGGCTATTACTTAAGACAAAGGTATACAGAAGTGAAACTGATGGTGTTTGATGACACAGAAAAAATCAATGAAAACCTAGTTACATGCAAATGCAACAATTTCCTTTCAATGAAAAGAGATCTTTACATGGGTTCTACGAAACTAATTAAGAAAAAACTTTGTTTTTTCTTTTCAATTAATCACACTTCACACGATCTAGAAAACTATGAAAAACACTAAAAATTCTTAAATGCACTTAATGCAAACTACTAATGATATGCAAATTCTAAGATGCTAACTTTAAAGAAGCGAAAAAGAGCCTCTATAAAGACAATGGTTCGATCACTTTTTGACAGAAAAACAAGGCTAGTTCCAAACAGAACTCCTATGCATAAGAACACCAAAATCTTCATACAAAATAGAGTAATCAAAAAGTAATTCCTTCAAAATAAAGACAAGAACCAAAGACTAGAAACTAATGAAAAATATTCAAAAGATATGATGAAACTGTAAAAACAAATTCAAAGCAAAATCTATGGAAAGCAAAATTTTTTTTGGGGATTTTAACTTATAATGAAAGGAAAAAGATTTCAAGAAGACAAGCATAAACTACCCAAGAACCAGAATCAAGCAAAACGAGTCTCAACAAGGCTTCAAAGTGCTCAAGCCAACTATGCTACTTTCGTAATGGGACTCAAATGAGCAAAAAGAAACACAAAACTCAAATAATTGATTCAGGACAATAGCACAATATTTCAGTGAAAAATGACTCAAAAAACCAAGAAGATATTCTTCAAGATTCACAACAAGGAAAGTCCAAGAAATCAAGAAAACAAAGATAGGCCAAGAAGGAAAAACCAAAAGTGAAGCAATGCATAGGGCCAAGAAGAGAAAACAAGTAGAGGTTCACTGTTTTGAATGGTCAGAAAAGCCAAGAACTTCAAGAAAAGATCTTGGTGCTTCAGCCACAATTGCAATAAAAAAAAATATGAAATTTACCAAATAGATAGGTTTTCACAAAAACAAAAGAGAAATGGATATCAAAATCACCATAAACACAGTCCAAACACCTTAAAGACACCACACGAATGGTTCACCATAGACAGAAAGGATTACAGAGGTTGGAAACTCAAATTTTCAAATTTTTCTAGGCATACACAGTTTTGTAGTGTGCAACAAGCGTGTATATGCGACTGTGACCAAGGAAACTCATGTATACGTGGGTCCCTTTGGAAAATACAGGAGGTATACGCGACTGTGCAGAGACTAAGTTGTGTATGGAAATAAAGATAAGAAAAAAAAATCAAGCCTAATCAAGGGGCGAGGTCTTCTGTCTAATTGAAAAAATACTTACTAGACTGTAAAAAGTGATAAACCTGTTAGGGAACCTACAAGACAGATAAAACAACCCATACTAGGAATTACACGGATGTAATCCCCAGTGGAGTCATCATTTTTGTTGTGGGTAATGTTACCCTAAGGTGTTGGGTTGATAAACCTTCATAGAATAGGGGCATGCCATTACAAGATGGACTCACTTAACCAACTTCTATGCTTTAAACTAGAAACTAAAGGTTGCAAACCTTACCCATATATCCTTCGGTTGTAGTAGATCCTGTGGGGTGCAAACCCCCTGCAACTCTTTGTGATTTAGAACCTGCAAACCAGTAAAGAACAAATACAAAAACCTAGTTGTACAACATATATATGTTCTAGATGTTAGTGAAAAGCATGCATAATCTCATAAAAACAATATTAAATGAACAATTTAAGATCATTACACATGTATAAGAGATAAATTACACATAAACATCAGTAACAAGATGGAATTTCTTTTATTAATGACATGTATAGTAAAAAAATGTGGAGAGATCACCTGAAATCTACCACAGCCATCGAGCATACCATCCTCTAAATCCGTCCAGTCCTAGCCTCACAAAACTTCTTCCAAGAGTAGTGCACAATGGATATCACATAGGGTGAGTGAACATCTCAAGGAAATAAGGGTTTCTTGAAAATATCTGGGAAGTGCAGGAGCCATAGGGAATATAGCACACTTGGATAGGGCTCCAACAACAAATAATATCTATATTTCTCTCTCTCCTCCTCCCTTAGGTCATTCCCTTGAGGGGCTTTTATACTTCCTCAAATTAGTTTTTTGTAGTTGGGAACAGTTAGGCCACGAGCTGGGGTAGTTAAGTTAGAGGAACAACCATAAACCCCACCTCTGAAATAGGGACATCATATATTTTTTAATGTTTAAAAAGGCATATGCGGTTCTCTATATATGGACTCGCATGTATACACAGAAAAGTCTAGGTAGAGTCGCATATGGGTTTTAAGAAACTATTTTTTGAGAAATATGCCTAATTCTGAAGGAAAGGGTTGCCCAAAGCCAATGCATAAGTCATCAAGTACATGATGGTGATAAATTCCTCCTTAGTTACACGGCTAAGGAGGACCATTGCAAGTTATAGGCATGGTTGAGACGCAACACGTGATCGACAGTCTGTGAGTAGCAACGCATCATATGATGATTGTTCACCTTGCGTCACGCCATATGAGTAGCCTCCACTAGCATCGAGAAACATTCATCATGGAGAGCAGGATGGACCATCGGCCACGTCTAGTCAGTAGTCTGCAGCATCCAGTAGTACTCATGATCATGAGCAAGCTGGACCATCGACCGTCGAGGCTGCATCATTGACTGAGCAGGCCTCGACTAGTACTACTACTAATGATGTACCACCAGCTCATCCATGACATTTATATTACAGTTGTATATTTTTTACTTTATTCAATTATATATATATATATATATATATATATATATATGGTCCATGTATTTTATGTTGATGTTGCAGTTGTACTTAATTTACATGTTGGTGATCATCATGATGTGTATATTGTTAGGTCATGTTAGATATGTTCATTTAATGTGCAGCTTACAGATATATGTGTATGTGATAGCAGTTATTTCACATGAGATGTATATTTGATGTTTGTGTTGTGATGATGTTATACAATGCTAATTGTGTTTTGTTAGATGATCATGATCACAATGATGTTAGTGAATTTGAATGTCTTTTTTAGTCATATATGATGTTTGTACGATTGTTATCATGATCGTGATGTTTATTAATTAATTTAATATTAAATGACCATGATATTTATTAATATTATGTCGTGATTGTAATTGAAATTTTAATTTTAATTGTATGTAAAATTGTAAAATTGTATTTGTATTTGTAATTGTAATTGTAATTTTAACTATAATTATATGTAAAATATTTGTAAAATTTTAATTGTAATTGTAATATTTAATTTATTGTGAAATGATTGTAATTGTAATTGTAATTGTATGTAAAATTCTAAAATTCTAATTGTGTTTAGAATTGTAATTTTAATTGTAGTTGTATGTAAAATATTTGTAAAATTCTAATTCTAATTCTAATTCTATGTAAAATGTTTGTAAAATTTTAATTGCATTACTATGAAATGATTGTAAATCTAAAATTTTAATTGTAATTGTATGTAAAATATTTGTAAAATTTTAATTTTATTAATGTGAAAATTTTAATTGTATTAATGTGAAATGATTTTATTAAAATTTTTAAATTTGTAATTTTGTAAAATCGTAAATAATTGTAAAATAATAAATCTAGAATATTATGAATTTTTGAAACATAATCAAGTTTAGAAAATAATGCAAAAAAATTCATGTACTTTAGAATTCTCATTATTTTACTATAAGCTTACATACCAAAAAAACAACTTTATACATTGCACCATTTTTATTGAGATCAACATAATTGCAAATTATCAAGTGAAATATTGATTTTAACATTAAATCAAAATACATATTATAATGTTTCGAAAAAAATAGTCTTATAAGGTATAAGGTAATTAAGTACTCTTCTTTATAAAAACCCATCTTAAAAAGTATAAATATTGATGAATTAATAACACATGTACAATTTCACATGTACTAATTCCTTTGAACAGATTTTATAAGAATTCGAGTGTCAAGAATGCAATAGACAAAAAAAAAAAAAAAAAAAAAACATTTTTGGGCTATTTTGCATTTTATTAAAAAAAATTTGAGTTTTTTTTTTGGGCTTATGTGTTCATGGGATAGTAGACAATATTGACCCTGCCATATTGGTATTTCAGTTGATTTTTTCCTAGTGGTGATATGACTGAATCTTGTAGCTATGCATTTAAGAAAGAACCCATATATTTTGAGAATATGATTGAAGACTGTTGTCATATGCTTGAGCACTATTCCATTTCTTCACCATATTAGCACAAAATATAAAGAATAATTTCTTTCACCATAATAACACACAACTTTCAAAAAATAAAACACTCCATTCTATGTTTCAAGGCATTTTACGCAAATGATAGGCATTTCTACAGAGTTTTATCCATATTCTACAATTTAATGAGGCTTAGAGGGAGCTTACAATCCTGTATCTATTAGTAACTATACCCTTTGGTAGAACCAAAAAAAATTTAGGCAGATTCCTCAGCGAAGTAGACTGCCCATAATCAATTCCTTCAATACTCAACAGAAGAAATAGATATGCATTTCAGAGGCTCCTATTGGCACCTTTTCTTGTTGCAAGTTGTGGAAAGGTTCGAGTTTCTTTTTCTAAAAGAAGAAGAAGTGTATTTTTGAAAAGAAATGGCCCAAATATTTTCAAAGAAAAATGTACATTTCCAACATGTCTAAAACCTAAAATATTTTCAACTTCAATAAACTACTCAGAAACAAAATTTTCCCAACCACTTGTGAAAATTACGTACGTCTTAGCATAACATAGGTTCGCATGCCATAATTGCCCACTTGGGCCATGTAGTATTGCATCTTCACACGCCCCACATTGCATTCTCTCCACATAATCAGTGGGGACCTCCTGCAATAAACAAAATGCATTGGAATAATAGTTATTTCCATCAAGAATTTATCCAATTCTAATTCTCAATTCTAATTCTAATTCTAATTCTCAAGAATAAAAAAATTTCCAATTCTAATTGCATATTTCCATCAAGAATAAACAAAATTCTAATTCTCAATTTCTATGGTTGGAGTTCACTAAATTTTGGTGTACACACCTAAAAGTAATTTATGTGCATGAACTGCAAATCGGTGCTAATGTACATATAACTGTACTGGTGCATTTTATTTAATGCGCACCGGTGTTGTCTTACCAATGGACACATCGGTGATGAATAACCAGCAAATAAAAAAAGCGCAACTACGTTTTCTTTAAGTGAAAAAACCAATAAATTGAAAAATGGGTGGCAAAATATTTTCGAAAAATCTAATTTCATAAAACAATTATTAAATACTAAACACTTTTCATTATTTCATTATTTTCACAAAACATTTCAGCCAGAGATTTGCAAGAGACATACCTAGAACAAGATAGCATGACAGCATTATGGAGCAGCGAAATACGTTCGAATAGAAGTATTCAGACAATCATAATTCCAAACCTCTAGTGATTCAAACCCTATAGCATAGAATTTCAAACAATCTTGTGATTAAATATGATTATTTTTTTACTTTTTCTGCAGTTTTTTTATGAAGTAAGAAAAAAATTGAATTTGTTTTTCATTTTCAGAAATAAATAAATAAAATAAAAAAAAATAAAAAAAGTTAAAAATAAAAAAAAATCCATTTTTACCCTTAACCCTTCATTCTTTTTGTTTCTGCCCTTTCTTCTCCATGTTTCTGTGATTTAAGAATTAGGGTTTTTCATTTTAGATTGACATGCAATCCACGGGACGACTTGCATAGTCGGATCCCAGTCCATGTCGACCCTTGGGTGAACTTTTGAAAAAAATATATATTTTTTTATCGGTGCGCCCTGTGTAACCTAGCACGTTGGTGGGCCAAATTATCCCAGCGCACCACGAAAGTACTATGTAATAAAAAAAATTAAAAACATATTTTTTTTTAATTAGTGCGCCATATGTAAAATAGGGCACCGGTGTGCTACGTTATGCAAGGTGCACCGATAACATGCTATTTCATTATGGTTCACCACGAACGTGTTGTTTCTCAAAAAAATATTTATTGTGTTAATCGGTGTGACATGTAACCTATAATGCACGACATAGAGTCTCCTAGTTTACAGAGAGCATCATATCATGGTCCCTTATTTGCGCGTGGCATTTATTCTACAAAAATTAACACTGGTTGACTTTTATTATTTTCTTTGTGTTAATTGGTGCAGTGGTTAACATGGAACACACCGGTGCTCCTTGTTGACATAGAGCATCATACGGTCTATTATACTATTTTTGCGATGCGTTTATAAGAACCCCACGCACCAACGTCAATGTGTATACCATGAATGGCACACCAGTGTCTTGAGATTTTTTTTTACCTGAAAAGTTGACAATTTATTTATAAATATATTAATGAATGATATGGTACAGGTTTTAGATTGATAAAGAAATTACCGCAAGAGATCAGGTAACAAAAATATTGATAACACATCAAGAAAAGAAAAGGAGAGTTCTTTGTAAATTCTTTACAATAAATATTATTTTTGAACTATATGTAGGTTTAACTAATATGTATTTTTTACTGTGTATCATGCAAAGCCACAAAATGACGAAGCTCGATAAGATTATTTTTGATCTAGAACTAGAAGAGCGTAAAATCTTGATGGAAAAATTGCAAAAGGATGAATAAGGTGAATAAAAAAATACTATCGATCCAACGAGTTTTTTTTTTTCATTAATAATATACTTAAATTTATTAGATAACATGTGTCAAATAATCTATTAATTCACATCTATTTAATGTTTTACAGGGACCAACAACTCATAAAAGGAATGTTGTTCTAAGAAAAGAAAAAAAATAGAACATGCAAATGAAAATGAATTACTCCTTAGCTCATCTGGAGTGGTGCTGGAGGTTAACGAAAGGGGGAAAACTTTTACAAAAGTTTGAGGGATCTAGTGGAACGAATGTATAGGCTTTCTTTCCACTTACAATAAAAAAATCAATCTAATGATTCCAAGAACCAAATTTTATCTAAACTACAGGAAGAGTTTCCAGAGTATTGGTCAATGAGACATGTCAGACTTTTAAATGAAAAAACGTACGACAACAAAAAAAAAGGAATGAAAAAGTAATATTCCTTTAAATGTTTGTCTAAAATTATTTATAAATATCACTTTTGTTATATTTATTTTTCATATATAAATATAAAAATTAAATAGTTTATTGTCATGTTACATTTTCAGGAAGACTATGAAAATCTCAAAAGATGAACGAGCTGATATTAGAAATATGCCAGTAGGAATGTCCAGAAAGATGTACAAGGAGATGGTCAAAGAAATGGACAAAATCGCATCGTGGGAGGAGCCATATGAACAACAACGTGCTTCAAATGTAATATGTAATCATTGAATTTTTCGATCATTAGGTAAAATGAATAAATAATTTAGCATTAAATATTGATTTTCAAGTATTTTCTTGCAGAACAGAAAAGAAAATGGAATCCATTCAGCACATAAAACAGGACGACAAGGAAGAAAGGGGTTGATATCTAAGTTTGTGAGTAATTGTTACTTCCTTATAACAACTTAACTAGATTTCATTTTTTTATTTTTTAAGTTGTTTTACAAAAACTATCATTGAATGTCTTCAAACAGGTGCTAACATACAAAGAAGAACCATTAGACGAATTGATTGAAATTAGGTTAAATATGGGTTGTGAGTATATTTTGGCATATCATAAATTAATTGTGGAATTTGTAAGCATCTATCGATCTTGTTTTACTTAGCTCTGTCTATAATTAATAGAACAAAAAAATCTTTTATATTAAATATATGATTTTTTATGGGGTATAAAACTTGCAGGAAACAAAGTATGGAACTGCACCAACAGATGAAATCTTGAAAGATGGCATGTTACATGGTTTTGAAAGAATATATATATTTTATGAGTCAATTGTTGCTATGGTACGCCATTTCTTTTCGATTTACATTGATGTATATTATTTAATATTGCAATTTTCATTATTCTCAGCAATGTATATACACTCATTATAGTTTATTTTTATGTTTGTAGATGGAAGGTGAAGAAGAATAAAACAAACACTGTGAACAAAACATTCGTGAAAATAACCCAAGTCATGGAAGTAGCTCTAGCAGTGACAGTAGTTCAAGCAAAGAATGATGATAACTATGTTTTAATATCAAATCAAGGCGTTGTATTTTTGAAATATTTGTCTATGAAATCAAACATTTTGTTTAATGTAATGGACATAGTGTCCAAATTGAAAGACAAAGGGATACCAATAACTATCCCATTTTGTATGAAAAATATTGTCTTATTCATATATATATATATATATATGTTTTAATTTATTCTATTGCGTTCTCCATTGTCGTTGTGAAATGTAACACCACTGATTAAATTTACGGATGATTAAATATTATAATGAAGAGATGTTAAATTTGATGATATGATATAACAAATTAATCCAAACATCATATTCAAATGTACTAATAAAAATTTAACTCATATGAATATTGTTATAAGATATATATGTGTCGACTTTTGATGAATAATGAATTTTAAAAAATCACAATAATTGCACTGTCATAGGTCGATGTTTCTAAAAAATACAAAATGAACACTAGTGCATGTCAGTTACTATACACCAGTGCATTTGTATGTTGTAGCACACCAGTGCATTTCTACGACCTATGGGCACCGCACAAATACCAAAACCAATTAAAAATCTTGGTGAGTTTGTGCAATATTGTGCACCAGTGCATTTGTACAACGTATGGGTACCGCACAAATACCAATACCAAGTATAAATCTCAATGCATCTGTCTGATATGATGCATCAGTGCGTTTCTATAAGTCTATGTACTGGTGCTTTGAGACGACCTATGGGCACCGAACAAATCCCAAGACCAATTAGAATGGTTCCATGCGTTGTATCACCAACACTACGCTCAGTGCGGTTTTATACCTTGATGTCCTGGTGCATGCACCTTTGACCGCCCCAGGGCCACTGTCTAGATGACACGCACTGGTGCGTTGAAACCTTAGTAGCACACCGATGAAAAAAATCCGTAATAACCTTCGGCCACCCAGGTTTTTTAGTTGTGTTGAATTTCTGTTAAAAGCTCCACCAAAACCTCCATAACCATAAACGGATATTGTAGAAAATGTTTTTTTGACAATTTTGGCCAATTTTATAACACTAAAACCTCCTTTATAACCTCTGCTAGACGATATTTTCCTTTTAGTGAAGGAAAATTACTAACCCTTGCCGCCTAAGTGATGGGACTAACAGTTTTGGTTGGAATGTTAAGGGAAATTCCCAATCAAAATCCTTTCAAATGTGGTGGTTTAGAGCATTATAATACCATTTCAACTAAAAGGAGCTAACATAACTAAATTTCGAAACCCTCCAAAGAGGTCTTCTAGTTAGAGAAGAACATGCTAATATCTAGGTAGACAAACCTTCCATGAAACAATTTTGTTGAAGGTTCAATAGTACAACAAAAAAATAAATGAGTGTGACTAATTTCATTAGGAGAATATATTCATAATAAATATTGGCATAAACCTACTTGTGATAAATGTACGAAAGCATGATGCACCTTGTGTTTAGCAAACACCATGGTACTGGTATTTGTTTTCATTTAATGTAAGAATTGCAGCTTGGTTGTGGAGGATTTTCAGTTGCAAATTCATAAAGATGTTGCAATCTTGAAACACCCTCTAAGCCTAGGTTGTTTAGTATCTAATAGATATAGAAATCAAAATTGAAGCAACAAGGGTGTAAAGTCATTTTATAAGAGAAGAATTCCAAGGGAAAATATGGAAATGAATAACCTTATTGATAAGGACGAGGATCTAGTTGACTCTCTTGGTATGAATTAGTTGTAATTTTGTTATCAAAAACTACCTTAATAAAAATTCTAGGAAGGCAAAGGAGGTGGCATGTAGAAGTACCTCATTTCTGGTTATGAGTATTTTTTCATTAAGGTAGGATTTTCTAAGAATATATTTGCAGCTTGATGGATTTCCCCTAATGAATGAATGTCTACAAGAAGCTTAAAAAGGGAAACTTAGAGAGGTTGGAAGTCAAATGGTTCTAATAGAATCATAGCTGACTTAATTGTGACTTTTTTATAGGTTCTAAAGAATTTTTCAATGGAATTTGATGCTTTGAAGGGTAGCAAGTTTTCAATCTTATTAAATATTTTGAGATGTCATAGAATCTAAAAAATTGATAAGAAAGCAAAAACATTGTGTACATATTCATTTTTTCTTTGCTATTGTCTTCCTTATTTCTTCAACTTGCACTCATATAAAAAATATGGATGGAATTAAGACAGTTGGACTTCCAATATTGATCTACAACATTGATTTAGTAAAACCTCTTTCAACGGTGGATGGGATACTACATATAGTCTTCCATTAGGTGAAATGGGAAACACCCTATTACAAATAGAGGGTAGTTTCCATGAGCGTTGTATGTGAACAGAGAATGGCAAAAGACATGTATCCTTGTCATGATGTATAACAAATTATAAAATGATTTCATTAGAGGAATTCAAATAATGGTTTACCATAATTGTGAATGACAACCAACATGTGAAAAAAAAATACTATATTGGGCCCATCCAAAAAATCGCCAAGGAGTATATAGAAATCAATAACCTTACTTATAAGTATGAGAGTCTAGTTGAGCATGTTCGGATCAATCAATTGTAAGTTCCTTATGCAAGAACTTAGAATATGTTAATAATAATTTCAGGAAGGCATAGGAGGTGGCATCTATTTAGAAGCACCTTTTCTGTGTCTATGATTACTGCTACAGTAAGGCATAATTGCTTGAACAAATTTATGTAGTTTCATGGTTTTTCCATATTGAATGTGAGTCCACAAGAATCCCATAAAGGAACTTCAAATGGTTGTAATAAAACCATAGGTATCTTAATTTTGACCCTGTTCCAAGCTCTGAAGATATTTCCAATAGAATTTTATGCTTTGAAGCATAGCAAGTTCTGAAGCTAAATATTTTTTTTGAGATCTCATAGAAACTGAAAATTTGACAAGAAGGAAAAAAAAATTCTACATATTCAATCATTCTTTGCTACTATCTTCCCTATTTCTTCAACGTGAACTCATATTGAAAAAATCGATGGGCTGATTAGTAAACCTTCTTTAAATGTTGTATGGTATAGTACATATACTCTTCCATTACATGAAATGGCCAGCACCCCACTAAAAGTAGAACATAAGGAGTGTGAGCAAGGCATGCTCAATAAATTTTATCGGAAATATTTCCAGTGGTGAACAAGATATAAACATTTTATTAAGTGTCTTTATATGGAAACCTCTTTACATAGCCAGGTTTATATGAAAATATCATTACAAAATTTGATATATGTGTTTTAAAAAACCACTCGAAGAGGAAGAAATGGAATATTTGGACTATTTCAATATGAGGAAGCAATGCCATATTTGAAATATTTTTTATATGCACATATTATTTATGTATTGTGTAGAGGGATTTCACAATGGAGATTTGATATTGCTATGTATATTTAAGCAGCAGGTTAAAATTTTAGTGTTATATAAATGTATGTTTGAAGCCTAGATATGACAACATCAACATCATAATCAACTCGTACATCACATCATTCTTAGTTGAACACATTTAACAGTCACCGTCATCATTAAGGTTAAATAAGAAGAATGATTCCTTCGTGCAAACTAACAAGCAACGATAACCAATTTGTTTACAATTCTGAGTGTTCAATACAACTATGAATAGTGTGGCCCAACAAACAGTAATAATCAATGCCTTTGAGGAAGAATGCAATATATTCAAGAATATGGTTATGAGTCTTAGTAAATGCTTTCACTTTGCAGCTTAAAACTACAAGAAGTGAAAAAAAGCAGGGCAAGCATATTTCAAGGAGGCTCAAAGAGTTCAAACTTGACCAAATGATGGTAGACATTTATTTTGGAAAACCAATCTCCTTTCCTTCCAACAATGGATAGGGAAATGGTTCTAATAAAGGCACAACTGACTTAATTGTGACCTTTTTATAGGTTTTGGTGAACTTTCCAATGGAATATTATGCTTTGAAGGGTTGCAAGTTTTCAAACTTAATGAATATTGTGAGATGTCAATCGTTCTTTTCATTGTCTTCCTTATTTATTCAACCCACACTCATGAAAAAAAGATGGATGGAATGAAAAAAAGTTGGAGTTTCAATATTGATCTACAATATTGATTTAGTAAACCTGCTCTCAACGGTGGATGGGATAGTACATATAGTCTTTAATTAGATGAAATGGTAAACACCCCTCTTTCAACGGTGGATAGGATAGTACATATATTCTTCCATTAGATGAAATTGGCATCACCCCATTACAAATGGAGGGTAGTTTCCATGAGCATTGTATGTGAACAAAGAATGGTAGCAAACATGTGTCCTTCCCATGATGTATAAAAAATATTAAAAGGGTTTCATTAAAGGAATTCAAATAATGGATAACCATAATTGTGAATGAAAAACAACATGTGAAAAAAGAGACTGATGATTTGGCTGACTCAAAAAAACACCCAATGAGAATATAAAAACCAATAACCATATTGATAAGGATCAGAGTATTTTTTAACATGCTCGAATCAATGAATTGTAAGTTACTTATGCAAGAAGTTAAAATAAGTTAATAATAATTTCAACAAGGCAGAGGAGGTGGCATTTATTTAGAAGCACATGTTTTGTGCCTATGATTACTATTACAGGAAGGCATGATTGCATGAAACAAATTCTGCAGTTTCATGGGTTTCTCCTATTGAAGGAGTGTCCACAAGAATCCCATAAAGTAATTTCAAATGGTTGTAATAGAAACATAGGTCACTTAAATTTGAACTTGTTCCAGGCTCTGCAGAATTTTTGAATGTAATTCTATGCTTTGAAGCATAGCAAGTTTTGAAGGTATATGATTTTTTTTAGATCTCATAGAAGCAAAAAAATTGACTAGAAAAAAAACTAATTCTCTGCATATTCAAGTGTTCTTTGCTATTGTCTTCCCTATTTCTTGAATGTGCACATAAATTGAAAATATGGATGCGTTGAATGTGCACTCATATTTCTTGAATAGGCAATCAACTACAATCTTGATGTCTTCAAGCTCATTTTTTTTTCCAAGAAAAGGATTCTTTGTTCAAGTTCATAATTGAAAATGTGAGTAGATTTATAATAGAGAATATTGGTTCAGCCCCCAAGTATAGCTTCAATCCCTTCTCTTGATCAAAACCATTCTTAGGAATTGTAATTATGCATTACTGAACTTAGGAAAATCATAAAGTGATTCATTATATCCTAGATATGACATTTAAATTGTTCTAGTGACCTCTCAAATAGGGTAAGCAAGCATCACTAGAGAAAAGCATAATTGTACTCTACTATTATTTTGAGATGCAATGGACCAATTCAATTTTCTCTAACGTATTAAGAAGTGGCACATGCAAGGTCCAATGTATATAATCGGTAATGTGTGATAGTTATACTAACTATAAAGTCTCTGTTGAAGTGACCTCAAGGCCTGAACCATGTTGCATCACATGCAAGTTTATAAGGTGCAATGGCCCTTCATAGATTAACCTTTCTCGCCTTCAAACATAGACCCTACTGAGATACGATACCAGAAAGGTAATATATTGAAGAATATAGGTATTAGTCTTAGTAAAGTCTTTCACTTTGTAGATTTCAACCACAGGATGTTAAGAAAAGCAATGCAAGCAGATTTGAAGGACGAAGAAACAGTTCAAAGTTAAAAAAATGAGGGAAGAAATTAATTTGGGAAAACCAAACTTGATTTCTTCCAACAATGGGTAGGAAGAAGTCAAAAATAACAATGTCTTCAGCAAATATCTATGTTTTGTAAAGAAATCAAAATACTAGGATGCTTTAAGTTGTACACCTAAGGAATTATGGGATGCATAACTTTAAATCTCTGGAATTTTATCAGTCTTAGTAAAGGCTTGCACTTTGTAGCTTCCAACCACGGGATGTCAAAAAAAACAGTGCCAAAAGATATGAAGGAGGAAGAAACAATTCAAACTTGACTAAATGATGGAGACATTGGTTTTGGAAAAACAAATTCCTTTCCTTCCAAGAATGGGCAGGAATAAGTCAACAAGCATAATGCCTTTTGCCACTATGTATGTCTAGTAAATTACTGGAAGACTAAGTGGTTTTAAGGTGTATACCCAAGGAATTTTGGGATGTAAAACTTTGAATATTTGGAATTTTATTCAAAGGGACGCCATCCTTGTCATACATTATGAAAATGATACATGATGGCATCTTTAGAAGTCTATTCAAAGATGGCATCCCTTTGAATCTATGGAATTTTTGAACTGTTTTACATTTGATATTTGTTATTTCAATGTATATTTAAGAAATGAGTATAAGGTCCCTTTGATGCAATATATGATGTGAAGTTTGGAGTTGATGCGCCATATGTTGATGTAAATCATCTGAAGCCCTATTAAACAAAATAAGAATATTGAATTTCATTGAAAATTGGTTTTGATGTTCTGCCTCTGGAGAATGGGTGGAATTGAAGGTGGAGTTTTCGAACTGAAGACAAAGGTGTGCGTTATATTTAAGTATACACTAAAAGAAATGGTGATGGAGCATAACAAGTTTTGTATCAACAAAGGACCTTTGTCAAAATTTATTTCAATGCTTGACAATGGAGTGCATTTGAACAAAAATTTTAATCAGAATCATCACTTTAACCTCCTAGTTGACTCAATCAGCAATGTGTTACATTTAAAGGATTTAAAAACTAAAATAGAAAGATACAATGACAGTTAACTGAATTAATAATATTTTTTCAATGTTCAAGATGCATTCTCATCCTGACCTCCCTCTCTTTCTCTCCTTCAACACTTCTATTGTTGGTTATAGATGGTGTTTATAACATTTTGATATTTGTCTAACTACATATATTGATGAAAAAGTAAGTGATAATTGTATCTCAGTTTTAGGACATGGGATATATGTAACGAGAAACCAAAATGTTGGTCACCCAACTTATATTGATATATTTTCCCTTGATTTCTATGAAATAATGAGGAGATGACCCCTCGGTGGACATACCAGAGGCCTATTGTGGTTTTTCTAGATATCTCATGTAGTGGATGGTGCATCTTAACCCAAATTGTGGGCCCTCTATTGCTAAAATAACCATAAAACATTTTTTATGTTGTTTAGGTATTGAAATAAAGTACGTAGAGGGAGGAGAATTTCTCAAACTTATGTAGTCGAGTGACTTGATTATGAGAAAATTTCGACTTTCCAAGTCGACTAGATGGAAAATTTCAAATTTGTAATCGCAAAAGTATTAGAAAAAGGAGGGCTTAAGATGATTTTTATATGGTGTTAGGTCCCTATATTACTAGTATAGTCCCTTATTGTTGTTAGTGTAACCCCCTTATTGTTATTGTTGTACCCCTGTAACCCCAATATTGTTATTATTGTGCCCTTACATTATTATTGTTAGGTCCGCTAGGATTATATTATGACCCCGTGGACTCCTATATATAGAAGGAGGTTTTGTTCATTTGTATCATCCAAGAATTGTTCATTTATGTAATGTATTGGAGGTTACCTCCTTGAAGTGGCTTATTTCTAAGGTGTTGATATCTCTTTTCTTCTCTCTTTGGAGTTGGTTTCACAACATTTGGTATCAGAGCTTTGGATTCTAGGGTTTCGCTGCTCCAAATAGGTCATCGTGGAAGTTTTGCAATAATTTTTTTTCTACGAAGGTTCAAAAGCTGAAATTATTACAGAGTGAAGCTAAAATCTTGAGTAACGTCTTGTAAAAATTTCAGATCTTTGTTTGCAATATTTTCGGAGATATGATTTTTCAACATTAGGGATTTTTCAGGCTCCTGAATTCCACCTAAAACAGGTCATCATGGAATTTTAGCTGTAAATTTCTTTCTACAGAGGTTCAGAAGCTGAAATATTTACAGAGCGAAGTCACAATCCTGAAGAACGACCTGTAAAAATTTCAGATCTTGGTTCGTTATATTTTTTGAGATATGATCTGTGGATGCTAGGGTTGTTTTGGGCTCTTGAATTTCATCGTAAAGAGGTGACCATGGGAAAATCATCATAACTATCTCTCTATGCGTCGGATTTGAATTCTGTAATAAGTGGCCACAATTACACATACTGTAGTTTCTTGTGGATGAACCTCAAAGCCAAAGGAGGAAACAGTGACATGTGGCATGTCGTACAAGTTCGCTCTATTGAACCAGTGCATAATTAAGTCATTATGGGAGATTGGGAATATCTTTTCCTTAAGGAATCTAAATCAGGTCAGAACTGTGGCATTCGAAAGAAGATTTAGAGGGCTAATACAGGACCAAATTTCAGATATTGAATATCCGAAATCATAGATATAATTCAGTTTCAATATCAAGCTCCTCAAAAGGAAGAAAAAGGTGTGCATTTGTTTCTCGAATTTCGCAAGTCTTGTTTGAAAAATTAGTTTGAATTGATTCCAAGGGCATATTGTAGAATAGATATCAGTATTAGCTTCTAAAATCCCCCCTAAAAATAATTCAACACCAACTAAGCCTTTAGAAGGCTCTCATATGACACGTGAAGACGAAGAACTACAACATGACATGTCAAAATTACAAGAGCAAGTGCACCAAATTTCGCTCTCGCAAAGATTAAAAAAAAATGAAATGGAAGTTTTGAAGAAAAGCATGGAAGTTAAGATGGATGGTTTGAAGAAAGGCGCGGAAGCTAAGACGAATGGCATGGAAGTTGGCATGGAAGCTAGTATGGATGGCATGGAAGCTAAGATGGATGACATGGAAGCTAAGATCGATGAAAAAATTAAAGACAACATGGAAAATATGAAGAATGATTTAAAAGTGGACATGGAAGGTTTGAAAAAGTTGATACAAGAAATGTTTCCTAATGGTGAAAATATAGTAGAGGAAACTCATGATGAGAACAAAATAAATGCTAATCGTGATTTCATAAACTCTAATGTTCGATGGAAGAACCACCATATTCCAAAGATGGATATGAGGAAGTTTGATGGCAAGGATCTCCTAACATAGATACTACAGATGGAGGAATATTTTAATATCAATAATGTGAAAAACACACAAAATGTACGCATTTAAACTTTACATTTAGAACAAAATACATTTGTATGGTATCAATGGCTTTGCTCCCGTAAAAAAATTACCACTTGGTCAAATTTTATGAAGGAACTAATAGCGCATTATGAGGATACAAGGAGTAACACCTTCTTTAGCCAATTGATAAATCTCAAAAAAAAGGGTTTAGTAGTGGAGCATATTGAGGGCTTCCAAAAATTGAATATAAGGGTAACTGATATTCTAGAGGAAGATAGGATTGATGTCTTCATAGGGACTTTAAAGGATAACATCCAACATTAGGTTCGCGTTTGGGAACCTGATTCATTGGAGAAGGCATTCAGGTTGGCAAGAAAAATTGAATTTAAAATTATGGCGAAAAGGAAGCCTAAAAATCACATCTATAAGAATGGTAGTGTTGCTACTCCTAGACTTCCACAGCTACAAGGTTGACACCAAAACAATTGGAAGAAAAAAGAGCAAAAGGGCTTTGCTATAGTTGTGATAGCAAATACACTAGAGGTCATAAGTGTGCTGAGAAGAAATTATTTTACAAATATTGTGAAGAGGAGGAAGAAAATGAACAAGCTTCTTCAAAAGAAGAGGATACACACCAAGAACCAACCCTAGAAGAAGAAGAAATGAGTCTGACCATATCGTGTAATGCATTGGCAGTAATTACCACTCCTCAAACTCTCAAGATAGAAGGACATATCAAGAAGAAAAAGGTAATAGTGTTGATTGATTCGGGTAGTACCTATAATTTTATTCATTGTAAGGTAGCCAAGGAATTGAATTGTTTCCTATACCTAGCATCAGAATTTCAAGTGATGGTTGCAAATGGAGGAACTATAAATTGCTCTGGAAAATGCCATAATATCAAGCTAGCCATGTGGGAATATGTATTTAATATTCCAATGCTTTCTACTCCAATGGGAGGTGGTGATGTTGTAATAGGAGTGCAATGGTTATAATCTTTAAGGACGGTAGCTTTTCATTTCCAAAAACAATTCTTGAATCTTTTTTCATAAGGAAAGGAATTCAAATTACGGGGTATAGCAGGAAGCTGGGAAAGATAATAAGCTCTAATTTCATGACATAGCTTCTGAAGAAATAATAACGAGGCATAATTGCACAATTATGCTCATAGGAAGTTCCAACATCAAACTCAATTATTTCTCCAGATCTGCAAAAAGACTTGGAAAATCATTCCATGGTGTTTGGAACTTCCAAAGGACTCCCACCTATTCGTGATAATGATCATGCTATTCATTTGATTCCAAGAAGTTTCCCTCCAAACATCAGGCCTTACAGATATCCTTATGTCCAAAAGAGCGAAATTGAATGTATGATTTCAAAAATGTTAGAGGCTGGTATAATTCAACCTAGTCAAAGTTCTTTCTCTGCTCTAGTAGTATTGGTGCACAAGAAGGATTTATCATGGCGCATGTGTCTGGATTATAGGGAGCTCAATAAGCTCACTATTAAATATAAATTTCCCATTCCTATGATTTTTGAATTATTGGATGAATTACATGGAGCAATTTATTTTACCAAGTTGGATCTTCATTTAGGATATCATCAAATTATAATGAAGACTGAAAATGTTCCGAAAACAACATTTTGAACTGATGAGTGTCATTATGAATTTTTGGTCATTCATTTTGGCCTTACCAATGCACCTTATACATTTCAAGGGTTGATGAATTCCATTTTCAAACTCTCCCTTAGAAAATTTGTGCTAGTATTTTTTGATGACATACTAATCTACAGCAGTTCTTGGAAGGATCATGTTCAACACATTGACAGGGTGCTCAAACTATTGGAGGAGAAACAATTATATGCAAAAACATCCAAATGTTTCTTTGGAGTACACGAGGTGGAATATCTGGGTCATATTGTATCTCACGAGGGTGTTAAGGTAGACCCTAACAAAATTAAATCCATTAAGGAATGGAAGGTACCCACAACCATAAAGCAATTGTGAGGATTTATCGGGTTAACAAGGTACTATCACAAGTTTTTTAAGAATTATGGGAGAATATCAACACCTCTAACAACATTATTGAAGAAAGATGCATTTTCATGGAATCCTGAAGCAACTAAGCCCTTTGAACATCTTAAAGAGGCAATTTTCTTAGCACTAGTCTTAGCTATGCCAGACTTCACAAAAACCTTTATTGTGGAATGTGATGCCTCGGGAAATGGAATTGGTGTTGTTTTAATGCAAGAAGGAAGACCTACTACTTTTGAAGGTCATACAATCAAAGGAAAGTATTTACAAAAAGCTATTTATGAGAAGGAAATGTTGGCAACACTACATGCACTAAAGAAATGGAGACCTTACCTAATGGGAAGACACTTCAAGGTAAAAACTGATCATGATAGTCTTAAACACTTTTGGGAATAAAGAATATATTTAGAAGAGCAGAAAAAAAGGGTCACAAAGATGTTGGCTTATGATTTTGAAATCATCTTCAAAAAAGTGAAGCTAAATGTTGTTGCAGATGCACTATCAAGAAAGGATGAAGAGGTGGAAGCATTGCTTTGTGTCATTTTTGTTATCCAACTAGATTGGATAACTGAAGTAAGGGATGAATGGAAGAAGGAAAAAGAAGTGTGGACACTCATTCAAAAGTTGCAACAAGATCCTATTACATCTAATACATTTAGTTGGAAAATTTATTCCTTATGGTACAAAGATTGCTTATATATTTGCAAGAATTTACAACTAAAACAAAATATTCTTTTGGAATTGCACACTTCTCCTTTAGGAGAACACTCAGGATTATTGAAAACTTACCACAAGGTGAAGAAATAATTTTTTGGGGATGGCCTTAAATCTGATATTCAAAAGTTTGTGGTGGAATGTTTGGTTTTCTAGCAAAATAAAGTTCAGACAATTAATACCTCGGGTCTTCTACAACCTTTATCCATTCCAAGTCAACATTGGGAGGAGATCTTAATGGATTTTATCACAGGTTTACCTAAGTCTGAAGGAAAGAGTGTCATCATGGTGGTAGTTGATAGAATTACCATGTATGCACACTTGTTTGCATTATCTTATCCACTTAAAGCAAGTACATTCACTACTGCATTTATGGAAACAATTCAAAAGATACATGGAAACCCAAAGATTATTGTAAGTGACAGAGATCTAATATTTACTAGAAATTTTTAGACAGAATTATTATCTTATTTGGGTACTCAACTAGCTCATAGCTCATCGTATCATCCTCAATCCGATGGTCAAACTGAGATACTGAATAAATGTTTGGAATGATATCTTCGTTGTTTTGTATCTGATAAGCAAACACAATGGGTCAAGTTGTTACCTCTCGCTGAATGGTGGTATAACACTTCCTTCCATACTCCAGCAAAAATGACCCCATTTATGCCACTTTATGGATATCAGCCACCATCCATCACATCTTATTTAAGAGAAAAATCTAAGGTTCAAGCAGTGGAAGATCACATCGACCATCAACAAGAAGTACTCCAACTCTTAAAGGATAACCTAAATTTGGCACAAAATCGAATGAAACAACATGCATTCCAACATTACAGCGAGAGAAGTTTTGATATAGAATATTGGGTATTTTTACAACTACAACCATACAAACAAATGGCCCTCAAGAAATCTAAGAAGGATAATAAATAATCGCCAAAGTACTATGGTCCTTACAAGGTGTTGCAAAAGATTGGTAATATGAAATACAAATTGGAACTTCTTGCTTCTTCGTGAGTGCATCCAATTTTCCATGTTTCATGCTTAAAGAATGTTATAGGGGACAAACTTCTAGTTCAAACAATATTGCTAGAACTTGATGAGGAAGGAAAAATCATATTGGAACCTGAAGCAATCACAGAAACAGGAAATCAATAGCTATGAAATCAATCAATTTCAGAGTATCTCATCAAATGGAAAAACTTACCCACTTAATATTCTACATGGGAGAATGAGAATTTCATACAGAAGCATTTGGATCTACTCAAGCATTAAGGACAACACTTTTTTTAAGGAGAGGGGCATGTTAGGTCCCTATATTACTAGTATAGTCCCTTATTGTTGTTAGCGTAACCCCTTATTGTTATTGTTGTACCCCTGTAACCCCAATATTGTTATTATTTTTCCCTTATTGTTGATCAGCGGTTGTCATTGATGTCAACCCAAGCAGCACCAAGGGATAACCCAATATTTAATGGGAATTTTTACCTACCAAATTAACATATTATAGGTCAATAATTCTTTTTATGGTTTCTACTTGTCGAGATGTTTCTGTTGATATATGGCACGCCATATAATTCTTCATGGTTTGAGACATATTCTTGTTTGAAGTTTGTACCCCAAATTAGTGGGCTAAAACCCCATGGGGTTGGGGCATGGGTCATTGAAAAGTCATAACTAATATTTTTTAAGCTCCTAAAATCCCTCCCACATTCACTTGTTGAAGCCCCTCTCAACCTAAGCATGTATATAAATTGTGATCCTCATTTCCTCCTTATGCAAAGGATTCGGCCATCTGGAATAGGTCATCGTGGAATTTTCACTCTAACTTGTTTTCTACGAAGGTTCAAAAGCTGAAATTTCTATGAGGCGAAGCGAAATCCCGAGGAAGCTTTTGTAAAAATTTCAGATCAAGGTGCATAATATGTTTGGAGATATGATTTGTGGAAGTCAAGGTTTTTGCAGGCTCCTGAAATTCATCTCAAAGAAGTGACCTTGGTAAATTCATCATAACTCTCTCTCTAAGTATCGGATTGGAATTATGTAAAAAGTGGAGGATAGTACACAGTATGCACTTTTCTATCTATCAATTTTAGTGCCAAATAAAGAAACAGTGACACCTGGAATTCCGTACAAGTGCGCTCTGTTGAAACAGTTCATAATTAGGGCATTGTGAGAGATTGGGTATAACTCTCTCTTGAAGAATCCAAATTGGATTAGACCTGTGGAAATGGAAAGACAACTTAGAGGACTAACATACGACTGAAAATAAGATATTTAGGATCTGAAATAATAGAGATACACTAGATTCAATATCAATCTACTATAAGGTAAGAAAAAGCTAGATCATGTGTTGTCAAGGGTTGCAAAGGACCAGACTTTCTACGGCAAAAAAGCAAAGCAAGGTGCAACAGAGGGTAGCATGACAAGAGCAGCAACCAAGGTGCATAACAACAACAAGAAGTTCATCATATGAAGTCTTCAAGTGGGCAGCACTGCATACAATCATTGTAAAGGTATCATTGTACTTAGTCATTGTAAATACATTATTGTACAAATTTTACTAGTGTCTATCTGCCAAGGGTTGAAGAGGGAATGTTGGGAGGTCTAGGATCATCATTAGGTGGTTGTGTCAAAGTTTGGGTTATGGTCTAGTATATCTTATTCTTCTGCATCATTCTATATCATTGTAAAGTGGACCATCTTCCCTGGTACGGGAGTCCATTTTTATTTTATTCTTTTATAGGGTGGTAGGGTGGTGCTAGGGTGAGTTGTAGCTCATTGGGTGTTGGGACATCCGTTCAGTTGACTACTGAAGAATCTTGGGCATTGTAGCATCCATATAATGGGAGTTGGAGAAGAATGTTTTTCTAGATTCTAGGAAGTTGGAGCTTTATTTTCAATTGGAGTTGATACTAAAGAATTATTAGAAAAGCAATAGGTGGTTTTTGTCCCGAAGTGGGTTTCCACCTTAAAAAACAATGTGCATCTATGTTCCTCTTGTTTGCTGCTATCATTATACAAACATTGATAATAATTGAAGATTAACTAATGCTCTAATTGAAAGGAATACTGATTCACCCACCTCCCCCCCCCCCGGGAGTATTTCCAACAATTGGTATTAGAGCTTGATTCCTTCAATAGAAGTTTAACAGCTAGAAGGAGGTCATGGAGCATACCAAGAATGGTGTACCTCTATTCAATGAAAATAATTACGCACTCTAGAAAGGAAGAATGGAGGTATATCTCTTGGTGCAAGGTTACGAAGTATGGGACACTGTTCAAAATGGATTTACATCAACCACAGATGAACAAGGTAAGAAGAATTTGGTAAATGATGTAAAAGTAAAGAATATTATTATCAGTGGAGTTATTGAATCTTCTTATCGTAAGGTGTTGGGTTGCAAAATCACCAAAAATGTATGGGACAAGCTTGAGAATATATATACATGTGACTCAAATGTCAAAGAAGCAAAGCTTCAAATCTATAGAGAAAAATTTGAGCAACTCGAAATGAAAAAAGATTGCAACATTGTTGCATACTTCCAATACGTTGATGAAATAACCAATACTGTGGAAGGATTTGGAGAGCCAGTTGATGAGAAGACTATTATACAGAAGATTCTTAGAATGTTACCAGGGAGATTCAACCCAAAGGTATCAATCTTAGAATACAGTGCAAATCTGGACAAACTCAGCAAGGAATAATTACATGGAGTTCTCATGGCATATGAAATGATAATTGATGAAGAAAAGGGTACTTCAAATCTAGAAACTGCATTTGCTGCATCTAAGCAAATCAATAAGGACAAACAACCTTCAATTGAAAATACATGCACCTGCAAGTGTGAAGAAAAGGGAGATGATGAAGAAGGTCTTTCTGATGAAGAGTATGCTTACCTCATGAGAAAACTAAAAATTGGTAAGGGATAATTCAAAGGTAAACTTCCATTGATATGTTTCAGATGTAATGAGGTTGGGCATTTTGCAGCAAAATGTCCAAACAGAAGTAATGGCAACTCAAAAGGAAAGAAAGGCTTTAAGAAATTCAACAAGCAAGGATCCAAAAGGAACTTTCTCTCTAACAAAGATAGCTCATCATCCGATGAAGAAAATGGCAGTGAAGAAGAAGCCAATGAGAGAGTATTGTTTATGGCCAAGCACAATAAACAAGAGTTATCAAACAACGAAGAAGAAGGATGTACCATAGAAGAATTTTATGAGGAAGAAATCAAGCTTATAAAAGATCTCAAGGTGGAGAAGATCCGTTCCAATACTCTTGAAGAACAAGTTCAAGGTCTCAAAATTGAAGTTGAAGAACACAAATGCATTGAAGAGTCACTTCAAAAGAAGTTGGAAGAAAGAAACCAAGAAAGGGAAGAATTAGAAGCCGAAGTAGTCTCGCTGCGTGAGGAAGTGAAGAAAGGAAAAACTACCCAAAACTATGCCAACAGCTCAAGGGCATTGGAAGAACTCATCAACAATCAACGACCTTACAACGACAAAATTGACATCGGTTACAAAGAAGAAGAAGCAGTACCTACTACAACAAAATACAATGAACCTATGAGATCTGACATGCATGTAGACTTCATTGGACAAGATTCGCAAGAACAGCCCTGGAATAAAATTCCTCGACGAAAATTTCCATCCAGGTACCAACATATTTTTTATGGCTATTGTTATTCATGTGGAAAATTTGGTCATAAAGCTGTAGAATGTCACACGTACCCTAGGAACGAATACAATTCCAGGAGATCTGTCAAATATGAACCTCCCAGGGCTCAGCGAAACATCAATAGATTTGAACACTTAAGAAATAATATTGAATGTTACAAATGTCAAAACTTTGGACACATAGCCAAAGACTGAAGACTTGAAAATCCTCCAGAAGAATCTTCAAAGCCATCGAACGAACAAACATGGAAGAAGAAGAAGAATGATAATTGTACTCTCGCTTTCAAGGCTCAAAAGAACAAAGATGTGTGGTATGTTGATAGCAGTTTCTCAACGCATACGACTGGAGATAGAAATAAATTTGTATCTATGAAAGAGAAGAAGAAAGGAATCATGTCCTTTGGAAATAATGGATCTTCAAATGTTGTAGGATCAGGTACTGTCACTCTCGGAAGCAAAGATGCTCTAGCAAAGAATGTTCTATTGGTTGAAAACATGAATCACAATTTGCTCAGTGTTGGACAAATGTGTGATCAAGGACACACAATACTATTCAACTCCACGAAATGTGAAATCAAGAAAGGTGTGTATGGTGAAATTGTGGCTACAGAAAGTCGAGCTCCAAATGACATATATGTTCTGGATGAAGCAACTAAAGCATGTCTAATAGCTAAAGAGGATGATACAATAATTGGTAGTAATGATGATCGACTAAGTAAGAAGTTTGCTACAAAGGTGTAAAGTGATTTTGAGATGTCTTTACTTGGTTAGCTGACATACCTCTTAGGGCTTCAAATATCTCAGCAAAAGAAAGGAATATTTATATGTCAAGCCAAGTACATTAAGGAAATGCTTAAGAAATTTAAAATGGAAGATTGCAAACCCATCCTTACTCCAATGGTAACAAGTTGCAAATTGAGCATAGTTGACTCATCTAAGGATGTGGATCAAAGGTTGTACAAATCTATGATTAGTAGTCTTCTATATGTAATAGCCTCCCAACCAGATGTTATGCAAGCAATTGGACAAGTAGTAATATTCCAAGTAGCACCAAAAGAATCACGTATTAAATATTCACCAGCATTGGAATATCTTCGCTAGAAGCTTGGGATTCTTCCAAGTTCTCATCAGATTTTCCTTTTTCATAATATAAAGGGGGAGTGGAAGTAGATTACAGGCCTGCAGGACGGTTGTGTGTCAGGGGGAGTGGAATTGTGTACAGGTCTGCAAGATGGTTGTGTTTCAGGGGGAGTTACCCTTTTCCATTGATGTCAAAGGGGGAGAGAATGTTGTAGGAAGAGGTGTCATGATCGCAGGGGGAGTACTTGTGTTGCCTTCAATGCTAAAGGGGGAGATTGTTGATCAGCGGTTGTCATTCATGTCAACCCAAGCAGCACCAGGGGCTAACCAATTATTGCATGGGAATTTTTACCTACCAAATTAACATATTATGGGTCAATAATGCTTTTGATGGTTTCTACTTGTTGAGATGTTTCCGTTGATATATGGCACGCCATGTAATTCTTCACGGTTTGAGAGATATTCTTGTTTGAATTTTGTACCCCCAGTTAGTGGGCTAAAACCCCATGGGGTTGGGCATGGGTCATTAAAAAGTCATAATTAATATTTTTTAAGCTCCTAAAATCCCTCCCACGTTCACTTGTTGAAGCCCCTCTCGACCTAAGCATTTATATAAATTGTGATCCTCATTTCCTCCTTATGCAAAGGATTCGGCCATATGAATCAGGTCATTGTGGAATGTTTTCTCTAATTTTTTTTTCACGAACGTTCAAAAGATGAAATTTTTATGAGGTGAAGCAAAAATCCTGAGGAAACATCTATAAAAATTTCAGATCAAGGTGCACAACATTTTTGGAGATATGATCTGTGGAAGTCAGGGTTTTTGCAGGCTCTTAAAATTCATCTCAAAGAAGTGACCTTGGTAAATTCGTCATAACTCTCTCTCTGAGTATCAGATTGGAATTCTGCAAATGGTGGAGGATAGTGCATAGTATGTAATTTTCTATCTATCAATTTCAGAGCCAAATGAAGAAACAGTGACACGTGGCACACCGTACAAGTTCACTCTACTAAAATAGTCCATAATTAGGGCATTGTGAGAGATTGGGTATAACTCTCTCTTGAAGAATCCAAATTGGGTCGAAACTATGGGATTGGAAAGACGAATTATAGGAATACTACAAGATTGAAAATTAGATATTGAGGATCTGAAATAATAGAGATACACCAAATTCAATATCGAGCTCCTAGAAGGCAAGAAAAAGCTAGATCATGTGTTGTCAAGGGTTGCATAGGACCAGACTTTCTACGGCAGAAAAGAAAAGCAAGGTGCAACAGAGGGTAGCATGAAAAGAGCAGAAACCAAGGTGCATAACAGCAGCAAGAAGTTCATCATATGAATTCTTCAAGTGGGCAGCACTGCATACAATCATTGTAAAGGTATCATTATACTTAGTCATTGTAAATACATTACTGTAAAAATTGTACTAGTGTCTATCTGCCAAGGGTTGAAGAGGTAGTGTTGGGAGCTCTAGGATCATCATTAGGTGGTTGTGTCAAAGTTGGGGTTATGGTCTAGTATATGTTCTTCTTCTGCATCATTCTATATCATTGTAAAGTGGACCATTTTCCCTGGTACGGGAGTCCATTTTTCTTTTATTCTTTAATAGGGTGGTAGGGTGGTGCTAGGGTGAGTTGTAGCTCATTGGGTGTTGGGGTATCCATTCAGTTGACTACTAAAGAATCTTGGGAATTGGAGTGTCCATCCAATGGGAGCTGGAGAAGAATTCTTTTCTAGATTCTAGGAAGTTGGAGCTTTATTTTCAATTGGAGTTTAATAATAAAAAATTATTAGAAAAGCATTAGGTGGTTTTTGTCCCGGAGTGGGTTTCCACCTTAAAAACTATGTGCATTTGTGTTCCTCTTGTTTGCTGCTATCATTATACAAACACTGATAATAATTGAAGATTAACTAATGCTCTAATTGAAAGGAATCTTGATTCGCACCCCCCTTGTTGGGAAAAATACTGAGGGGGGGGGGGGGGGGGGGGGTGAATGGGTGTTAGGACTTACTCAAATGTTTTACTTTTTCTTACTTCAAAACCCATACGCTACTTTCCTGAAGCCAACTTGCGTATACACGCGGATATCCTTAATAAAACATGCATATGTCCAGAGATCTTATTATGCAGATAATTCTTCACTTATATCATTCCATCATTCATTCATTAGATGTTCAATAAACAGTAAACATATGCAGTAAGAACAGATTAAATCATCACACATAAGCAACACACATGAACACTAGGATATAAGGTGGAAACCCAAGTCGGGAGAAAACCACCGCTACCGTCGTCTCAGTCTTCAATATTTATTATATAAAGAAAACATGTTACAACCATGTACTGGCGCAGACTCATACCAGCACGCAGGCACCCACCTGCAGAAGGCTACAACCTTCTCTCGTTTACCAACCTCTCCTGGAAGGGAGCTACAACCCCCTGCTCTCGTTTACCAGCCTCTCCTAGAAGGGAGCTACGACCCCCTGCTCTCATTTACCAGCCTCTCCTAGAAGGGAGCTACAACCCCCTGACTGAAGGCTACAACCCTCAGCACCACCATGGACCATGTTTCATCAATTTTCACAATGGATCCAATATCTTCAATAGAACACAACTTGCAGGCCACTTTTCATCATATTTTCAGACTGGACCCACTCCACACATTTAAGCTCAATCATACATCAAACTGAAACTTACAACTCCATCAATTCATTCATTGAATCATCAACCAATCAACCAACAACTTGATCAACATATTCAGTAGCTTAATACATCACTAACAGATAGCAGTAAAACATCAGAACAGATCAGACATCTCATACCACAAACTTCAGCAAACCCTATTTTTAATACACGCTTTCCTTTCACTGATCCTGTGTATATATGCACTTCCATGCATATAAATACGCATATACATCTTCACATACTTCAGAACTGGTTTCACATTCCATACGCGCTTTTGCTGAATTAAACCCGCGTATATATGTGCTTCCTCTGCTGCGAACAAGCGTATAGATCTTCAAAGATTATGGGGCAGCACAATTCTTTAGAAAAGATATATATCTCAGATTTTACCCTACACTTCAGACAGATGTTCGCCTCATCTAAGATTTAAACATTCCACAAACAGATCTAGAAAATACAAATACATTTCAGATCTCGATATCCCTCTTCATCATTTTCTTCGTAGGTGCATTATGAATTCAGATCTATCATTCAACTGTTACCCATTTCATTCAGATATACTTCAGAGAGAAGTATTCATTCAAACCCAGACATCTTGCACACCCTTGCATAATGAATTTCTTCTCCTTAAATAGATCTAGCCTTTGTCAATACCATGAGCCAAAACCGCATCCCTTATGATGGTATTTCTGGACGAGATCAAATAGACAATCCAGTGCTCAATACAATGGGTCAATACCATGGTAAAGTCTCCTGGTTTTACAAATTTAAAGTGCAATTAGGCATACGCATCTTGCCATGTACCTTTCCGCTTGCATACGCTACTTCTCCTAAACAAACCCACGTATGCTTTGTGACACACACTTTTCATCATTGTTCTGGCCCTTACTGAAATTATTTCTTCTGCACCTTCTGTACTGATTGTAGATACATCAGATTTACATCATTAAAAAGCTCATCAAGTCAAGAACAACTTCATCAAGTAGGTTTCCATCATCTTCATCAAGTGGGTTGCCATCAAGGACAACACTCTGCATCATATTGCCAACAATCTCCCCCTTTGGACTTGATGGCAACCACGATGGTGTTTGATCACCACAACAGATAGATATATATTGATTATAACCATTATACAATAACCATGTTACTCTCCCCTTATTAAAACACCATGTTACTCTCCCCCTTTGACATCAAGGGCAAAGGGCGGATCAAAACCAACACAAGGTTTTTATCCTCATGTAGGGCGTTGTAGATCTGATGTGCACTGAAGTTACCATGCTCCCCCTGAGTTCATGCTGAGTCTTCAAACATATTCTACAATGAAGTACATGACTCTATGACCTTTCCTATCACCAAGGACTCATACTTACATCAAAGATCCAACCAAGCGGATTTACATATGAGACTCAAGTACCCAACCAAGTGGGTTTACACATTTTCACTCAACTACCCAACCAAGTGGGTTTACATATTTGACTCAACTACCCAACCAAGTGGGTTTACAAATTTGAACAAGTCCTTACATGACTGAATATTACAATTTTTACATCATAGGTCTCAACATGACCTTTTCATCAAATTACAAATATGAATTTTCATGACCAATACCAGAAGGACCTCAAGAGAGATCATATTTCAAAACCATCATAATGCCAACAATGCATTATACTTAGAAGACTAATGCTCCCCCTGAAAATGTGCATCCAAGCCTCCTTTCCATGTGATCAAGTCTCCTCCTTAGCTTGTGCATCCTGAACACTTTCAACAGCAAATCATCAAGGCATCTTCACCCAATATCAGAGAATGAAACATAAATATAAGAGCTGAAATACCACCAGAGACTCCAAACAGCATCAGAGATACCAAACAGCACCACAACTTGTGTTGAAGAAATGCTGACCCAGAAAAATTGTCAGCAACCACACATACATGATTTTCTGTGTATGAACTCGCGTATATACGCGACTGTGTTTCAGGAAATCCGTGTATCCAATTCCATCTTCTGCATTTTAACCAGATCTGATCCTCTGTGAGGCAGAGACAATTTTCAGCTTCTTTCTAAGATATTTGAATGCTTCCCTGGAATATATGAGAGCAGATAGATAGGACAATTTAGTTGTGTCTTCAAGCGTCATCCAATGGTTGTAGCATAAGCACATTAGTAACCAAGCCTTCAAACTCTTCACAGCATCAACATATTCTTCCCAAGAGGAATTATCATACCAGAACAACTTCTATAATAAACAATACGTGTCAAGCAATCATTCATGTGATCTGATATCACCAAGATCTTCAAGATTTATCATGATCATGATGTAACATGTGTAAGAATTAAAAGAGGTCTCAACCAGCAACAAACTTTGCATAATTTATCCTTATCTCTGAATCACAAGACTTCCATCTTATCCATGTGTGAAAACAAAAGATACTCTTCAGCAAAAAGCAAACAGGGCTCATCCACAATCTCATCATAAGAAACCATGTATCATTTCATCATCATTTAGAACTGAGTAATAAGCAGATATAGTGCCAATAATACAATCATTAATAGTCAGACTGATGCTCCCTCTGAACCTGTGCTCCTGATCTTCAGCTGTCATACAAATTTTCTTATCATAAGTGCATACGTGACTGTCTCCACTGTAACTCGCGTGTATACGCGGCTTTAGTTTACTGAACCCGCGTATGGAAAATGAAACATTGAAAGCTTCACATTCCTTCATCTCCCCCTAAAGTTGTAACACCTATACCTGTCTTCTTCACATCAGATGCTCTGTCAAAAATAAACATAACCAGAATAACCAAACTAACCATGAGAATCATCATACATTGCTCCCCCTGTGATGATACATTACTTATCCCTATAATGTATCTCACATCACTTCTGCAGTCATTAAGAGATGTAAGCTTTAGAAGCGTATGACTGCAGTAGGGTCAGTATTCCCTATGTTTCTGACCGGTCCTCCTTCTTTTTCCAAATTTGATTGAACTTTCTAATTGTGTGCTGGAAGTTATCCAATTTCTCATATCTGTTCATCCTGCATTCTTTTTCCATATGTCCATACATGTTACAAGCATAACATCTCATGTGACCAGAGAAGTAAGTATAAGGATTATAGTGTGTTTCTATGTTCTTCCTTCTATTGCAATCAGCTGCTTTATGACCATACTTGTTGCATGAAAAACAATATCCCTTAAAGAAACCAGAATACCTTTAAGTGTAGAATCTGTTTGAGTGAGACTGAAACAATCTACTTCTGCAATTGGCTGCAACATGCCCATAATTATGACACTTAATGCATTCAACATTATTGAATGATTTTCTTTGAGAGTTCATGATTGTCGGTTGATCTTTTGTTTCTTTCAACACTTCAGGTTTTGCATTGATGTCCTTTGAATCTTTAGCACTTCCTTGTGAACTAGATTCTCCTTTAACAGTTTCATGAAAACCAAGACCAAGTTTAATAGCAGGAGACCTTTGATTACTAAGAATATTGTCCAGAATCTTGGTACTATCTTGAAACCTCAAGAGTTTATCCTTTTCTTCTAATTTACCTTTGAGGATGTTTACCTCAACCTCCAATTTTTGGCATTGCTTCTTCATGCTTTCTTCGACCCTTTTTCCTTCTTCTACTTGATCATTCAATTTTAAAATTTCTTCCTTCAACCAATTTTCTTGTTCTTCACATGTTTGTAGCAATTCTTCATTCTTCTTATTTTATTTTTCCAGATCTTCTTTGAGAGAGATGATTTCTGCTTCAAGTCCTTCCTTTTCAAATGGTAGGGGTTCTTCATTCTTCTTTTTTGAAGTTTCGAGATCTTCTTTCAGAGAGATGATTTCTTCTTCAGGTTCTTCATTCTTCTTATTTGGATCTTCTTTGAGAGAGATGATTTCTTTATAGATATATTCTTTCTCTTTAAGTGATCTTTGTTGATCTTCAACTTTGATCTTGCTAGCTTCCTCTACACCACATGTTTATTAATCGCTTCATTGAAGACCAAGGGTTAATTTTTATGAATCTCTAAGGTCGCCATAATTCACTATCCATCCTTTCCTAATCAAGTGGGCATTAAAAAAATGAAAATAAAATTTTAATATGGAGATACGTAAGGTTACAATTTTTAAAAGGAAACTTTTAATTTAAATCTAGGAAGACACAGTTATGACCATGTGGCCCACCAAGTGCCCAATGAGTTTGTTTCCATAGCTTCAAGATTGTGTCTGCATAACTTAGGTGCAAGCCCTATATGAGGCTGCCTAACGATCCACCATATCAGTTTCTAATGTGTAAGGCTATCCCCAATGGAGGTTCCTCTTCCTCCACTAAATTACAATGCATAATAACTATTTTCCAGCTAACAGGATGACAGTTGTCAGGAGAGATGTTAGATTTGATGAGGATAAATCCATGTGATTGCCCCTTAAGAGGGAGCTTGATTTGCATGCAGATGAGGAACTCTTAGTTCCAAAGGATGAACCTCAGGATGTGGAGCAGCCACAAGCAAAGGATCATGGAGTGGAAAAAACCACTCATGCAGAGCCATCCACCAGAAATGGTATGAAGCACACCATAGAGGCTGAAAGATTAATGCTAGATGTGATAAAGAATGTAGGTGCACGTACATCACAACACATGCAGAGAATGTCCCCAAAAAGGTACACTGCATACATCGCTCTTATGAGCGAGTGTATTGTGACAAGATAGGTACAATGCATACATGGATCTTATGAGCGAGTGTATTTTCATAGAACCATCCTATTTTGAGGAAGAAGTGCAGCAACCAACATGGGTTGATGCCATGGTTGAGGAGTATGACTCTATTATTAGAAAAAATGCATGGGAGTGGTCTCCAGACTAGTGGGGAAGTTAGTGGTTGGATCCAAGTGGACCTATAAGGTGAAGCAATCAGCAAATGGGAGTGTGGACAAATACAAGCCTAGATTTGTGGCAAGAAGATTCTCACAAGTAGAGGGGATTGACTATGAGGATAATTTTGCACTAGTTTCAAGGTACTAATCGATTAGATCTATCCTTGCACTCTCAATGTAGATGGGGTGACAGATACATCAGATGGATGTAAATACAACCTTTCTCAATGGAGTTATTAAGGAAGAAGTGTACATTCATCATCCAGAAGGTTTTGAGACATTTGAAAGGGAGTCACATGTGTGTAGATTCAAGAGATCACTGTATGGGCTGAAGCAAGCACCTCGTACTTGGAACACTAGGAGTGACAGTTATTTCACCGAGTTGGGCTTCACAAAGAGTGAAGCTGATGCAAACCTATATCATATTGTGGTTGATGGTAAGCTTTTGATTATTGTACTTTATGTTGATCATCTTATACTGATAGGTGAAGAGAAGCTCATAAATTCTGTCAAAGAGGATCTTGTAAGAGAGTTTGAGATGAAGGACATGGGGCTCTTACATTATTTCATTCGCTTGGAAATATGGAAAAGAGATGGGGAGATATTTATATCTCAAGGAAGGTATGCCAAGGAGATTCTAAGGAAACTCCAAATGGAGGGCATCAAACCCATGGAGACTCCTCTTATAAGAAACTGGATGAAGGAAGATGCTACTTCAGGTGAGATAGTGGATGCTATTGTTTACAGGAAGCTTGTGTGTTCACTTATGTATTTGGTAAACACACGACCAAACATATGCTATGCAATTAACCAGGTTAGTCAAGCTATGGTTAATCCTACCAAGATCTTTTGGAAGGTGGGGAAGCATGTTCTGAGATATCTCAAGGGCACTATAGAGTATGGATTATGGCACAGAAAAATAGAGGGAGTGAAGTTTCAAGGCTTCATCAATGCAGATTTGGAAGGTAGTCCATCAGAAAAGAAGAGCACATCAGGGGGCATCTTCACCATAGGATCAGCACTAGCTTCTTGGTATAGCAGGAAGCAGAGATCAGTTGTACTCAGTTCAGCCAAGGAAGAGTACATGGCAGCTAATCAAGTTGCATGTGAGGTCATCTGGATGAGGAAGATACTTATTGGTTTTTTTGGTCATCATATGGATCTGACGATGATACATTGAGATAATAATAGTTTAATGCAACTCTCGGTTAATCCAATATTCCATGACAAGTCCAATCATATTCACATTCGGTACCACCATATTAGATATTGTGTTCAGAGGTGGTTTATGTTGTAACAATACATTCCCACTGAGAATCAGAATGTAGATATCTTGACGAAGGCACTTGCGAAGAGAAAATTTGAATACCATAGAGGCAGGATTGGGGTAGCAGACAATCCATGTCTTGTTGAGAGGCAGTGTTGAAATTCAACAAGAAAATGTACTAGATACTAGTGCGGGATTCCAGGTCACACGTGAGTGAGGAATTCAGTGACACATTAGTACTAATGTGGGCATCCAATTTTTAAATAAATTGGAAGTCAGGGTTTTTGCAGGCTCCTGAAATTCATCTCAAAGAAGTGACCTTGGTAAATTCGTCATAACTCTCTCTCTGAGTATCAGATTGGAATTCTGCAAATGGTGGAGGATAGTTCATAGTATGTAATTTTCTATCTATCAATTTCAGAGCCAAATGAAGAAACAGTGACACGTGGCACACCATACAAGTTCGCTCTACTGAAATAGTCCATAATTAGGGCATTGTGAGAGATTGGGTATAAATCTCTCTTGAAGAATCCAAATTGGGTCGGAACTATGGGATTGGAAAGATGACTTAGAGAAATACTACAAAATTGAAAATTAGATATTGAGGATCTAAAATAACAGAGATACACCAGATTCAATATCGAGCTCCTAGAAGGCAAGAAAAAGCTAGATCATGTGTTGTCAAGGGTTGCAAAGGACCAGACTTTCTATGGCAAAAAAGCAAAGCAAGGTGCAGCAGAGGGTAGCATGAAAAGAGCAGCAACCAAGGTGCATAACAGCAACAAGAAGTTCATCATATGAATTCTTCAAGTGGGCAGCACTGCATACAATCATTGTAAAGGTATCATTGTAGTTAGTCATTGTAAATACATTATTGTAAAAATTGTACTAGTGCCTATCTGCCAAGGGTTGAAGAGGTAGTGTTGGGAGCTCTAGGATCATCATTAGGTGGTTGTGTCAAAGTTGGGGTCATGGTCTAGTATATGTTCTTCTTCTGCATCATTCTATATCATTGTAAAGTGGACCATTTTCCCTGGTACGGGAGTCCATTTTTCTTTTATTCTTTAATAGGGTGGTAGGGTGGTGCTAGGGTGAGTTGTAGCTCATTGGGTGTTGGGGCATCCATTCAGTTGACTACTAAAGAATCTTGAGAATTGGAGTGTCCATCCAATGGGAGCTAGAGAAGAATGCTTTTCTAGATTCTAGGAAGTTGGAGCTTTATTTTCAATTCGAGTTTAATACTAAAGAATTATTAGAAAAGCATTAGGTGGTTTTTGTCCCAGAGTGGGTTTCCACCTTAAAAAATATTTGCATTTGTGTTCCTCTTGTTTGCTGCTATCATTATACAAACACTGATAATAATTAAAGATTAACTAATGCTCTAATTGAAAGGAATACTGATTCGCACCCCCCCCCCCAGTATTTCCAACACTTACATTATTATTGTTAGGTCGGCTATGATTATATTATGACCCCATGGACTCCTATATATAGAAGGAGGTTTTGGTCATTTGTATCATCCAGGAATTGTTCATTTATGTAATGTATTGGAGGTTACCCCCTCGAAGTGGCTTATTTATAACGCGTTGATATCTCTTTTCTTCTATTTTTGGAGCTAGTTTCATAACATATGGCTTGTTCTTGGTCAACCTAGATGATGAAACTGGATGATTAACAAGAGAGAATTGACAAGTCGAACCAGTCAATACCAAGACAAAATATTGGTTCATTGGGTTGATATTTTTACTTGCTTCACAAGAGTAATGGACTTCTTGCCACAACACAAATGCACAGGTAGAAAGGAAACAAAAATATGAAAATTAAATGTAGCACTAAAAACGTGAATTCAAGAATTCTATAAATTAACTAAAATGAAGAACAGTATAAATTAGTAACACTATAAATTAACTAACTCCAGCTACAATGATATAAGTCTGAAGATTGTTTCAATCTTGAAACTTACCTCCACACCACATGTTTATTAATCTCTTCATTGAAGACCAAGGGTTAATTTTTATGAATCTCGAAGGTCGCCATAATTCACTGTCCATCCTTTCCTAATCAAGTGCGCATTAAAAAAATGAAAATAAAATTTTAATATGGAGATATGTAAGGCTACAATTTTTAAAAGGAAACTTTTAATTTAAATCTAGGAAGACACAGTTATGACCATGTGGCCCACCAAGTGCCCAATGAGTTTGTTTCCATAGCTTCAAGACTGTGTCTGCATAACTTAGGTGCAAGCCCTATATGAGGCCGCCTAACGATCCACCATGTCAGTTTCTAATGTGTAAGGCTATCCCCAATGGAGGTTCCTCTTCCTCCACTGAATTACAATGCATAATAACTATTTTCCAGCTAATAGGATGACAGTTGTCAGGAGAGATGTTAGATTTGATGAGGAGAAATCCATGTGATTGCCCCTTAAGAGGGAGCTTGATTTGCATGAAAATGAGGAACTCTTAGTTCCAAAGGATGAACCTCAGGATGTGGAGCAGCCACAAGCAAAGGATCATGGAGTGGAAAAAACCACTCATGCAGAGCCATCCACCAGAAATGGTATGAAGCACACCAGAGAGGCTGAAAGATTAATGCTAGATGCGATAAAGAATTTAGGTGCACGTACATCAAAACACATGCAGAGAATGTCCCCAAAAAGGTACACTGCATACATCACTCTTATGAGCGATTGTATTGTGACAAGATAGGTACAATGCATACATGGATCTTATGAGCGAGTGTATTTTCATAGAACCATCCTATTTTGAGGAATAAGTGCAGCAACCAACATGGGTTGATGCCATGGTTGAGGAGTATGACTCTATTATTAGAAAAAATGCATGGGAGTGGTCTCCAAACCAGTGGGGAAGTTAGTGGCTGGATCCATGTGGACCTATAAGGTGAAGCAATCAGCAGATGGGAGTGTGGAGAAATACAAGGCTAGATTTGTGGCAAGAAGATTCTCACAAGTAGAGGGGATTGACTATGAGGATAATTTTGCACCAGTTTCAAAGTACTAATCGATTAGAGCTATCCTTGCACTCTCAATGTAGATGAGGTGGTAGATACATCAGATGGATGTAAATACAACCTTCCTCAATGGAGTTATTGAGGAAGAAGTGTACATTCATCATCTAGAAGGTTTTGAGACATTTTAAAGGGAGTCACATGTGTGTAGATTCAATAGATCACTGTATGGGCTGAAGCAAGCACCTCGTACTCGGAACACCAACAGTGACAATTATTTCACCGAGTTGGGCTTCACAAAGAGTGAAGCGGATGCAAACCTATATCATATTGTGGTTGATGGTAAGCTTTTGATTATTGTACTTTATGTTGATCATCTTATACTGACAGGTGATGAGAAGCTCATAACTTTTGTCAAAGAGGATCTTGTAAGAGAGTTTTATATGAAGGACATGGGGCTCTTACATTATCTAATTCGCTTGGAAATATGGAAAAGAGATGGGAAGATATTTATATCTCAAGGAAAGTATGCCAAGGAGATTCTGAGGAAACTCCAAATGGAGGGCATCAAACCCATGGAGACTCCTCTTATAATAAACTGGATGAAGGAGGATGCTACTTCAGGTGAGATAGTGGATGCTATTGTTTACAGGAAGCTTGTGTGTTCACTTATGTATTTGGTAAACACACAACCAAACATATGCTACGCAATTAACCAGCTTAGTCAAGCTATGGTTAATCCTACCAAGCTCTTTTGGAAGGTGGGGAAGCATGTTCTGAGATATCTCAAGGGCAATATAGAGTATGGATTATGGCACAGAAAAATAGAGGGAGTGAAGCTTCAAGGCTTCATCAATGCAGATTTGGAAGGTAGTCCATCAGAAAAGAAGAGCACATCAGGGGGCATCTTCACCATAGGATCAGCACTAGCTTCTTGGTATAGCAGGAAGCAGAGATCAGTTGTACTCAGTTCAACCAAGGAAGAGTACATGGTAGCTAATCAGGTTGCATGTGAGGTCATCTGGATGAGGAAGATACTTATTGGTTTGTTTGGTCATCATATGGATCTGACGATGATACATTGAGATAACAATAGTTTCATGCAACTCTCGGTTAATCCAATATTCCATGACAGGTCCAAGCATATTCACATTCGGTACCACCATCTTAGATATTGTGTTCAGAGGTGGTTTATATTGTTACAGTACATTCCCACTGAGGATCGGAATGTAGATATCTTGACGAAGGCACTTGCGAAGAGAAAATTTGAATACCATAGAGGCAGGATTAGGGTAGCAGATAATCCATGTCTTGTTGAGAGGCAGTGTTGAAATTCAACAAGAAAATGTACTAGATACTAGTGTGGGATTACAGGTCACACATGAGTGAGGAATTCAATGACACATTAGTGCTAATGTGGGCATCCAATTTTTAAATAAATTGGAAACTAAATTGTAATCTTATCTCATAAAAACTTGTAATAGTTAACTAAGTGTGATAGACTTAATTAGCTGAAGAATTTCGAGTTGAGGGTCAAATGATAGGCATGTAGAGTGATTTTATTATTTACAAGGTCCAGTTGTAGTTGTAGCACTAGTGTGGTGTGAGTGCAATTAATTAACTCAAATTAATTGAGTTCAAATCAGTTGAACTAGTTCTAACTGATTGATGAGATAGTGGAAGATCAAGTGAATTAAAACATATCTAATTCAGAAGTAGTGATCTACCAAATAACTGATGATTCACTATTAATGGTTTCTTGCATGTCAATTCTGATGACGACCGAGTTGAGACAAAGGTTAAAGGTAAGTAAACTATCAATTTTATTATTAATGAATTTCCTGAATGAAATTATAAAGCAACAAGATGCCCATGATGGATTGCACATTCAAGGAAGGTTGGAATTCCTATTTAATGGGAATTATTTTTCCTATGGATTGCGTGAGCAAGGCAGGCTGAAGGTGGACAGGAAATTGGCTATGTATGTGTCCAATTTTTCCTAGATCAGTGTGAGACAATTGGTAGAGTGTATGAGGTTATGGTGAGCACACATGAATTATATTGTTTCATGATTCCTTGGTTGATTATAAAATAAAGATAGAGGGCTTTTGAGAAGTTTCTTTCCCTAGGAAATTCTTGTGTTGTGTGATTGATTTACTTCTTTCTCTTACTTGCATGTGATTGAGCGATCATGATTTAGATTCCACAAATATTTTAGAAGGATTCAATATCTTTTTTTAGTACATTTCATGATCATATTGAATCCATTGGTGTAATTTCTACATGGTATCAGAGTTGTGTCAGATATTTTCTATAGTGAGTTTGTGATAATGTTTTCTCTATGTTATAGTTTTATATGAATGATATACTTGGCGCCTTACCATATATTTGATCTTTAGTGATTTTCCTAAGAGATTATAAGCATACTTCTTTTATTAAAGCTTTGTGTTGTTAGGAATACCATTTTTTGCATTCCATATTCTTTATTAATGAATTCATGTTGCACATGCTCATGAAGATATTCTTTCTCTTTCAAACCCTACACTACAACGATAAATATTTAGCCATAAAAAAATCATAGCTATATTTCTCCTCTATATCTCTTGCAACTGAAAATTTTGATGATTTGTTCTAGTTCCCTGATTTTCACTCCTGATCGAGAAAAAAAACCCTAAAATATTTCAAACCCTAGAGCTGAGATATCTAGCCTAAAATCCATTCTTGTACTAGTCAAACCCTTGCCTATGTTTTTCATAGAGAGAGCCCTCTCTAGTTTGGTAGGGCTAGCTACCAAACTAAAATCTTGGTTTGAGGTTACCTTCGTCAATATACTTTCAGCCTTGGGACACTGTGGAGGCTAACATGTTCCTCCTCCATATCTATGATCTCAATCAATTCTTCAATCTATTAAGAAATCTCTATGTCCTCCGCCTCCTCTACTTTTTTTTGGTTCTATACTTTCTCTTCAGCTTTTTTCTATGTTGTTTCTTATGCTATTGCACATTACATTTCTTATTCTTCCTTCCTTTGCTTCTCTTCTTAGTCCTACTTCTCCTTTTCTTCCTTCAATCTCCTCCACTGCTCCTCTCTCTTCCTCCATTATCCTCTCTGCATCCTTTGTTTCCTCTTTTCATCTACTGATAAAGCCGCTTTCATAATAGTTGGATCTCATTTCATCTTGTGATTTCTTTCTCTGCTTGGAATGTAAGTAACATTTCTCTTTCCCTTATCCTTCTCAGGGTTGATCCCTAATGTTGGCACTACTTCCAGAGTTGCTTCCATCTACTGAATCATCTGTGAAGTTCCTGCAAAATTGACTAGATCACGAGATTTGGAGGCATTATAAAAATTCTTCCATGGTTCCTCCTTCGTCCAATGAAATGTATCACTGAGGAAGTGGATGTGTGTTCTCTCATAGTGGTATTTGAAAATACCATGGGGATCATACATATTAAAGCATCGAGTACCGAATTCAAACTTCTCAATCTCCTTTCATTCAGTATCCATGACCTTCGGGTTCTTAATCTTGTACAATCCAATTTTCATAGGAAGAGTTGGCCATGGTGTTTTCTTCTTCCTTTGCAAATCTATTGACAACCATGTGGAGAGATGATATGAAACTTCTTGCATGAAAATCTTGTTGATGGCATACCTTGGTAAAATATGTGGTGCCTTCTGACCACTGAATACTCTAAGGAAGGTGCCATCCAATGAGAAAAACTAATTAGGTATGTCTGCTACTGACTCCATTTATCTATGTGACATGCAAGGTGGTTCTTCCCCAAACATAATCTTGTACAATTGAATGAGGAAGTGTTTTTTTAGATTCTACATTACTCCTCGCTAGTTGAAATCCGAGAGAAATCTGCTGTGAATGTACACGACAAAGATTGCATCCAATAAAAATCCATGAAAAATCCATGCCAGGTAATTCATTATCTGCATAGATTGCATCCAATAAATATGCATACATGTATAATCTTGCATACTCTCCCTTGGGAAGATTCTGATAGTTTGCTACATGGATTATCAAATGTCGAGCCAATAAATTTGACTATTTGAAGGGCTTCCCCTCATTCAAAACCTAGTTCAATAAGACTTCTCACCCATCAGGAAAGGTCTATGTGCTCTACTTACTATAGATTATGAAAGCTAGGATAACCAAGAGCTAATAGGCCCACCTGAGATACTTTGTCTTGTATTTATTAGTGGGAATTTGTCGACAATTTGATGGACATTTCACCCAAACTTTAAAAATATCATTTATGCTCAAATAGTCGTTGATGGCATAGAAATATGAATCCATGAGTGTTTTTTGCTGAGTAAAATGGTGCATAAGATGGTAATATTCTGCCCAAAATATACAAAATATTATGTCTAATGGCATTGTTCAAAGTCATGCTCTTCACATCCATATCTGAAACTATCCAGCTAATGACATTTGCACATGGGAAGGCTATATATATGCATGTAACCCTTCTTAATCTCGACTATTGAACAGTAAAATATACTTTTCGATCATATATATTTTCCTTGAAGCTCTTTTTGCTCACTTTATGTCATGTTAGATATGACTCCTTATCCACAAATAGTTGAGTTTCTACATACACTAGAAATTTTACTGGAATTTGTAACTGCTTCCCATGTACTACTTTCTATGGTATATTTTGAAGCAGATCCCTTGGGTTCGATGGAAAAAATTAATGTTGAAGACAAGTGTTGAACAATTACGATACATGTGAGAGGGAAAAGGCACTCATGGCAAGAAAACATTAGTTTTTGCAATTCACCTTTCAAAGCAAGATCAGGCAGCAAACACACGGACTAACGAGTCATATTGCACAATTTTCATGATGAAGTGAAGGATACTAGATTAGGTAACTACGAATTTCACAGTCCCAGCATCCAAGGAAGCATGCTAAGGCTTGAGATTATTAATGTGCAATTCATCCTGGGTAGTGTCTGGGAGATATTGTGCATTGCGTAGTCTCAGTGGCCAAGGTGAAAGAATGAGTCTTGGAACTTCACAATACTTAGTTAGGCCAACCTGTACTAAACATTGTGCAATCTCAGAGGCTAAGCTCTTTTCTTGAGCCTCAAACTTAAATAATGCCCAGCTGGGAAAGGCAGTGCATGGCTAAGTGGAGTATAGATCTTCCCAGTGAAGGTGTGGGAAACGAAAATATCTAAGTTATAATGCAATTTAATGTGTAGATTTGACTAATTATGGATGGATCAATGTTAATCAAGTGCAAAAAGTTAAGAAACATAATGAAAATGAAATATGTGAGGAGAGTCACCAAAACGGTGATCACCAGTGTGCAAAAACAAGAAAACTAATGTGACACTTATGAAAGGAAACCGACAAACTGAATACTTTTACAAGCTAATATAAGTTAAAACTCGAAAAAACATCAAGAGAAATAAGAAAATCAACAATCACAAAAGAGAAACAAAAAAAAAACAACAACAAAAAAATCTGCAAAATATGATAAAAGCAAAACTCACCTGGAAAAGCGACACAAACTCCATAGAATCCTCCTTGATCTCCTTGGTAATGCTAGAGCTCTAAGATCAAATTTAAAAAAGATATCTAGAGGTATCATTTAAATAAATTTTAGTAGATTAGGGTTTATGATGCCCATTGCTAAAATCAAGGGAAAAGTGAGGCTTGGAAAAAAATTCTAAAAATACCAATAGTGCCACCTTCGAGAAAATAATAATAAATCCCTATTTTCTAGGGATATTTTTTCACTTTTTTTTTAATTTTTTATTTTTATTTTTTTCTTTCTCAATAAACTTTCCATGCACATTTGTAATGAAAATTGTGCAATTCTGGGAAACTCGACAACTTCCTCACTCAATGGATTGGGAAGTTGTTGAGCTCAAGGGATGGATTATAGAGTTTCTCAGCCTAGTGTTGGGCTACCATCCATGATTTCACATTTCTCAATCTCAAGGCTGATTTTTCATTCTACATTGTGTAGTTTCCATCATCAAGTTGGCTTTCCCTCATGGATTACACATTTTCTGGAGGCAAGCCCAAAACTGTTGTAAGGCCAAGTCTGATGGTTAGCTTGTGATTCAAAAAATTGGATAAGCATCAAAACAAGAAAATATAAGCATGGATGAAAAGAAGAAATCTTGATCAAATCATGAATACTTGGTGGCATTACAAGATAAGCTCCTATGGATAGAAAGGAAGGATCCAAAATGAAAGCATAGGCACAATTTTAGAGGATGGTTGTTGGAGCTACAACACAGCCCTATTCTATTTTTATTTGGTTTCAATTTGCAAAACTGCTTTTATACACTTTTGAAACCTACGATCAAAATAACATATGGGAGGAATTAAGGTTTTCATTAATTAAGGATGGTTCATCTTCAAATATATTTACAATAAAAGTTAATCATGTTCTTTTTAAAATTCATCTTAATGATTTGTCTATTGTTAGATATCATTATTGATACAAATTCACCTTTCATTAATCTAGATTCAATCACATTTGGTGTATTAGACAAATATTGTGACACCAAATAAAAACATAATTCTTCTTTACAACTTCAGGTGTATTTTTAAAAAATATATATGTTCTCACAATTCCACTAAATAAGTACAAGGGGTGGAATCAATTGAGCACAACCTTGTTCATAAGGAAACTAGTCTCTCTATGGAAAAACCTTATACTACTGATTGAGTGGAATAAGGTTTAATTGTTTATCAAGATGAATTCAAATCTCACTCTAATATATTATTAATTTCAATTGTTAATGGAAAATATGGATACATATCATTTTTTTTCTAATTTCTTAATATAGTAAGTGGGGGATGTTGAAATTTCTTTTAAAAAGGAAACTATACATTTTAATCAACAAATTTTGTCCCAAGAAAGGTTACTTCTTGCCATTAGTTGCTCATGAATATGTTGACTTGTAAAAAATATGAGATATAAATCATGATGATAATATTATGTTCAATTATTTGTCCTCCAAACATAATGAAAATGACCAGGAAAGTGAAGAGTGGTCTCTCGAAATTATCCTTAATCATAGTTATAATACTTTAAAATAAACTTTTCATTCCCTTCTTTCCAATTCTTTCAAATTATTATATCTTGATTTGTTCTTAGATGTTTGTGTGCATTATTATTTTTTATTCATCATACATAGTGCTACCACAATATGATTATTTACATATGACAAGAATAGGTGATGAACTTATTGAAAATCATGTTTAGAAAGTAGAACATGATTCTCCTTTTCTTCAACCATTCACAAGGAATAAATATAGGTTGTATGATGTTTGAAATTTCGTTAATGTCTAACCATACACCTTCACTTGTTGAATTTAAAGATACTACATTCCTTAACCATCTATTGGTTGAATCGAATCTTCATTCTTCATGATCAAATTTTGAATTAGTTTATTTCAAACAATGGGAAGAATCAAACCAATGATTTCATTTCCTCAATGAATCCTCAAGGTATACACTTGTCAATTAGAAATTTATCTCATAGAATGATCCAAATTATATGATCTACCAAAATTAACTAAGATCTTTTACTTCTATGATGTTAGCAGAATTGCATGTGAAAGAGTATGAAAAACAACATGTGCATGCTTTAAATAAGAGGAAACATAAAAAAAACCATTAACTTGATAAAAGATTTCACCCAGTGTGGGTTACGTCTCTGAGCCCGATGTCAAGAGTGGGCAAGTCATTTCATCAATTGTTGAAAGATGTGATGAATACATGATGCGTTCTTTGTCAATAAAAGTAAGAACTCCCTTAACTAGAGTGTCATGTCTCTTCACAAGACACTCTTCTATAATAAATTTCACTCCTAATATCTCTCCTTTAGAATGAAAAGATATAAATATCTCACATAAAGTGGCATACAAGGATCCTGTCACAAAGTGGCACACATGGATCTCAAAATTAAATCATCATCTCAAAAAAAATCAAAAGAAGACATGGAAAAATACACCTTATACCTCCAAGTATGGGGACAGCCTAAAAATAAACTACTCAGATAAAGAAATTACATGCACCACTGGATTCATTGTGAAAAAATGTGAAATATGAGTATAAACATGACACCTTTCTACCTCCGTTAAATCTGGGATCATCGGGGAATATTTTAGATTCCTCACAAGATTCTCTTTTGGACACTATCAAAATGCATTGCGCCATCAAAATCATAGTGAAACACTGGTTCAAATGAGTATAAACCCAACATATTTATGGCACATTCAAAATTATGCGCCCAAGGAATCTTGATGATTCCTCATAGCGAATATTATTTGAAATATTCCCTAACATATGCTCTAAAAATATTCTATATCTTCTTGAGATTCATGTCTTCATTGGCCTTCTTTCACCCTCATCTCTAATTTCTTCTCCATGGTCCCCTTTGAAACATTTGAGTGATATTTTATAAGAAATTTTGAGGGTGAATAAGACAAATTGTGTGGTTGACATAATGGTTGGCATAGTCATATTAAGTCACCTTTTTCATAGAGGTTTTGGGTTCAAAACCCATAGACTCCTAATTTTTATTTAATGTGGTTTTAAAGCCAAATTTTTGTTTTAATATAGTTTTCAAACCATATAATATATTGTAATATTTCCAATTGGGAAATGTAGCAATATATGAACACAAAACAGGAAATAGCAGTGTAAATCTACTCATGAACATTGGAGGCCAATATGGAGACAAAACATCATGTATTAGATCAGCAAATAATCATAAATAGTGAGGCATAAACCATGTACAATGAAGGAACAAGCCTCCCATAAACAATCACTCCAAAAATGAGTTGTTGTCACAATACAAAAATGTTGGAGAACTACTACAGCACCATTATAAACACACTTATACAAAAAAATAATGTACAAAGATGTAGGGATGTTATATTCCTCAAAATATATGCCCAATACAGATCTAGGCTCAATACAAAGTCCTACAGAGAACCCGAAAAGGGTTTTCAGAAATACACCCTACACAAGATGGGATCTAAAGCCCTATGGCTGAAGATTCACTGGAAACTGAAGCACATGAGTTTAGAAGGCTGAAATATAGCAGATCTGATTTTTATCCCTTCAAAGGTCTCCTCCCATTAAAGGCTGAACCCTCTAATCACAGGAAAACACTCCAAAGGAGCCACAAGATCTCTCATTGAATCTACCCTCCAAAATAATGCAATTTCAAGAAGGAACAACACTGTAAATGATGGGAAATAGATGGCCTGATGCCAAATATCTGAAATATGTCCAAGATCTCTCCAAACTGATCTCCCAAGAGAAGGAAACCTTCCTCATATGAGAAACTAGCTCAGAAAGTGGGTTTCTAACACCTCCACTGCAACATAGCACAATAACCTACAGAAACTGCATTGATGAAGAAAGTTGTAGCTTGGCCTGCAAACCTGAATGTGGAAATGAATGCAATACTCTTCCAAGATGGCTCTCAAGGAAAGAGGTGGGATCCCTGCTTGTGAACACCTAGTGCTAAACAGCACAACAATCTCAACTAAACAACTAAAGAATGCAAGAAGTCTAAACAGACCATGCACAAAATAATAATCCCAAAACATCCCCCCATGTGGCTGCCATCCTCTTCCTTAAATAGATTATGAGCTCACTTTCCCTTGGCCCCACTCAATTAGGTAATTTCGTCCATGAGATCAATCTCCCTCCAAAACTGCGTTATTCCTCAATTAATCTCCACCCCTCTATAACAACGTTATTGACTTGGTCAAAGTTGTCTGAATCAACATGATCCAACCCCTGTTCACACTTGGAGGTGTTCTATTTAGCTGCTAAAAAGGTATCCTTTCACACTTGAAGTGTTTTTATTGTTGCTTAGGAGACTTATAGGCCTCCCTACCCACTTATTCACCTACCTAGTGATAAAAGAGACTATAATATTCCATTTAGCTGAAGGCTAAATTTTTGGAATATTACAGTGCTCCCCTCCAAAATGTTTATTGTCCTCAAGAAATTGTAAAGGTGGAGAAAAATTCCTCCCTTCCTCTTCTTTTTTCATCCTCATCAATAGCTTCCACCATAGCTCAACATAATCTGTAATAAATCTACCCTCCAATGGTTCCTCCCAATTATGCAAACCCAAATTGTTCACATCATGAAAAAGTGGAAGGTGTAAGTGGAAACCTTCTTGCTGTCTAATGGCCTCCTCAAGGTAGGAGTGATGATAAACATAGGGAATTTCATCCCCAATGACAGTCTCCCCTACCCATGCTATCATCCAAATGAAATGATCCATTCTAGGTAGCTCATCAAAGAAATCTTGAACCCCTGGTTTATGCAATGTATTGGGGTTGCACGGAGAGATTAGATTTTTCCACCCAAGTTGTTTCTCTCTCCATTTATGGTAAGTATGGGGCTGCTACTGATCTTGGGCTGAAATTACATGGCCTCCAAGAATGGCCCAAGTTATCCCACCAAACAAATCAGCCATGAAGTGCCTCCTCCAAGAACTCAAGTTCTCCAAATGGCTCCTCCCACATGAAGAAAAGAGATGTAGTGTGGCAATCATGTTTTTCCCATTTCTTCTCCTGAAACATACAACATATAAAATAGGGAGAATCATACTCCCAATGGGCACCTCCAAATCTTGTGCCACTCTCCAAATAAAGCTTCCCATAAACATAAGAACATCATCAATATATGGAAGCAAAAACCAATGAAAACAACTTGCCATATGACAACCAGGAGGTGGTTCATAGTTCCTCATATGGAACTAGCACAGTGCATCCCCTGCCTGCCTCAAATAAAATAATAACAAGTGCTCTTCCAGCCACTTTTTTTCTGCCACAATCATCGTATAATATTGGATCATGAAGGTAAAATGTGGTGTCAACGGTGCACACCAAGAATCATGTGGCTTCCCCCACAAACCACCAATATAATAACCAACCTCAATGCTGCAATTGGCCTCAAGTACATCATAATATAATGTGAAAGAAGGGATAATCCTCCTTGGTACAACATGCTTCTCATATAAAGCAAAGAAGTACAAATCATAATGCAAAATTTTACCTTCTCTACCATGTACTTTGGCCCTTGAGCTGAAATGGCTCAATTGAAAATTCTCCTTCACTCTCAATGAGTAGGGAAGTGGTTGTGACAACCTCTCCATCACCATCCGGGCTACGCAACTCTCCTCATGTTGATATACATCCTGCTGAATGTCGTCCCAAGTGAACTCATCCATCAAGGAATGATATGCATCAAAGTGCATGGAAAGAAAGTCCACATGTGCTGCATGTAGAAACTTCTCCTTGAGCTCAGAAGCTCTAGTCAAGAATAATCTACCATAAGAATAGATGAACTCATCATCCACCATGTATCTATCATCTCCTTCTGGATCATTAAGAATCATGCAAGCACCAAGATCCTTGGAGTACTCTACCAAGAGTTGGAACCTCTAATATGGATCAATCCTCCTAAGAGACAATGATTAAGATCTAAAATATGAAGCTCCCCACACGTTGATGTCTTCTCCTTTTACATCCCACATGCTAAATTCATCCTCCAAAGTGTTGCCATGCCCAACATGCAACTGCTCATGCTCAATTAGAAGTGGTGACCTTTGGAAGTTGGCCTCCCATGAGAAGCTACCATCCAAAAAGAACCACCTGATCTTGGCCAAAGTAAGCATGAGTGGCCTCCATCTACTCCAATGTATGGGGGATTCCTTCCTTAAATGAATTACCCTCTATTTCTCCAAATCCATGGAGCAGCTCTCTTGCACCATGAAGGTGCCATCCTCCATCACTACAGCAACTTCTGTCAGCGCAGTATATGTAGTGAGAGTGGGTAATGCTCAAAATGGGAGAATTTCTCCCTCCTCCTTGAGTCTATCCCAAACTCTATGCGCTGTAATAAACCCCTCCAAAGTATCCACCCCTCCGAGATCTAAGAGTGTTGCAACCCCATGTGAAGCATCTCTCATAATCTCTAGATTTGGTGGTCTCCCTGGGGGAATGCCTCCATATAGTGAGACATCAATGTCAAGAGTAGATTGTACATATGGATGGACAGCTCTGTTCCTGCCCTTACTACGAAAATTAGTTTTCCTCTTCTGTGCATCACCCTTCTGAAATAGATAGGGATGTGTGCTCCTCATCATGTGATGATGACCTTCCTCCCTACCTTCTCCTTCCATCTGCAAGGTTTCACAATCATGTTGTTCATTGATTGTGCCTTGACCTCCACATATGATATCCTGGGTAATTCCTTACAATGATACAAGAATCCCTCTAGTTGGGGCAAGTGCTCCATTTACCTTTGCATGAGGTGCTAGATATGCTCTAGATATGACAGCGTTGTTGCCCGCAACCTTCTCTTCCTCTTCAATATGAATGGGAAACTTTTCAATAAGTGGATCCTCTTTTGAAAAAGGGATCTCCATGCCCTCTTTTCTAAGAATATGGGACAAATATCTTGCCTCTAGCAAAGTATTATGTAAGGTGTGAGCCCCTTCAACAATTTTCTAAAATGGATTTGAGTCTATAGGTCCTTTCAACCCATGCAAAAATTTGGTTTGTCCTTTCAACCCATGCAAAAATTTGGTTTGTTTTGGTTTATTTAGCTCCATCAAAGAATTTTTTCCATCAAACCTTTCCACCAATCTCTTAGTGAAATTTGCATAAGAATAATTATTTGAATTTTTTAAAGAAAAGGACTCAAATATCCACCAAGCATAGGCCTTACCTCCAAAATACACTGCTGCAACTTTGATGGCTTCATCTTTGAAAACTTGGTGCTGCTACAAATAGGTGTCTAGATCCTCCACCAAAGCTCTAGTTGAACATTTAGGTGAACCATCAAAAGTAGATAGAAAAAGTCTACCTATATCATGTTGCTTTCTCCTCTCCACCTTTATCTTTCAAAAATCTTGGAAGGTGATATGATCTTTGAACCTCTTATTTTGAGATTCATATTCATGTAAATAATCCATAAGAGTCTCCTTCTTAGGCATTTCTTCATTTTCCATCTCCCTCATAGAAGATCTGGGCATATGACTGCACTGTGAATCATAATGTGTGGCTGCATGCTCACACTCATCATGTGAAAATCTAGAGTTTGCTTTATATTCAAACTCTCTTGGAGATTCTCTACACATCTCCCTCCTCATCTTCTTGAAATCTCCCTTAATGCTCTGCATAGTTTGAGAAAGAATCTTTGAGAGCCTCTCTTCCTTCCTTCCTCCAAATAATGGAGTCTTCTTTCTGTCTTTTTTTTTTTCATCTCTTCTTCTTCTGGTTCTCCTGATAGCATAATGGCTGAGATCCACAGGCTAAGCCAAGATTATGCTATGATACCACTATAATATTCCCAATTGGGAAATGTAGCAATATATGAACACAAAACTGGAAATAGCAGTGTAAATCTACTCATGAACATTAGAGGCCAATATGGAGACAAAACATCATGTATTAGATCAGCAAATCATCATAAATAGTGAGGCATAAACCATGTACAATGAAGGAACAAGCCTCCCATAAACAATCACTTCACAAATGAGTTGTTGTCACAATACAAAAATGCCAGAGAACTGCTACAACACAATTATAAACACACTGCTACAGCAAAAGAATGTACAAAGATGTAGGGCTGTTATATGCCTCAAATGATATGCCCAATACAAATGTAGGCTCAATACAAACTCCTACAGGGAACTCAGAAAGGGTTTTCAGAAATACACCCTACACAAGATGGGATCTAAATCCCTATGGTTGAAGATTCAATGAAAACTAAAGCACATGAGCATAGAAGGATGAAATATAGCAGATCTGATGTAGATCCCTTGAAATGTCTCCTCCCATGAAAGGTTGAACCCTCTAATCACAAGACAACACTCCAAAGGAGCCACAAGACCTCTCATTGAATCCGCCCTCCAAAATAATGCAATTCCCAGCTGGAACAATGTTGTAAATGATGGGAACTAGATGCCTTAATGCCAAATATCTGAAATATGTCGAAGAGATCTCCAAATTGATCTCCCAAGAGAAGGAAACCTTCCTCCTATGAGAAACTAGTTCGGAAAGTGGGTTTCTAAACCATCCACTGTGACACCCTACAACACAGCACAATAACCTACAGAAAATGCACTAATGAAGAAATTTGTAGCTTGGCTTGCAAACCTAAATGTGGAAATGAATGCAATACTCTTCCAAGAGGCCTCTCAAGGAAAGAGGTGGGATCCCCGCTCAGGAACACCTGGTGCTAAAAAGCACAGCAATATCAACTAAACAATTGAAGAATGCAAGAAGTCTAAATGGACGATACACAAAATAATAATCCCAAAACATCCCCCCATATGGTTGCCATCCTCTTCCTTAAATAGATTATGAGCTCACTTGCCCTTGGCCCCACTCAATTAGGTCATCTCCTCCATGAGATCAATCTCCCTCCAAAACTGTGTTATTCCTCAATTAATCTCCAACCCTCCATAATAGCGTTGTTGACTTGGTCAAAGTTGACTGAATCAACATGATCCAACCCCTGTTCACACTTGGAGTTGTTTTATTTAGCTGCTAAAAGGGTCTCCTTTCACACTTGAAGTGTTTTTATTGCTGCTTAGGAGAATTATGGGCCTCCCTACCCACTTATTCACCTACCTAGTGATAAAACAAACTATAATATTTCATTTAGCTCAAGGCTAAATTTTTGGAGTATTATATATATGGAAATTTTATTTCCATATTGGAAAGGCTCCCAAAACCATGAGAATAAGACAAAAATGTAAGTTTCACCATGCCAAGGCCACTTGGGCTTAATTTTATCTGTCATGTGGCACCATGTGATTGGGCCATGAGGTAGGCTAGCATTGGTCCACATCATGTGCCACGTACATCATCTACATGCCATGTGTGGACTTTTGGTATTGTCACATCAATTGTTTTGGTCCACTTGGTCTGTTGATTGGGTTGCCATGTGGATGCCACTAGGAGTGCCACGTGGCACCCTCTGGTTGAATTTGTATTCTTCCTTTTTTTAACAAAATTCAAACTATAATCAATTTCATATACAGACTCGAATTGAGGTGTCGTTTGTATAGTTGGAAAGCTATCATTGAGATCTACGACTTGGTCTTATTTTCATAAACTTTTGAACACTTTTATTTTTAGGCTTCCTGGAGGCACTTGGATCATTCCTCCCCATTGTGAAGTGTTTGGTCCTCTAGAATCATAAACACGATATGAAATCTATTGTACGTTGTCATATGCACAACAATTTCCCTAAAAATCCACACTTCCTTCTCAACATTGTTATTGATGAAACAGGAACTATTACCTCAAAATGGGAATTCTAGCCCAAAAAAACTCAAAAAACATGAAAAAACGCCCCAAAAACAAAAAGTGTGTATTCCAAAATGCATTTGGTTTTTTCTCAAGGTCAAATTTCAACATTTTATAAAATTATGCTAAAAACTAAATTGTTTCTTCAAAAAAGGATTGAAAAAACACCCCCAAAACAAAACGAGCTGATGCTGGAATAACAAAAAAAAACATTGTGTAAAATTTTTGACACATTGTAACAATGAAATTAAAGACAACATATTAGGACATTGAAAAATCGTAAAATTATAAATTTTTTGATAGATGATGTTAAATATAACAAAATTATGTCTGAAGGGCTTATCATTTCGAACAATTTTTATCCATGTTGTTAAACATAAAATATCTTAACTCTAAACAACCTTAAAATTGTAATTATTTTCAACCATAACATTAAAGAGAAAATTTCATAGTGCATAAAAACCTTAATGACAAGTTGTAAATCTCGAGTTTTTAAATCTTAAGTTTTCAAGATACTTGAACCATGAAATTATGGAGAAATTATATGACTTAAACAATTTTTAAAAATGAACAAGTAAATGAAAAATTTATTATTCCAATAGTAATTTTAATTTTGAAGGAGAAAAATATATCTCTTTTCAAATCTTATCATAAGACAAGTTTAAATCTAATTGCAACCAAAACCTAAAAATCAAGCATCAAAACAAGGTGTCCCCTCTCAATGAGGCATATAATTTTTAAAAAATTTAAAAGTATTTTATACGAAATGGTTACAATACATAATATCATGGTAATATCACTGCATAATCTAAAAATTCAACATTAATTTATATTTTCTTTTTTACTTTTAATCAGAATATCAACATCGGTACATTTAATATAACATAAATTATTTTTGTAATTCATTGTTGCGATGTGGATATTCTAAAGAGATAATTTCTTCATAATTAAAACATATAATCCAAAAAACATAGAAATGCCTCATAACTTCATGAAAATTCAAATGGAAGTCAAAATTTTGATTTAAAGTTACCATGCAAACATCAATTACATAAAAGTGTCTTAGAAAATTACTCAAAATCAACCATAGGTTCTGGCACACCATCAGAACTTACATCTTCAGATGAATGACTCGATGCAGATGAAGATGATCCATATTCTTCTCTTTCATCAACTAGTTCTCAATCTGATTCAACATGCATGCCCACCATTTTAGAGTTCAAATGTCTTTTAGATCTACGAATACTTTCTTCAAAGTCCCGTCTCAACATTAATTGTTATGGTAGAAATTTATTCAAAATATTTATGGTCTTCAACCGAAGAGTTCCTCTCTCTATCAAATTGAAGCCATACACAAGTATGTCAACATCCTCCAATTTTAAGACATATGTGCGGCGACGATTTATATTTTTTCCCTATCTTTTTCTCTTTCTGCCAATTTTTTTTCCAACTACCGTCTCTGGCTTGTACACACCATTGAAAGGGTGGGTACTTGTGGCATACCAATGTACATCAACAGCTGTAATATCTCCATTTTCATTAATGACCTTTATAACCTTCAAAATCCATAATGGATAGCCAAGTGGGTCGTCATATGTTAACACTGCTATCATGCAACACTCCTTAACATCCTGCACAGAACCCCTGTAAAGTTCTTCCATGGCTTCACGTTGTGCACATGATCTTCTAGAACCAATATAGATTTATCTTTCCTCTACCTGTGGAGAATTAACAATAGCTTGAGAATGTTGTTGTTCAACAATGTGTTTTTCTTGATGTTCATTTGGCATGTTTTGTGGCCAAAAAAATGAGTCTTCAAAAGCGTATCCACATTTATTGATCTTTGTTGGCAATATGATGAAGAGTGTTGTCCTTGATGGCAACCCACTTGATAAAGATGATGGCAACCTACTTGATGAAGTTGTTCTTGACTTGATGAGCTGGAAAATGATGTACATGTGAAGTGTCTACAATCAGTACAGAAGGTATAGAAGAAAGAATTTCCAGAAGGGGCAGAACAATGATAAAAATGTGAGTTACAAGGCATACGTGGGTTTGTCAAGGAGAAAGCGCGTATGCACGCGAAAAAGTACGTGGAAAGTCGTGTATGGTATTTTGCACTCCAAATTTAGAATACCAAGGGGAATTACCATGGTATTGACCCATTGTATTGAGCGCTGGGTTGTTTATTTGATCCCGTCCAGGAATACCATTGGAAGTAATGTGGTTTTGGCTCACGGTATTGATAAAGGGTAAACCTATATAAGAAGAAGAAATTCATTGTGCAATGCATGGAGGTGGTTTGGCTTTAATGAATACTTCACTCTGAAGTATATCTGTATTGTTGAACTTTTCTCTTAACTGATAAATCTGAATCTATGATGCATCTATGAACATGATGAAGGTTCAAGATCTCTAGATCTTGAAATGGTGAATCTCTTGGATAATCTGAAAAGAAGTGATGAAGACCTGGCGCAAATCTATTGAAGAAGTTGAAAGAAATCTGGGTAAGTTCATAGATCTGGTATGTTCTGCAAAATTTATCTTATATAGATCCATACGTAGGTTCAGTTCATGAAAAGCGCGTGTATACGCGGATCAATTCAGGCAAAAGCGCGTATGTGCAGTTAGGGTTTATTTGAAGAATTTACTGAAGTATACGCGGGTTCGTCTTTTTAAATACGCGTACATACGCGGGTCTGATATACTGAAAGCGTGTATGGCATATGAATTAATGAGGTCTCAAAGTTGAATGCAAGTCAATGTCTATTCTCGAACTGTGTTATCACCGATATTCTCAAGCTGAGCGTGGTTTCATTGTTCTATTTGTAGTATCGGGCAAAGTATGCTCAAGGAGAAGCGAAGGTTGTGCTGAATGATTTGGATCCGGGCTTTGAAAATTAATGAAACTTGGTCTGGGCAGTGATCTCGAGGTTGAAGCCTTTAGTCCGAAAGTAGAATCTTTCTCACACAGAGGCTAGTGCTAAGATCGTGGGGTAGTAGCTCCTTCCAGGTGAGGTCAAAAATCCAGATGTGGGGGTTGCTGCTCCCTTCCGTGTGTGGCTAGTAAACGAGAGAATATTGTAGCCTCTCGGGCAGTGGGTGCCTGCGTGGTTGCATGAGTCTCACAAGACAGATATTAAAAGTTTTTCTTTATAATAAATATTGAAGACTGAGACGACGGCAGCGGTGGTTTTCTCCCGAATTGGATTTCCACCTAAAAATCCTGGTGTTCATGTGTGTTGACTATGTGTGATGATTATTCTGTTCTTTCTGCACCTGTTTACTCTTTCTGAAACATCTGATGAATGAATAATACAATGATCTGAGTTAAGATTTGAATGCATAATTAAATCTCTGAGCATACGCGAGTTCTACAAAGGATATCCGCGTATATACGCTAGTTTTCTTCAGAAAAGTAGCGTATGGGTTTTTAGAAAGGAAAAGTAAAGATTTTATTGTCTGCATAAAATACTGATTCACCCCCCCCTCTCAGTATTTTTCCAACAATTGGTATCAGAGAAGGTCCTTCTGAAAAATCTTAGCCGCTAGAAGGAAGATCAAGCAAGATGAGCAATCAAGATGGAACAACATCTATCAAGCCTCCACTCTTTAACGAAAGCAATTTAATCTTCTAGAAAATAAGGATGAGATCCTATCTTCAGTCTATGGGAGCAGATATATGGGCCATTGTTGAACAAGGATATCAATATCCAGCGGCAGTACCAACAGATCCAACGGAAAAGAAGAATTATGAAACAAATGCAAAAGTGGTCAATGCACTATTGGGAAGTCTAACTGAATCAGAATTTGTCAAGGTTATGCAGCTGAATATAGCAAAGGCAATATGGGACAAAATCATCCTAAGTTATGAAGGTGATGCAAAGGTAAAAAGTGCAAAACTCCAAACTCTCAGAATCGAATATGAAAAT